>WAAD01025012.1:639000-660380 GCA_013389945.1 Fregata magnificens
GCCGGGGCGGCGGGGCCGGGGCGGGAGCAGCCTGCGGGCATCCCTGGCCCTGGCTCAAATTATTCAAAACAGTGCCATCTACCGGGGCCAGCTGCGGGATGGAGCCTCTCCCAAAGGTCTGTTACTTGGTTTTTGTTCCTGTTCGTAATTAACTTCGGTGTTTTGATAGAGGCGGCAACGGCTGATGAATGCTGAAGATTTTAGAAGTACCCTTTGCATTTCATTAAAATGCCTTACGAAATGTTTTCTAAAGGTCGAACTGCTCCGTACGGTGCTCGGTTTCTTTAGATTTTTTGAATCATGAGGGAGACAAGGGATTTTATTTTTTTTTAATTGATACTCTCCACTGCAATAAAAGCCCAATCAGTAAAGCACTTAAGCAAACGCTCACCGTTAAACATCTAAGTGGCTGCTCTGATGGTGGCGGAAATAATTGCATTTCCTCAAAGTCCTGTAGAGCAAGGCGTGAGATCAGGGTAAGAAAGAAAAAGAACATGCTTATAAAAGTACTTGTCTCTTATTTACCAAGGAATCACCCGGATGTATTCTAGATTCAGAATTGTGCGTGAAAAAAAAAGCAATGAGCAGAGTATATGAAGCAAAAATTTAGTTTTTATGGGAAGAAAATATATATTGTAAAATCACTCCACTTCTTGCACTGGAACTAACAGAAAATGGATCATTTAAAGTCATTAGCATGTTAATATTCAGCAGTTCAAAAAATCTTAAATTATCTTTTTAAATTATTTATAGACTTTACAGAACTGATGCTTACAACCTCAAACCCTTCCTGGACTGTTTAATATACTAAAAATCTTTCTCTACTTGTGTGTCTAAGAGCATCAAGAGCAATAATAATGCTAATTTTACAACGTTTATACCAGCTCTAGTTTTACACTTGAGAAACTTGGACACAGAGAGTGTCTAAAGCTAGAATTTAAGTTGTGCTTATCAATCAATCTTGGGTGAACAACCAGAGCTACCTACGGAGTCTATCTATCTCAGATATAAAAGATGTTTGCCTTATCACTTTATGGACTGTACAAAGAAGCTGAATAGGGAATAATTTTCAAAAGAAAACTAAATGACCTCTTGTGAAATTATCATGCTGAGTTTTTTTTAAAGAAATACATTTTTAGAACAACCTGTAATTAAATTGTGGACTCCAGTGCTACATTTTTTAGGGGTATCAAAAGTATAAAAATATGTTCCAAAAGGATTATCTAAATTCATGTATTATAACTCCGTCAAAGAGCTATAGTGCTATACTCTTGTTTTTCAGAACTGCCTTGTTATAGTCTTATGTATATTCAAAGCACATTTTCAATCAGCTCCTGCATCGGGTGTGAGCGCTCAGCACCACCACAATCTGTCCCTAGGTCTTTCATACTGTTCTTCAGGCAATGTGATACACATCATTGGTGGCCAACTGTGATCATTTTGTCTTGCAGCTTACTGCCACATCTACGGAAAGGTTCTGAGCACGCACGTGCAGTGTGATCGCCTCTGTAGGCAGCCGGGGAGTCTCAGAAGAGCCAGTCAGCTTCTTCAGAGCAGTGAAAGTTGCTTAAATCCCTGGTATCCAGTTTTTGCCAGCACATCTGCCTAAACCCCACTAGGATGTGATTTCCTTAAATGCTGGTGATCCTTCAAACATCTAGTCCAACAGAGTATCAGAGCACGCTTCTCGGAGAAGCTTCACACTTCAAAGGGACACTGTCCGTTTGGAAGGAAAAAAAAAACCTTCTGAAACTGAACAGCCTTCGGTTGGTTGATTCAGGACCTAAGGAGTGGCTACAGCTGTCACGGGAAACTGTACAAAGTGGGAGAGATAAGGAGCATCTAATAAGGGCCCTGGCTGCGAGCAGGCCCACAAACACCTATTTCCAGCCACATAAGAGCCACCCAGCAGCGCTTGCTATCTGTACCAGATCCAGCGGGTCCTGGTGCAGCATTGCTGTTTCTAGGATCGGAAGCTTTCATTTCATAATCAAGTTCCTACATCAGTTCTCCCAGTATCCTATGTTAAATCCTATGATTTAAGAGCTTGTTAAGGAGGAAAGCAGTGGGGATGTAAACACAAAAGGGTGAATTTAATGAAGAAATAATAGGGCACGAAAAGCAGCTCCATGGTTGTGAAGGTATCTGTACTGATCTTGTAAAAGCGGAGCAGGAGCGCAAGCACGAGAAGACTCTGGCAGGAAAGCAGATAGAGACAGACAAGCTTTGGAGACCAGCCAGTCTTCCTTTTTGGAAAAAGAATCTCATTTCAGCCTTGGAGAACGTGATTGTTCCTGTGGTTTGCTACCACTGTTGTGTGACATTAACAGAGCTGGATGAGTGACAAGCTGACGTGGGAGGTAATACAAAATTAGGTTTTACCGTGATAGTAAGTGAACATGCAGTGAGAATAGTGGCCCACTAACTGGAATATCTCTGAGTGCTCACAGGACACTACTCAGAGGATCTTTTGGCGGCTTGTTCCCCAAGCCAGCTGCACAGGTTTGAATCCTTTACTTGCTGAAGTGTGGAAGGGAAAGGAAAACCAAGTCCAGCTGAGAAAGTAGCAAGAAATAAATTGAACTTAGAGGGAAAAACGGGATTATGATTAATTTCATTTTATTTTGTATTTTACATATAAAGTGCATGATATTGTACTTTGTCTCATTCTGAACTAAACCACGGAACTGACAGAAATACCTTTTTCTGGAAAGTAAGCATGATGGGGAGTCCTGAGGCATGCTTCAGTCTTACACAACATATACATATACATGTACACATTCGTGAATATGCCTATACATGTACATGTATACACCTACATTTTGAGCCCACTAAGTACACCTGACAGTACCTCTTAGCATTAATGGATTGTCTCTGGAGCAAAGGGACAAGATTTTAATTTGTTTGTGGGATCAGTTCTTGCGATGTGCAACACAGCTGCAACTGCCTTTTTAACATGAGGAAAATCACACTACTGGACAGTTACACTCTCCCTGATAAATTTAACCCCATGTATTTTTATGCCTGTCACAAATAGATAGGATAATTACTGAGAGTCTCCCACAAGTGGGAATCAAATGTGTTATTATGTCTTCAAAGACGAGTGGGTCTGTCACTGATGTCCTAAAGTTTTTTGAACGCAATGCCTGGTTAGGTCCCTACCAGCTCACAGCCGCTCCACTCCCAAGGCAGAGGACCATAATGCTAATGATCATTTTTAGATCCCCGGGGCTCAGGAGAGTACTGAACAATCTCCACTCCGATGCTGCGGGACAGTCAGGCTGAATGGACCTTAGGGAGCCCGGCCAAGGAGCAAGCACAATCCTGATGCACTCCCTGGCCCAGCCTTGCACGTCCACCTCTGGCATGGAGGCAGGATGCAGGATGGCAGCCAGGGCACGTGGAAGTTGCTGGGGCACTGCAGACCCGGCTTCCTCCCATGGTAGTCCCTGCGTGTAACCCATGCTCTGAGCACAGGCCTGTATTTGCTGGGCCAGGAATCACTCTCTGGTTCTCTTTTACTTATAAATATGTCACTCCTGTACTCCCTCTGCACTAGATTTTGAGTGGGCCTACAATCAAAACACAACATAAACACAGCAACAACAACCGCTTACGGATTTAGCATCACATATCCACTGTGATATATTGCAGAGTCCTGGTCCTTTCAGCAGCCCACAGCCGGGTTTACTTCTTGCGGACACCAGGGATAGGAGAAGGGATGTGGTGGGTGCCCAGGTCACTGAGACAGTGTCGGGCAAGAGCTGGAGCCCTTCGATTTGATGTAGCCAGAATGCTTCCTCCTGGGTCAGCCCTCCTGAAGGTGCTCCAACCCACTGCTACGGGCTTGCTGACGTGTGGTAGATGCTAGAGACACACTGGCAATCTTCATAAGGCAGTGCTGGCTGCCTTTACGGGCTGAAAAAGGAAACAAGTAGTATATAGTACACAACCCTACTGTAGAGCAACTAAGTCCAAGTATTCGTCCCTATAAAAATGCTGGTTGGAAGCCCTGCCAACACCAGTCACTTAAATAGAGGAGATATTTTGCTTTGAATTTTGAGGGGGTGTTAGCATAGAAAAATCTTCATTTCTGACCCACTTCTGCACTCGTTGTATCACAAAGTGCTCAGACTTCTGACAAGTGTGAGAAGGCTCCTCATATGAGTGTTTCCTGACCTTACTTTCTGAATTAGATTTGCTAAGTGTTGGCTGCCAGCTGATAAATGAGAAGTGAAACCAGTCACCAGTTCCTGCATACGCTGTTCTGGGACAGCAGTTTCGGGTGCTAAGTCTTGAGATTGGTTCCCTGCAGCTCTGGAAGATGATGGAGGGGTTTTAATACATTTTATATCTATAACTATCACACATAATTGCATTAAGTTGTCAGAGCTATTGCCTACATGCATTTGGATGTATCCACTGTCTTTGCACACTAAAGGGGTGGCTGAGTTACAAACACAGAGTCCTTCAAGCGAGCTGGATGCTAATTTAGCATATTTCCAAGATGTTTGCCCATGGCTGACAGATATGACCTACAGGAGATTTCTGCCCTTCTGGAGAGGCAGCTGGAGGCCAGATTGGGGTGTCCAAGGTGATTAGACTCCTATGCTTAGGCAACTAAATCCACATAACCTTTATGCTATGCTAGCCCCAGACAGCTCACCCCTACACCCCAGGAACAGCTGGGTGTTGTACAGCCCCTCCACAGCTTCAGCACCAACCACAAAACTCCCTGGAGCCAGCAGAAGCTGCCACCTTCTGACAGCCATGCCAGCCTTAGCAAGTCGCTGGAAATCTGTCTAAATTAGTCCCAGAATTCTTTACAGTCCAGTTCGTTACAAGGTTTACAGCAGAGCCAGGATTAGGAGAGCACAACGAGCACAGCTAAAAAATCATTCATGTGATGACAGACAAGCTAAAGGAGTAGCTGCAGTTACGTAGAGGTATGTCTTTGTGATTTAGAAATATGAATACATTTTAATAGAAAGGTGTGCTTATTGGTCATGTTCAGCAGGCTACTTACAATGAAAGATTAATTAAAACTCACACTTAGGCTATGCATGAAAGGAAAAAAATTAATAGCTTCTTTAGAGAAAAAAATTAGGTTTATCATCAAACTTTTGGCCCCAAAACAACAAAGCACTTCTTACACAAATGCTTGACTTCAACCATATGCTGAAGTTTCCAGAATCAGTGAAATAAAAAATAATGGGATTTCAGAGTGTTTTGAATCAGCCACATACTTAATTTCCCTGCTGAATCCTATTTCAATTATATTTCCTCATAAAATAGGAGGGTCCTGGGGGGAGAGTTTTTAACTGCTTTTGGTGTTTCTGAACAAATTTCTGGAATCAGCCATCTTGCAAAATATGGATTTGCAGAATTTCCTAAACTGAGTGGTCAGTAAAAGTCACAAACCTTCTGATATGATAAAATCACAATTCAGCATGTTGGCAAACTCCAGGTCCAGTTTTTGGAGTAGAACAGTATTACCTGTATTGTTTAGGTTAGGGGGTTTTAATGGTTTATTTGAGCTAAGAGATTCTGTTTTCCTTCAATTAGCTTAGAAAATCTGTGTAGCTAACTGTATGGGAAGGGTGCAAAAGACATAGTCTTCTGTAAAACCTGGAAATGAGCATAGATACATGTAAACACCAAGCAGATTATATCACTATTTTAATTTGCCAAATTTTAAGTTAGGCATATATGCCAGTACTCACCTTGTAACTACTAGTTAGTATTACAGTAGAAAGAATAAAATTGATTTTGAGCCTGAAGAAAATGACCTTCAGAGTGTGGCCATTTAGCCACCAAAACCCAGGAATGGTCATGGTTCATTGGTTGAATGCCATGTTGTTAAAGTACAACTCAAAAACGTTTAGAGGCATTCTTACATGTGAAAACACCATGCCTGAAGAAACAGTGCTGTCAGGTAGGTCACCCAGCAGTTAAATGTTCAGAACCTGGAGACGCGGGCAGGAACTCCAATCTCAGATCTCCACTATCACATTATAAAAATGATTGATATTCCACAAGTTGCACTCTGAACATCATGTGCAAAGATAGCCTGAAGAATTCAAAGCTTAGACAAGAGTCATCGTGTGTTGATTGATGGCCCTGTGTCACTCTGGTTTACGGGTTATGACCACTGGAGACTTCAAAATGAAGTAAGCCAAACATAACAGCATCCTTTGCTCACTGAAGCAAGAATGCAGGACTCAGGAACCGAACTGTTCTGTCAAAAAATAAAATACTTAGCTCAAAAAAATCTGTCAGACTTTCAACACTTTTGACAGCTTCCATATTCAATGCATGCAAAAGGGAGTCTGATGAATGCAGACAAAGCATCCAGAATGTTTCTTTGACATTAAAAATCTCTAATCTGGTACATTATCCTTAAATAATTCACATATCTCTTTTATGTAGGTCTCTCTCTCTTGGATGTTCTATAGAAGAAACATCTTCATTAAACCAAACAAATACAAACTACTCTTCTTATATGGGGTAGCATTAGAAGCTATCCTTACGTATGGTACAAAAGTATGCCAATACTTTAATGACACTGATGAACAGCATATATTAACTGAAAAATAGCTGTCTTTTAAGTATACAAATATCAAGTGTGTTCATCCTGTATTAGGACTGTCATTTACTGTGACAGGAGGAATTTTTCTCTACATGTAAAATGAAACACATTATATTAATGGTCATAATTACTCAATCCTTCAAATTCAGCCATAGTTGTTATAAGGACATCACTTTGTAAGATACTTGCTTTTAACTTGCCATCTTCTGTTCTTTACTTTCATTAGGAATCCTTATGTGTCACATTATTCTTGTTAAAAAAGAAAAATCACAAAAAATTGGATTATTAATATTTTGCTGAACTTTTTGCCACTTGGAAAGCTGCAAACAGTGTAGAGTTTATGGACTCCCACCAAATTCAACAGAAGAGTTTTAGATCAGACATAAGCAACCTAAGGAAAGACACCTATCTGAAATGATAAAAGAGTAAGTGACCATAATTTTCTTAATTTTGTGCTGAAGGTACACAAAAAAATATTTCAACTGAGATTTAATGGTCAGGAGTGACTTTCTAAGACACTTTTTTCGAGACAGAAGACTAAAGGATGAACTTTGGATGAACTGCCCCTGTACTCGGCACTGGTGAGGCCGCACCTCGAGTACTGTGTTCAGTTTTGGGCCCCTCACTACAAGAAGGACACTGAGGTGCTGGAGCGTGTCCAGAGAAGGGCAACGAGGCTGGTGAAGGGACTAGAAAACAAGTCTTATGAGGAGCGGCTGAGAGAACTGGGGTTGTTTAGTCTGGAGAAGAGGAGGCTGAGGGGAGACCTTATCGCTCTCTACAACTACCTGAAGGGAGGTTGTAGGGAAGCGGGTGCTGGACTCTTCTCCCACGAAACTAGCGATAGGACGAGAGGAAATGGCTTCAAGTTGCGTCAGGGGAGGTTTAGATTGGACATTAGGAAGAATTTCTTTACTGAAAGAGTGGTTAGGCATTGGAACAGGCTGCCCAGAGAGGTGGTGGAGTCGTCTACCCTGGAGGCGTTCAAAAAAGGTGTAGACGTGGCACTCCAGGGTCTAGTTTAGGAGTCATGGTGGTGTTAGTTGATGGTTGGACTTGATGATCTTAGAGGTCTTTTCCAACCCAATGATTCTATGATTCTATGATTCTATGAACTTTCTTAAAAGGTAAGAGATTTCTAATAACTCAGAAACCATGCTGTAATACTTTTGTCATTCATACAGTTTAGGTCAAAGCACAAACACTTGACTGGTCATTTTTTTATTCCTAATTCATTCATAAGTTTGACTTTACTTTTCTTGTTGGGAAAAACTGACAGCAAGATCCCGTCCTTCTGTCTTGCAGGTGACATGTACAATCATGTACCTCAGCATCCCACAGAACAAGGCTGGAGCTACAGGAACAGAAAGTATGACACAAAGTATACAGAGAACCAGAACCTCGTGTGCCTCCTTTACAATCTCTGGACAAGAGGATTGTCCTCTATGAGATACGCTGTTAAGTAGAGTATCTGTTTAGTGCAGAATTTTCAGATGCTTGTAAGATTTTTTAAAGGCTTACACATTACAACACTTTTGAATACTCCACCATCACAACCTAGCTCTTCTCCCTTAAATTGATAGATATATTACCCTGCTTTTTTATGGAAGCAGGATTAGCCACGCACTTTAGAAATGAGGCTATTTATGCAGGGTTTTTTTCAAACCTTCTATTCAACATTTGGTTGGACAACAAAGACTTAGACTAAAGTATTTTCTTTGTTTCTACATATACATGTATTTCTTCATATATAGGTCACTGTTCCTCATATATGGACTTGTGGGTGAGATTACTTAAAAGGTACAGTTCTGAACCCATTTTATTGGTAGGCATAGCAGAGTCTGGATCTAGCTTGCCTAACTTCGGGAACTTGAAAAGGGGCCTACATTAGGAGTCTATTTGCTTTAGCTGCCCCAGTTATCAGTGAAGAGAAGTAGACATCCACCAAGGCAATTCAGCTGCATCTAAGACTGCAGATACCATGCATATGCAGTTTTATACACGCAAAGGGAGACCTGACATCTGGCAAAGCAACCAGTTGCTACTGGAATATGGAGAAGGTCCTGCCCAACATGTTTTGATCATTTAATACAAACTTTAACTGTGTGATACTCAATCATACTAGTCCCTGATAGGAGTCTCACATCTGTAGTACCCTGATGTGAGAAGACAACTTGTCAGACTTGACCAATACAAATTGGCTGTTCAGAAAAGGTTTTTCTAATAATCTTTCCACTATACAAGGGTTACACAAGAACAGAAGAAATGCACCCACAGGCTGGTGATGTGTGCACTGTGGAGGTCCTTCTGGCTGCCACCACATAAATACAGCCTTCGACACCTCAGGATTTGGTTTTGTTGCTGTTGTATCTTGAGGGGACATTTTAAGCCCAAAAGTTATGTCTTAAAACATGAGAGCTTCTGCCCCTTTAAAGCTGCCACAAAGAATAGCATAGTCCCTAGCCTGCCGTGTAGCCTTGCCGGGTCATTCATTTCAGAACGGTGTTAATTCTTCAGAAAACATGAACACTGCTATTTGTTTTTATGCCAGTGGCCTGAAGGAAACAGGTTAAGTGATTTGTTGGCCTATGGGAAGAAAAATATATCACAACATCAACAGACCTTCTGAATCCCAGATCAACTCCCCTCCTCCTAGTTATATACTGGTGCAATTCTGTTGATGTGAATGGCATAGTGCCCAGAAGAGTGCCCAAATGAGAGGATAAACACATCCACTAAACTCTGAGTATGTTTTTATCAATAAGAGAAAAAAAAATCTGAAAGAATATTTTAAAAGCGAGAGGACAAATTTCCCACTTAAATATTCCCACCTGCATCAGTTCCACTAACATCACAACAGGCAAGCTCAGTAGGACAGTGAGGTGTCCGGATGCCAGCTGTTGCTAATACCAGGTAACCTCATCCTGGTACTCATCCAGCCATTAAAGTGCTCTTTTGTTATAGGGCTGGGAAGGGTGCAGATTTCAATCTGTTTCAACTGAAGCTCCGGGAATTTTCAACCACTCAAAATGTCTTTGTGATTGAAAATGTGAACAGACTTTTCAAAATAAATACATAAAATACCTTAAAAATGTCTACCATGAAAGATCCACCATTGTAAATTACAGCTGGCTTCCTGTATCAGAACACACAGGCAAGTGAAACACATAGGCTTCTTTACTTCTGAAGAGTAACAGATTTTATGCTGTCAATGATTGTTCCTGATAAAATGTTGGTGGTAATAATTTAATTTTTATACTCACAAGAAAACCTACTAAAAATGTTTACAGCTTTGCTTTCCCTCACTGCACTGTGTTTAACTGAGTAAGGTCTTTTTACAACCATGCATAAAGACAGCCACTGCCAAGAGAGAAATTTTTATAAGCCTTTTTAGTAGGAGTTTCTTATTGCTCAGATATTTCACATATAATTTTCTTTCTGCTACCTAATAAGAATTGTGACACACAGACCTATTGTACTGAAAAAAATGATAGCATATATGTTTGAATTTTGTTTGTTTGTAGCACCTGGATTCCTTTCTTTAAGTTATGAAATAGTCATATAAGGATTTCCCAGAACCAAGCAGCACTAGACTGAAGAAGTAATATTGTTGGGCTTGCAGAATTTCAGAGAGGAATTTGGCTAATGATCACAAGTTCAACACTGCATGAAAATTTCTGAAGCTGCTTTCTGATGCTTCACATCCAGAGAGATTTTCCTGTCTCCAAACAGATGTTTGTAAAAAGGAAACTGGAGGTATAATTTGGTTGGATAAGCAAATGTCTTTGGAACTGGGAATGGCAGTCTTCATGCAACGAAGTCCCAGCTTGAACAGCAGATGTGCCACTTAAGCAAAACTCCATTTAATTGTTCCAGATGAAAGGTCAAGATGTTTTAGTGCCTAAAGTAGCACAGGGTAGCACTTGAGCATCCTGCTATACCACCAGTAGAGCCAAGAATTAAATTTTCAATCTCCAGTCTTCAGCTGTAATGAAGAATTGCATGTTTCTTCTCAGGAAATAATTGTAAAAATAATTGCACAAGTCTGATTGTGTTTTGCTCTGACCTAGCTTCCTAGTTTCACACAGCCTCGGGGGGAGGCTGCAGTTGCCAGTAGCCCCAGGGGTTCCATATGAAAGTAGTGAATCCAAAGCACTGAAGCTATTTTGTCTCAATCATATCCTGCGTAAAGGTGTATAGAAGATATTTAGCTGTATACAGGGGTTTAAGAGCAAATGTATTTTGCCTGGCTCACAGGATGTTTTGTTCTGCTGCTGTGGTACAAATACCCAATAAATGGTCAAACTGAGGCCTCAGAAAGAAATGCCAGTTGAAAGAGGACAGATAGGAAATTATGTCAGTTCACAAAGTCCCCTTCAAAGAAGGTTTGCTTACATCTGTAAAGAAGGCTCAATAAAGTGATCACACAAATAGCCTGTTGAATAACTTCACTTAATGCAAGTAGAGGTGTTCACAAGAAGCTGTGCTACAAAGCAGATGTTTGGCTTGAATGGAAATATTTTCACATCAGTTTGAGACAGTTGCTAAAAGAACCCCTGCTATTACTGTGGCATGAAGCTTATATTTGGATCCATAAATGCAATACATGACAACTTACTCTGTTTAGGAGAACTAGAATCCTGGATCCAGCTTTAAGAACGAGATTCATCCGTTGAGGCAAAGGAATCAACAGAGAGCCGTGGACAACTCACATTATTTTTTGGAGTGCATATTTTAAAAAAGCATTTCTTTCTTACTATAATTTGGCAGTTGCAGGGCAGATTGACAGGAAAGGATGGAGAAAATAAACCACTTTTCCACTTAGCACTGCTCTGAGGAAAAGGACCGTAAGCGTTCAGTTAGCACTTGCTCATCAAGCCACGCATGCCTGCCGCCTGGAAGCTTGGACACATACTCTTCACCTGCGATCCATAGGCTCTTCGGTTACATTTGCTCTTGAGCCACATCTGTCTTCACCTCTGGTTGCTCGTGACAGCATGAACTGGGGTCTTGGCGTACCAGTCCCCCATAGCACCCGGCACAAATTCTGGGGCTTCTTTTGAAAAGAAACAAGGACACAGCTGTGTCAGGGGCCTAAAACTAAGCAGTGCTCCCAGGTTCTCTAATGTAGGCTTTTCCTACACCCATGTTTAAGTTTAAGGCTAAGATGCGTGAACGGCTTCTATCCCGTCTATAGCAAGCAATGCTGCCTGCATTAACACTGTCCACACTGAGCTTGCTAGCAAAGTGGAGCCTGCAGACAACTGTGAATCATGTATTAACATGCTAAGTAATGTTTGTAAGTAAATCCATCATTTCATATGTATAGAGGGTGCCAAACTCTGTAACTGTTTATTACAAGTTTCTGTTTTCCCCTGTGGCTCTAAACCAAATCTCATTTACAAGTGGGAACATGTTATTTTACGTAGTGAATACCTGACCTTTTATTTCTACAAAGTAATTTCCAGAAACAATGCCAAAAGCATGTAGTGCCACTGACAGGGTGACACTGCAGCATTTCATATACATATTTTCTTGTGAAAAGTATTTGGAAAAAGCTGCAGGAGTCCAATTAAACTTTATCACCTGGCTATGCATGCCCACAATAACAAGATCGTGTATTAATATGACTGTGACCCCAACACATGCAGAGCTGGTCAGAGTTACACAAACTGTGGGCTCCAACACTTCATCTAGCAGGAAACTCTGCTGGAGAGAGGATACTTAAAGCAATTTCTGGAGTGTGATGGTAATGGAACATAAGTGCTTTACTGATAAGGACTGCACTTAGGTATTGTGCTTAAATGTGTTGCTGAATTAAAGCCTTAGGACTTTTCATTCCATGTTTACACTTAACATTTCCCTTAGTGTTTACTTTGCTATTACATAAATATATCTGTGGTGATTATCTCAGCTATATCTGGCTGCAACCCTGTCATGGTTTAACCCCAGCTGGCAACTAAGCACCACGCAGCCGCTCGCTCACTCCCCCCCGGTGGGATAGGGGAGAGAATTGGCGAGAAATCTCATGGGTTGAGACAAAGACAGTTTAATGGGTAAAACAAAAGCTGTGTGTGCAAGCAAAGCAAAACAAGGAATGCATTCACTACTTCCCATCAGCAGGCAGGTGTTCAGCCATCTCCAGGAAAGCAGGGCTCCATCACACATAACAGTTACTTGGGAAGACAAACGCCATCACTCCGAACGTCCCCCCTTCCTCCTTCTTCCCCCAGCTTTATATGCTGAGCATGACGTCCTATGGTGTGGAATATCCCTTTGGTCACTTGGGGTCAGCTGTCTTGGCTGTGCCCCCTCCCAGCTTCTTGTGCACCTGGCAGAGCATGGGAAGCTGAAAAAGTCCTTGACCAGTGTAAGCACTACTTAGCAACAACTAAAATATCTTTGCATTATCAGTACTGGTTTTAGCACAAATCCAAAACACAGCCCCATACTAGCTACTACGAAAAAAAATAACTCTATCCCAGCCAAAACCAGCACAAACCCAGTCATTCATTCAATAGCCATCACAAGATTAGTAGTACTGTTCCTATTTTACAGATACCTGCAGGATTGTTCTTGACAACATACGGGCTGTGACAGCCGGGTGTCTACGACAGGATATATCTGTGATTAACTCTAGGTGCGTCCCACAATACCAAAAGCTTTCATTGCCTAAGGTTGCTCACTGACTGATAGTCAGGTCAGTTTAATTCAGTCACCAAGAGACAAATGCAGACAACCAGCTTTAAAATTCAAGAAGCCTGAAAGTGAAACCTTGGCCTGTCCAGAGTGCTCTTTCGTTTCTCCAGAGTATGCATTTTTCTAAATGAGGAATACAGGTTAGTATCCAAGGATTTCAATAGCTTTCAAATGTAATGTTAAATTTAAAAGATTTTAACGTCTTTCAGAATGAAGACTGTTTTGTCCAGCAGAGGGAGACTAGAGTTGTAGAGAAATGTAATACAAACACTAAGCATAACAAGGAAAAAAATTCTTTATCTCAAATATATCAGCTATAGATTTTAATATAGATTTTGATTTATAAGACATAGTACCCTAGATCATATAGACAGCTAAATATAGGCAAAATCTGATGAAAATCAGACTTAAAACCATATTATAGTGCTTGATACTGATGTAAGATTTGTAGCCTTCATGCCACTTCAAGTCTGATCCTGTACAAATAACAAAAGAAAACACACTTTTTCTAATATGATTTGAAAGTCCTACTGTGATTCTTGATTAAATTTTAAACGCAAAAATATTCAAAATCCAACATAAAAATTAGAACAAAAGCAGCTTTCTCTGCCTTTAAATTGTTTGAGTGTTACTCATGTCCACTAGCCCGAGACAGATTTCTTGTCCAAGACACATTTCTCTCAGATGTTTTTAAAATCTGATGTAATACATTCAGTGAGTTTTTGAGTTACCCATATTCTTTCAAATGTTCTTTCTCTATATACAAATGATCCCTAAAAGACTAATTGCAGGGAGAGAAAAAAGAGCTAATATAGAAATGATAGGGCTTTCCATTAGTTAATAAAACAGAATCTTTTGCCAGAGAACTCATCACAGAATTATCTTTAATAAGAAATGTTCTATTAATGATTTAGAAAAAAATAAAAGCTTCAGATAGTAATTGGAACCATATTTTATTTCTTAGATAATTCTTTCCTTTGCATTTTTTTTTCAAGCTAAAAAACCTAAACCTGATATATTTAATAGGAAAGAAAGAAGATATTTTAAAGGAGATGTCACTTGAAGAACAGCAAAAAACCAACATAGACCCGACTCCAGAGTCTGGAGGGCTAACAAAAGAAAACTATGTCTTTATTCATCTGCTTTCTTCTAGTTTTGACTCCACTGTAGTGGTTTATCTTTGCTTAACTCCTTTCCGATGTTCTAGTCAGTAACATTTTAATATCTCTCCTCATATAAGTAGTCATATTAATGTCAAGAACAGCATGGTGTGGGCATGGATAGCCATGAAGCATAGCAGCAGCATGTGTTAATGGGGTCCTGAATCCACCAAATACCCGATGATCCCCAGGACATACACTTCTGTTTTCAGTTCCCACCAAGGAAAAATTAGAAGAAACAGTAATAAATCTATGCCACTGAATAAAAGTATGTAAGTAAATAGTGCAAATGTGCCATTATTCCCAAAACAACTCTGGTGACACCGTGCCAAAGGGAAGCTGTATCCTGACACTGAGCGGAAGAGGAGGCAGTCCAGGCCAGCAGCCAGCACTCTGAGCAGCCACCCCAGCAACTTGGTTACCTTGTGCAATAATATTCCTGAACCTCTTTGTTGCTGTTATAAACTGCTGTGTGCTGAAAAGAGAATTTTACCTGGAACTAAATGAGAGACTTGTAGACAATTACCACACCATGATAAGTGAAAACTTGTTGGCTTACCATGTGTAGATGTAAGGATGTGAGATGAGGACAAAGGTAAGATAAAGGTACCTCTACTCTCCCTTTGTACTTCCTTTGCTGATCAGATGCAGATTTCACAAAGCCCAGTGACTATGAAACCTAACACTAACTACCCCAACTCACAATGCTATACAGCAAGGACACTTCCAAGGACAGATGAACATATTCCTGATTTGCTGTCACTTGTCTCCACGCTGTGAGCACCCAGCAGTCTCTTCCCATTATTATTTCTGTTGAGTGGCCTGTAGCTTTCCATTCCAGGTAAAGATCTAAGTGTTTTCAGCCAACCTAAAATAAAATAGAAAATAAAGTACAAAATAAAATAAAATAGAAAATAAAATAAAATAAACCCAGTGTGTTTTACATGAGGAAACACCTGTCAGCAGTTTCAACTCAGGAAAAGGTCAATGGAAACCTGGAGGAAGCTCTTTGCAGAGAGTGCCTGGTCTTTTTTTAGAGTAGCCCGGTAAACCATGATCCCAGTCCAGAAACCCAGTCCCTGGGCTGACCGGTTCACCTCTCACCTCCCTGTTTCACAACAGGAGAAATCCATCACCCGTTGCCTACTTCAAAAGCAGTTTTAAAGCTGAAGCCAGTGGTTTTTGACCTCACTCCATCTTATCTGGCAGAGGGCACTGTTCACAGGCTACTCAGATTCACAGCTGCAATAAAAGAGAGGCACTCGATAACCCTGCTCTTGGGTTTTTTCTTTGTTGAGACACACCAGCTGATATGCTTTGGGGATTACTGCATTATCAGGATGGTTGTGTAACTGAAAGGGGGGTGAATACCATTTCAAACCTGCAAATGAACTGCCAGGTGCTGGTGTGAGAAGGACAAACAGAATCAGCACAGGCCTAACACAGAGAGGAAAACGCCAAATCCTCCCATGACAGAACTTGAAAGTAATGGTCACGTTAAAAAAAACACAAACAGAAGAAGAAATGTTATACCTTAACTGTATATTCTCTGCTGGTTCTGTGTTATTTGTTAGTTCTGGTGTTGCCAGCCTTCAGAAGAAAAACCTGGTGTCAGAGCCAGAAAAAGATCAGGTGGTTGGCTTAAAGCCAATCAAGCAGTCCTCTCAGTTTCTTGGTTTGTTTCCCAATTCTTTGGACAGTTTTCCTGAAATCATACAGGGAACCCTGAACCAATTCACTGACTCCCACAGCCCCTCAATGGGGAGCCACTACCCATTGCTGTAAGTTGTGTGAGGAAAGTCATTGCCTGTATGTGGACCAAAGGGTGGAATGTGGTGATCCCGACTGGGAGATCACTGTACCTCTAGGAGTCAGAGATCCACATCACGGTTAACCTGAGTAGGCACAGCCTGTGCTGTGCTGCACAGATCCCTTGGCTGCAGGATAAACTCAGCCTGTAACAGGAGCCTGCAGGCAGCTCCCACTTGATAGCGGTGATCACGCCTCCTGGCTGGCCGTGCCTTTGTCTAAAAGGGCAACAAGAAGTTCTCTTGTGAACGTCCCTCATGAACAGAGTTGTTTTCTTGTAAGAAAACTATATAATAGCTTGGATGACCAAAAAGGAGGAGCTTTTCTCCACGGACAGGACCTGCTCAGCATGCCCTGCGAAAAATCCACCTGGGCTCCATCTGATGCTGCACAAACACAAGGTTCCCAGCATCTGAAGGGATGTAAGATTTACTCGCTATCTATATTCCTTCTCTTATTCTGTCTTATTAAAGCAGTTAGCTTATTAAGTCATTTGCTGTCGGGCCTTTCTTACTGATATCCAGAAGAGCCCTGCACCAGCCCACTCTCACCTCACTCCCCACCTCCAGGGCAGAACATCCTCACTTCCCACCTGTGCCTCAAAATGTGAGTCTTTGCAACCCAGATATTTACACTCCACCTACAGTCAATGGAGAGCTAACCCATACCATTCATGGACTCTGCAGAGCAAGTCAGCTCATGTTTGGTCAGCCGAATCCTGCTACTGGCCATGCTGATTAGCCCTCCATACGAGGGTAGGATTACTGCAAGGATGGCCACATCCTCATTTGATTAGTATGTATGAAATTTCTTTAAAAAATTGAGATAACAGAAAGCCATTTTAGACACAAACGTTGCCAGACCATCCAAAGGATGACCAAAAAGGACCTTGAGTACTCACAGTGCTTGCATGCCTTCAGCAGAAGACAGAAGCAATGCCTGATAGCAATGCTTTTCAAAATAATTTTCCTTTATGAACACAACCCATTCAAACTTGCTTGAGTTCAGCTGGAGTGACCTACCTTTTGCCCAAGAACAGCTTTTCCTGATGCAATCAAACATTTCAGCATGACTGCAACTGCTGCGAACCAGATATAAAAGTGTCATTGGCACACTTTTAGCAGCCAATGTTACTATGCTGTTTGTGGCTAGTCCAGGGCATGTCACTATCTCTCCCAGTATCTCATATAGATTTAAAGATAGACAGGGACTTAAATCTTATAAAGAAACATTACCTCACATACAGTGATCCCTAACACTGTAATGCCAGGCTAGTTAAGAAGTGAACCTGTCTAGAAAGTGCTGTAAAACATAAATGGCTGGCCCCAGCAATTAAACCGACCCTTAGACATCTATTAAATGAGCATGGTGCAGTACATGGTGAAACCAGAACCAAGTTACTTTTAATTCATTCACAGAATCACAGAATGGTTGGGGTTGGAAGGGACATCTGGAGATCATCTTGTCCAACGCCCCGGCTTGAGCAGGTATACCTAGAGCAGGGTGATTCAGTCCCGTTGATCTTAGGATTTAACAAATAATAAGCTATTTTGCAATTTAGATTAAATATTAGTAAGAAAATAAATTATTCCAAGACTGTTGACAATGACAGAGACAAGTTAAAATAATGTTGCTGGAGCTACTGATCGACATTTAATGTTGTTGCCAGTAAAGAATCATACTTTAGGTGACAGATCATAGAATAGATCATAGAATGATTTGGGTTGGAAGGGACCTTAAAGATCATGTGGTTCCAATCCCCCTACCATGGGCAGGGATACCTTCCACTAGATGAGAATTCAAAGTATCTTTCCTTCACGGGATTAAAAAGGAGTTCATAAACCAAGCCAGAAATACTGTTCAGCTGTTGGCTGCTGCTGTACCTCCTCCTTTGCTCTCCTCACACTCATATGAGGAATAGAAACTCCACCCAAGCTTTCCTTCTACTTCTGCCTGAAGATCTAAGTGAGTGCACAGTCATCAGTACAGCCAAGGACTGAAGACATTCAAGCAGGTAAAATTCTCTTTCTTTTGATTTCTTGGGTCACTGCCCAGCCACCAACCCAACCTCTTGCTATGGTCAACTGAATTGGTGTGAAATCGGCTGTGAGTCATCAAGGAAACAAAAGGAAATATTTTGGCAATGATGTTTGCTGTTGGGTTTGAAATGTCTTTTGTCTTTTCTGGCTGATATTTTTAATTGAGATTATTATTTCTGTAGCCTCCCTTTAAGCAGAACTTTCCTCTGACCAGATTCTGGGGCTCAGAAGGTTATGGGTAAGAAGAGGCCTCCTTGAGAGAAATCCAGAAATCAATAAATAGTTACTGTAAACCTGTCACTATTATTTAAATCAATCTATTGCGTATTGTAAAGTCTAACAACCTCTAGTTAATGATCTATCTAGTTCAGGTTATTTATCTATCTGCAACAAATTTCAATATACAGCAAAGAGCTCTAAGAGTGAAAAGCTCCAGGAACAAAACACAGAAAAGCTCTGCAAATATTTTTGTGAGTATGAGACCCAAAGGGTGTTAGCAGGGTTTCTGTTTATTTTCTTTAAGAAGGGTTGGGTCCTGTGTGCTGACTTCGGTGGGAGCTCTTATGCTCTGCATTCTTTTGAATCACACCTCTGATCACTTTTTCTTGCCTTTCAAAGGCCACATACTTCCAGTCAGAATTTTACATAAATATGTTTGGCAAAATGTTTAAAGATGGGAATAATGGCTTTTTTTCTCTTTTTGTATCTGAGTAAACAGAGTGATTTTTAGAGATGCTGAGAACCATCAACAGCAATATACCAAGCATTTCTGAAAATTAGATCCAGCTTTAAGGAGCCTATATATGGATCCAGATAAGCCAAATCATAGCCAAAGAAATGAGAGGACATGGAATTCAATCAATAAAAGACACCTCAAAAATGGATGAGTAAATTTCAATTTTTTTTCCAGAGCAACCGTGTTAATTCCAAGCCTTTCTTTCTTTGTGCAGTGCTCAATGGTCCTGGATAAAATGGAAGATTTGAGTCTGAAACAGACAGTGCCCCGAACTGAGATAGGCGAAGTGGAAGGTATTCCCTTCACAAAACCAATATGCAGCACGTGGGACCAAGTGTGGAAGTTCAAAGCCAGACCTGACGATCTGCTCATTGCAACCTATACAAAAGCAGGTTGGTGTGGGTAGGGAACAGAATAGAAAAGTTTGGGATAGTGCTTATTGTTGAAATTGAAAATTATGTTTTTCTGTTGTGGTTGATATTTGTTTAATCCCAAACCAGACATATTTTAAAGACGTGAAGCTCTGTCAGCTGTGACTAGTAACTTCTGACTTCTTTGGCAGAAGTAGCAACCATGTATTATTATTGAAGTTCAAATGGTGAAAGTGTAATTACCTATACTTAAATGTTTCCTTTGATTTAGATTATATACATATACATTAATGGCAACAATAGAGGTCTTCCACCAATAGGTAATGATTTAACAAAGCCTAGTAAAAAGTCATCGTTACTAAGAAATAATAGAAATTGACTGAACAACTATGGATTGTACTATATACTTGGGGAATGACTTGGTGTGTAAACCAGTACTGATTTCTGGAAATGGGTTAATTATTTTAACGAAATAACCAAATTCCCTTAATAATTTCAGCCAATAAAATAAAATACCCAACATTAATATTAGCTATCTGATATTTCATTCAGTGACTGGCCAGTTAGCTCATTACTATTTCTCCACTTGATCAGACCCTTTATACTTACTGCACAGGAAGACAATTAATAACAAGCATCAATATTAATCCTGAATGAATAAAAGCATGTACAGTTTAGGGGATTCAGGAACAGGTTTGGGAACATTTGATGATCGTAAAAAAATAATGACTTGAATTAGCAAGAATTTTTAAGTTTTTTTCAGTAGGAAAAAAAAAACATTATTACAAAAAAGAACCCCATTATTTTTGTAAAACCTGAAAGCTTTTAATTTATTTCCTGTATACTGAAAGCAAAACCACGTTATTTTATCCAGCCTGGATTAAAACCTCTCAGCCATTGAACAGAAAAGAAATAAAGTTAGGAGTCCATTTGACATTATGTTGTATCTGTCAGAGATGCACAATTCAAGCATCTTAAGACGGGCTGAGTTTCCTGCTCACATTGCTTTCCAAGTTATCCCTTAGCCTGTTCTCTAGCTGACCTGCCATAGTACCTCGGAAGAGATGTGGTTAACATAGTGATGACGGCTATAAGGGAAAAGAGGCACATGAGAGACACAATACTGTAACTCTTAAAAGATGTTGCAGTAGCTCAGGCAGATGAAATGTTGTACTGATCTTCATTAAAGCATTTCAAAGGGAACATTGAAAATATACTGCAACTTTTTTACATTTTCAAAGTGTATGACATTTTTATTCACTCAAAGTTCAGGTATTTCACTTTTTCATTCAAATTCAGGATGAAAACAAATGTTGAAATACCTGAATTTTTGTGAGGTATGAAAATTGGGAGGAGGGAATTTCATTCCTCTCCGCAAATAATACAATTTCCAAATAATAATGAGTTTATCCCAGAGCTTTTTTCATTACTGGCATGAGAGTGGAGCCTATTTCTGTTGGCAAGAAGCAGCCTGTCTAAAATGGAATCCCTGAAACTGTGCTTTGGGAATTACCTTTGTATTCCTAATTATGCATTTTTCCTCCATTATTCTCTCTTTCCACTTTGTCCACTTTGTCATCTTCTGTGCTGTTCCTTCCTCCTTTAATACAGAGTCCATCCTTCTGGCCTTCACTTCCCTAGCAAAAGAGACTCTTGGCTATCCCTGAGGGAAACCTCTAAACACTGACATTTTCAGGTACCACATGGACACAGGAGATAGTGGATATGATTCAACAAAATGGAGATGTTGAGAAGTGTAGACGTGCCACTACTTACAGACGCCATCCTTTCCTTGAGTGGTCTACCCAAGAGCCTTCAGCTGAGAGTTACTCAGGTGAATATTATACAAATAGGTTTGTATTTTAGACAAAATGAAACAAAACAAGGACCCAGCGCTCGTGCCACAGGTTTCCTGGGAAAGGTCCCACTTCCTGTGTCGCTGAACTATGCACTGTGTTGGGTATTAGGGATCAGGTC
>WAAD01025012.1:671903-702013 GCA_013389945.1 Fregata magnificens
GGAGCTGGGCCGGGGCCGGGGGCGGGAATGGGTGCTCTGGCCCTGCCCTGCGGCAGTGTGAGCGCCGGTGCGGGCTTCGGGGGTTGCGTCGTGCCTGCTGCTAGAAGGTGGGGATGTCATCCCGTCTGCACGGGCTGGGGGACGCCAGCCGGTGCCGGCTCAAGGGGAGAAGCACTCGGATGACATACAGTGAACGTCTTGAGTGGTTACCCTTTAAAAGCACCCACGAGTGAACAAGCATTCCTTTTCTACTGAGGTGACCTGATGTCTTAACAGTACGCCAACTGTGAAACACCTGCCAACGCAAGCAAACAAACTGAAGTGTATGTATCTAGCGAAGCTTTCATAACGTCGCCTCTGGATTTGCCTTGGTGGTTGAAGAGTTTAAAATTCATCCATGAAATTAACACTCCTGGTAGTTTCTGAGCTGCGCATGTTCTAACTATGCCTCTGTTTGCTGAAGCGATCACAGCTCAAAATCTGTTTTGATGTGACTTGGTATGATTAGAGTCAGTGATGTCTAAAAGTTGCACACTGCTCAGAAAATCACTGTTCATAATGGTCGTTACTGCCACAGTTCACATCAAAGATTGATATGTTGCATTATACATCGGTTAGGCTTTCTAAGAGTATGTTTAGCTATTGCAAAAGCAAGGGGTAGATAGCAATTAAAATACACAGCACATGCTAAACTGTGGCTTGGAAACATCTTGGTGTAGATAAAGTAGGCTTTAAATTAAAGAGAGAGATATATATGTCAGTAAAGTGTGGAAGCATACCCTGTTTTCAGAACGGTGGAGTAGAAACTTGAGAATCCTTGCAGGATTCTGTGTTGTGCTTAGAAGTGTACTTACTATCTGCTGGCTCACAGCTCAGGTGCACCTAACCAGTGAAAAGTTCAGGGTTTTTTAGTAACCATCTTCCTTGTGGTTCTTCTAATTCAAATGGGTGAAGCCTTCTACTCAAGCTGCTTGTGGTTTCTGTTACCAGAACAGCAGAACTGAATGCATCATCTTACATGATACGTGGTTCTGCCTCTGTGCATATTAGCTTAAAGGAGAGTAAAAGTAATGTGTAGATTCATCTGAGTTTGCTATAGTATGGAGAGACGTGTGCTCCCATTTTCTAAACAGTACATGCAATTTGTTGTACTTAATTATACTGTGTAAGCATACTGCTTGTAGTGACAGTGTTTTGCTAATTGCAGTGCTGAAATATTAAGAATGTAAATGTTGACAAAGTTTTGTGTACCAAGAAAATCTGAAACTTAAACTTTATAGCTTTTTTTTTTAATGCTATAATTATGTTTAACGGGCACTTTATTTTCTAATAAGTTTGCTGTTGCCATCTCAAAAAAACCCTCTAGCCCATGTGATGCAGAGGGAGATAACTGTAACCGCCTTTGTCCTTGGTCTGTACTTGAACTCATATTTCTAATGATGGCCTTTCTTGTTATCTGTATCAGCTGTTCTCTCTAAATTGTTAGTCAGTGATTCTCCATTCTAGTGGTGCTTAGATCCAGTTTGGTTTTTCCTTAGTTTCTGTTATAAGGGGTTTTTTTTTTGTCAAAATAAAGAAAATAGCAAAATAAAAGTGAAGGTATGGCTGTATACATATACACACACACACGTAGATATATAAAATATATATACACACCCCTTCACTTTTATACACACACACACACACGATAGTATGAAGGAAAAAGCGGGGTAAAGGTCAAAGCTTGGAAATGCTACCCTTAAGATATTGGAAGTGTCTGTTCCATTTTCCTTTGCCCCATCTTAGTTATGTATGTTTCTTCATGTTTCCATATCTCATATAAACCACTGCAAAGTAACATAGAGTCTGCTAGATTAGATCTGTGGAAGTTTACAGTAGAAGGCATTATGCATGGATGTCTTTTCAAGTATGTTTGTCAGGCCAGCACTTTTAGTGCTAACCAGTGTGTTTTCCAAAAAAAAAAAAAAAAAAAAAAAAAAAAAGCCAGGGGGGTTTATATTTTGTTCAAAAGAGCCCTGACTTTGCAGAGTCTTTTCAAGTACATTTGTTGGGCCAACAATTTTAGTGATAACCAGTGTGTTTAAGAAAGAAAGAAAAAAAGTTGAGGGGTATATGTGGTTCAAAAGTTCCCAAAGTTTGATTTTAACTGCTACTCCTCTACAAGGTTTTTTTTCGTTCATGCCTTTTTTTAATGAGTCTTTTAAGAACAAGATAGTGAGTCACACCTTTGTAACCTCTTGTAAATAAAATGAATTTTCAGTACTGTATCAATTCTAGATGCCAGTTCAGTAATGGAATCATAAAATCATACTGGTGTGGAAATCAAGATTTTTCTATTCTGCTGTTGTACTGGACTAATCACGATAGATCTCTGTCGATTTTTTCCCCCCCCTTATCCTTCTGACTAGTTCTGCCAATGTATTTTTAATTTTTTCCTTGAGCTCCCAGTATGTTCAGTTATTCTGCGTTTGCAGACTTTCAGTTAGTTCCTTCAGTAGTCTACATTAAAAAGATCAGTTATTGCAGATTGTGCTTTATTTTTTTGTAGGTACAAGATGCTGGGCAAGAGATGGTGGCATCTTCTGTCACACCAGGATCAGGCAAATCAAAGGTAATCAGACCTCACAAATCTAATTTTTTTGGATACCAGCAGTTGAAAGGATTACAGCTTAGCATGCAAGCTGTGACTAATGGGAAGGCATAAAGGTATTTTTAAACGGTTTCCTGTGTTCTAGATTTCTTGAAAAATTGATTTAAACAGTAGGCTAAGGTGTTTTGGAAAACGGGAAAAAAATGTCTTATTGGTATGTTCACTTCCTGTCATAATACTTGATAAAATATTAGTAGCACCTAGTTCTGGCAGTGATCTGTTTCATAATGTACACAGAATTCTTTGCATATTTTGGAAGTTAGCTTAAACAATGACAATGTTAGGTCAGCATACTATTTTCAAAACTATGTTCAAATTATATTACTGAATTGTAACCTTTACCAGCCAAGTTTTCCTTTCTAACTGATGCTGCCCAGTTGTGTGCTCTAGAATGATTTCGGAAAACTATAGAATTAGGAGTGGTTTCTGTTACTGCACTTGAAATAACAGAATTGGATAACAGAACAGCAGTAACTTGGACTGTTATTGTTCTTGCAAATGTGTGGTAAGACAGTTTCTTGCCCTAAAATTTAGCTTCTTGGAAGTCGGATGCTAAAATGTCCTTTTTTCTGTTTACCTCTGCCTTAGAGGAAGCTGGTTTCTGTAATATGTATTTTTTTTTTTTTTTTTTACAGCTGGACACATTGCCCAAAGAAGATCTCATCAAGTTTGCAAAAAAGCAAGTGATGCTTATACAGAAAGTGAAGTCAAGATGTACAGGTACCTTACTGGAAAGAGAACAATTTCTGCCTTAATGCTTGGTACTATCTGACTTTTCCTAATATCACTGCATGTTTTTGCTAGGTAGATTTAAATTCTAGGCAAGCATCCTAGATTTTTTTTTTTTCTGTGATTTCACTATTTGTTGTGGGAGGATAAGGACTGAAGCCCTTAGAGCAAGGGAGGGAAGAAAAAGAAGCATTGCTTTTGTCAGGTATTAAATTAATTTTGATCTGGCAGAGTGGCAGGATGGAACAATGTAGCTTGTGCAAGAGCTGAAGTGGGACTTGTCATTGTCTGTTCCCCATATTGGTTGCAGGCATACCTGTTGCTTTTCAGGAAGCAGGTGGGGGGAATATCTCTGATAGATTTTGCATAATTAGTACTGTTGTAGAGTACAGTGGCTTCTTTAAAATAGTTAGCTACTTTATATTTGATCATTTGCTTCTTTAACAAGAAATTGTAAAATATACCAAACAAAATTTTGTGTTAATCACCTTAAAGTATCCTGTGTAAATCTGTGCTCTCATGTGCTGTCCTTTCCTCTGTGCTGTCCCTTTTCCTTCAGTGGCCCACTACTTGGACTGGTGTCACTTCCCCTTGTTTGGAGTTACAGTTGTGCTGACTGCTGGTAGCTGCCTAGCGAAACAATAAGGATAGGGATGGGCTATACTAGGCTTTTCCTCAGTGGGGTTATTCATGAGTTCTTGTTCTTCTACCTGCTGCTTGTGTTTAGAGAACCAATAGGAACTCAGTATTTTTTCTCTGGCTTAAATTGATCATGAAATAGAAGGTAAGACAATCATCAAAAAAATTTCTATCTGTCTGTTGTCCCTCCACCCAAACAAGGAAGCTTTACTTCTTCAGGAAACCATGCTAAATGTCAGGACTGGAGAATTAGTACTGAATGTTTGTTCTCTTTCCATTAGTCCTTTATATCACTCAGTAACAAACAAAAATTGATGAAGTAAAAGACATCTCTGATTTGAACAGGAGTGTTGTTAGGCACTGGATTTACTAGTAATTTGCTACTGTGATGGAGCATCAATTCATGCTGTGAAATGTCTGTACTTCTTTTCTAAGAACTAGAGAAAGAGATTGAAGAACTCAGATCTAAAGCAGCTACTGGAGGAGCTGATGATATTATTCAGGTAGGAACATGTAATGGGTTTCTAATGTATTACATAATGTTAGCTGAAATAAATCTCCAGATATAATTTGTAGTAAATAGTAAATAGCTTTAAAACTGTTATTCAAATTGAATGTAATCAATTTTAAGGAATTCAAGACACTTCCTAAACCCTCTTTTTTCTTCCTCCCCTCACATCCTTACTCCACTTTTCAGAAAACACTATCAATTCTCTGAGGAATAGTACAGAATAATACAATTTCCTCAGCAAGACTTTTTCCTTGTGTAGTTAGACAGGCTTTTGTTTATTTTAGAATGACCACTGTGGGAAGGCTTCAGCCATTTAGAAGACTTCTGAGACAGTCATTTGATGAGATCAGAAACACATAATTAAGTTGCATGTCACAAGAAATACTTTTAGGAAAGTAACTGGAATTTTTTTAAGTGGCAAGAACACCTGTCTTTCTCAAAGTAAGGGTCATAGACAGCATATGAAAGTAAAAGTTGGTAGTGAGGAGGGGTTTATCAACTGGAAAATTGTTTTTAATAATTTGGATGGAGATTTCTTTTCTACAGAAGGGGAGCTCCCACACACACCTGGTGGTAAAAAAATTGGCTGATCATAAATATGATTGTGAACAGAACCTATTACTCAACATCATTGTTCTAGTCTACCTATTCCATATCTGTCATATTTGGGTTGAAAGTAACTTTTAAAATCAGACTGATCTGTTTAATTGACAAAAAAAGTCATGACCAATGTGTGAGTTCCTACGGTTTGCAAAAATCGTTCAGGCTTCCATTGTTAAGAAACCCTCCATTCAGTGATCTTTCTCCTTAAAATTAGGCTCTCACAGAAAGACTGGATGTTGTACTTCTGGAAAAAGCTGAAAGTCAGCAGCAGTGCATAGCTCTGAAAAAAGAAAATATTCAAAGGAAGCAAGAAGCAGAGGTACTGAAATGAGCAATAGAACATTACTAAAATATGTCAGAATTATGTTTATTTTCTAGTTTTGCTTGTTGTGTAGTTCAATTTCATTTTAACCTTTTTCTTTACTTATCTGTGTTCTGTTTTACCTTAGAAAGAATGTAAAGGCTTCATATGTTAAAGCATATTTTCTCTGTACCACCTAATTTATAGTTTTTATAGGAGTGACAATAAATATAAGATTCTTATATGCATGGGCTAGATCCACAGCTGTTCAAAAAGAATTCAGTCTGTGCATTAGTAGCCTGTATATGTGATGGCTTCAATCAATCAGCTCTGTCCTTCCATGGGAAATATGAGGTTTACATTCAAATATTCATAGGAAGGAACCTGTCAGCCAAGGCATCTAAATTACGTCAGTAATCTCAATTAATAATAAAGTGAAGAGTGAATTGCTTGCAATTGATGAACATTGTTATATTCCAGATACTTGAATTTGGTGCACCAGAAGTAATTTGGTCTTTAATGTATTATTAGAATAGTTGCTAAAGCTGAAATGTGTCATGACCATTTTGTGAAACTAAGCTGGTAAACATGATATAAGACTTAGTTTTCCTTTCTCATTCTGAAAACGTTTTTGTGCTCTCTGCAGTGTCTTTTCAATTGAGTTGTCCTAACACAGTTAGATATTTTAAAACTATAGCAATTTTTAAAACTAAGGACTCCTAAATCTTCTAATTCATTATTGTAAACAGTTTATTTGAAAATTCTGTGTGCTAAATTACCAGTATTTAATAACTTGCATGTTTGTTTAGGCTGCAGTGGCTAAGACAGAAGAATTGCAGAAGCAACTGGAGCAATCAAGTATTGACTCTCTGAAAGAAATAAAAGCTCTGAAGAGTGAATTAGCAAATGCACAATGCAAATACAATGAGGACTTAACAAAGCTGAAAATAGAATTAGAGGAACAAGCGAATAAACAAATGGGGCTGGTGGAACAGATCGAATGTCACAGTGACAGTCAAAAAGAGGTTAAAAGATTACAAGATGATGTCCAGAGAATTAAGTCTGCTTATGAGGAGCAAATTTTGTGTCTGAGCAAGCAGTTGGAAACTGCAAATGAAGACAAAAACAAAGAAATGACAACTCTGCGAGAAACTATTAAAAGCAACTCTCAGCGTTACTATAATGAAATCAATAATCTGAAAGAAGACCTTAAAAGATTAAAATTTGCCCATCAGGAAGAGGTGTCAGAGTTGATGCATCGGATTGAAATATCATCTAAAGAAAATGAAGAAAAGCAAAATCGGATAAACCAGTTACAGCACAATTTGGCAGAGGAGGGCTTAATAAAGGAGCAAAATGCGAAGGATGAAATGTGCGCTCGTACTGACCAGTGTGAATATGACTTGGAGCAGCTGAGAGATGTCTCAAATAAAAACGTGGAAAGCAAGATGGATGTTGTAGGTACACAAGAAGAACCTTGTGTAGAAGCGAAAATGGAAGAAAAGGTTAGGCACCTGGAACATAGCTTAGAAGAGCTCCAGTCCCAACATAGTATGTTAAAAGATGAGTTAACTTACATGAGTAATGTTAAACTAAAACTGGAAGAGGAAATCCATCACATAAAGGATGAGTACTTTCATGAGCGGGAAGACTTGGATTTTAAGATAAATGAATTGCAGCTTACTAAAGAAGATTACTGTTGTGTAATCGAAAAACTAAAATTGGAGCTTCAGGCAGCAAGACAGCACTGTGAAACTGCTGTAAAAGAGCATAAGTTAGAAACTCAAACTCTGAAAGAGCAACATAAGAGAGAAATTTCTGAACTAAATGAAACTTTATTGTCTGGTTCTGAAAAAGAAAAGATGGCATTAGTTTTTGAAATGCAGGAACTCAGAGAACAACTTGAAAAGCTAACTCAGGAGAAAGAAGAAGCAGTGTCCAATTACAACAGCTTGAGAGAAACAATGGAAATTCTACAGACCGAGCTAGGGGAATCTGCTGGAAAGATCAGCCAAGAGTTTGAATCAATGAGACAACAGCAAGCTTCTGATGTCAGTGAACTGCAACAGAAACTCCGAGCTGCTTTCAATGAAAAGGATGTTCTTCTTGAAACTGTGAATCGCCTCCAGGAAGAAACACAAAAATTGTCATCAAATCTTCTAGAGGTAGAAGAACTTAAATGTAAAATTATTAGTCTTCAGGAGGAGAATAACACAATAGCAAGCTCCATCGACCAAAAAGAGACTGCTGTGAAAGAACTGGAAGAAAAGATCATTGCTCTTACTGATCAAAACAAGGATATTTTAAATGAAGTAAAATGCTTGGGTGAAGAGAGAGAAACCCTTCAGGAAAAGTGCAAGCAAGAACAAGGAAAAGTTCAGGAACTTCAGCAAGAAGTAGATGTTGCTAACCAGTACAATAGTGACCTGAAGAACAAGGTGGAAGAATTAACAGAGAGACTGAATGAAGCTTTAACTAGGAAGAGTGAAAATGCTCAAACGCTAGAGCAACTAGAAAGCCAGATTGACTCTCTGGTGCGTGAAAGAGAGAACCTTTCATCTGAAGCCCATACTCTTCGTGAGGAAAATAAGAAAATCATTCAGGAAAAAGGTGAATTAAGTGAAGAGCTGGAAAAGATTACATCTGAAAAAGATGGTTGGTTAGTATTGAAAGAGCAGTCTGAAAACTTAAAAAAGAAACTACAAATGATGACTGCAGAAAAAGACCATGTATCAACTTTACTTGAAAGTGAACAAGCGCACAGATCCCTCGTAAGAACTCAACTGTACTACTTACTTGACCAAGTGGGGTCCAGCATTTCAGATTCTAATGAAGAATATGATTCTCTTAATTTGTTACAAATTGCAAATGAATGCTTGGCAAAAATGAAGCAAGAGCAGTGCCTTGCTCTACAGAATGAGGAGAAAGTTCTTCATTTGCAGCAGGAAGTTGAGAGACTAGAGGAAGAAAATGCATCTCAATATGCAGAACGTAGATCCCTGATTCAGGATTTTGAAAAAGAAAAGGATCTCTTGAGAGAAGAATTGGAAGGAGTGTTGTCTGAAAAAGAAGCACTTCAACATGAT
Organism: Fregata magnificens; assembly: GCA_013389945.1. Taxonomy (NCBI): domain Eukaryota; kingdom Metazoa; phylum Chordata; class Aves; order Suliformes; family Fregatidae; genus Fregata; species Fregata magnificens. The sequence continues at coordinate 680,423 of WAAD01025012.1, forward strand.
ACCCAGGAGCTGAAGAATGCCAGTGAAAAAACAAGGATTGAAAATCAAGATCTTTTAGCTAATATTGAAGAGATCACTCAAAAACTTGCTTTTTATGAAAGTCAAATACAAGAACAGCAAAAAGGATCAGAAAAACAAGACAACTTAAATTTCATTCTGGAACAGAAGGAAACTGAACTTAGAAATGTGAAAGACGAACTGAGTTCTCTAAAGGTTATATTTTGTTATTGAAGTATACAGACTAAACCTCTAAAGTCTTCAGAATTAAGGTTCAAAAAATACTTTCAATTCTTTCTCTCTNAAAAAACAACCAAGGAAAACCAATCATAATGCTATTTTGACAAAAGTTGTTTGTACTTGAACCTCTCTTCCTATCAATACCCCCTAAAGTGATCATTTAAATAGATGGACTAACTGACCTCATAATTTTTCACCTCTAACTTTCTATGACTCCATCTCAAACAAAACTCCTGCTTGAACTGCATTAGCTGCTCCTAACTTAAGGTCCTGGGAATTGATGGTTATGTAAACCTGACAGCTGCAGAATTAATGGTCTACCATTTTTTGTCCTCGGACAGGATGGAAAGCAGCTGTTCAAAGGTTGGAATGTTTTCCTTTCAACATAAGTATGCTTTTCAGTTACCAAGCTGATATGAAATTGCACATACTTTCTTGGTAGTAAGAACGTAGACACTGTCCAGCTGTAGCTGAAACTTCTGGTGGCTTGTTAAGGGAAAAACAGGTATCACAAAGAAATTTTTGTAATACTTATTATATCTTTGTTTATAATGCAGAATTTAATGGAGACATTGACTGAGAAAACTGATCAACAGTCTTCAGTAGCAGAGCTTCAAGAAGAAATTGGTATCTTTCTCACTGTTCTCTTATGTAAACAGTTTGGGGTTTTTGGATTGTTAGTTTTTCTTTCTCTGCATAATTGTCCTGTATTTCCTACAAGCTAAGGAAGGCGGGGAAGTAGATATCAGTGCAACTTCCTACAGTATTCCTTCCATTAGGGATTTAAAATATTGATAGCAATCTTACGTCGGTTATCATTTGATATGTCTTAAGGTTTTTCTTCCTGTGTACATTTGGCTACAAACAGTATAGTGGATTTCATCTTTATTTTTTAAATATGGGAAATAATTGTGTCAATAAGAATGCCTAAGGCTGCCAAGAGGAGAGTAAAGCAACACTTTGGCAAAACTACTGTTTTGCAGTAGTCCCAATTGAGTAGTCCCTCGTAGTTACCCCAATACATTAGAAAGAAAATGGTTCTGAGTTGTTACAACTGTATGTAGAAGTAGACAGGAATATGGCTTTTAGGATTAACTGTGATGGAAGCCTCTGAAACAGGGAAAGATAGCCCCTAAGATGTCTGGATGTTTTAGCTTCAAATTAAATTTAAATGCTTAACTGAATGAAACATTTGAACATTCCCCCCGCTTTATATTTTGTTTTGTTTCAAAGTCATGCTGGTATTTCTGTTCTAATTGAATTGAATTTCATTTAATTTCTTGGGGAGAGGGGGCGCGTGTTTTTTCACTTTCTTATTTATTTATTTTAGGAAGGCTGGAAAAAGAATCTGCAGAAAAAGGAGAGAAGCTAAATAAAATTAAGGTGGTTGCTGTGAAAGCGAAGAAAGAATTAGATGCCAGCCGAAAAGAGGTACCCTGATTGCTGCTTAATATGAAGAACATTCTGCATGGGGGGGTTCTGTTTTAATGACACACGCTTCTTTGTAATAAGATGCAGACTCTGAGAGAAGAATTGGAGTTGGTTCGATCAGAAAAAGATCAGTTGTCTGCTTCAATGAAAGATGTCATTCAAGGAGCTGAGAGCTATAAGGTAAGAATAGTACTGTATTTACAAAAGACAGTTAACTGTCAGAAAATACTTTGCTTTTGAAGCCTAGCCTGGATATATATTGCTATTTAGTTGCACAAGTTTGTTTGGCAAAAGAAATTATGTCAGTGCAGTTGAGTACCCAAATCAAGAAATGTAAGGTTCTAGTAACAGAACTGTGCGGTTGCTGTCAGAAGAGAATAAGGTACTTCCTTTCTACTAGATGGTATTTTTAAACCTTTTAAATCTAGCGTCATAAGTATCAAACAGTGTGTTGCTGAGGCAAAACATAAATCCTTATGAATTCTTCAAAGTACATTAAATTGGGGATCACTTAGAAAGTCCTTAAGTGATAAAGATGTAAACTAGCAATTCCCTGGGAGCAGGTCCTCTTGGAGGACGTCTCTGGGGACATGAAGCAGAAGCAGGGGACGGGGGACAGTCAGCATCAATTCACCAAGAGTAAATTGTGTCTGATTAATCTGATTGCCTGCTATGATAAAACAGTTGGAGTTGTGGATGAGAGGAGAACAGTGGATGTCACTTATCTTGACTTTAGGAAGGCACAGTACTCTTGTATCTGTGCTAGGGCGTTATGGTCTAAATGGGTAAACCACTGAATGGGTGCTTAAAAAATAAAAAAAATAGTTGTGTGGTTTGGCTCAGAGAGCAGCAATTAATGGTTTGTACTAGATGGCAGTAACAAATGGGATACCGAAGGGGTCTATGCTGGGACGTGTCCTGTTTAACTTGTAACAATGACCTGGAGAAGGTGATGGAGTACACATTTGTCAAGTTTTCAGATTATTCCTAACTGGGAACAGTCAATAGACTTGAGGGCAGGCCTTCCAATCAGAGAGACCTGGACAGGTGTGAGGAATGGGCTGACAGAAACCTTCTGAAGTTCAACAAAGATAGATGCAAAGTTCTTAATGTGGGAGAGGGGAACTCCTTGATACAAGCTGGGGACTGTGTGGCTTCTGAAAAGAATTTCAGGGGTTTGGTAGGCGGTGCACTGAGAATGAGAAAACTCTGTTCTGGTACCAAAGGTGGCCGCAGCATCTTGGGCTGTAGGAACAGGAGTACAGCTAGTAGGTCAAGGGAGGTCATTCTCTCTCTTCAGTCAGCACTCCCATGACGGTGAAGGGTCTAGAGAACAAGTCCTGTGAGGAGCGGCTGAGGGAACTGGGGTTGTTTAGCCTGGAGAAAAGGAGACTCAGGGGAGACCTTCTCGCTGGCTACAACTACCTGAAAGGAGGTTGTAGCGAGGTGGGTGTCGGTCTCTTCTCCCAAGTAACAAGCGATAGGACGAGAGGAAATGGCCTCAAGTTGCGTCAGGGGAGGTTTAGATTGGATATTAGGAAAAATTTATTCACCAAAAGGGTTGTCAAGCATTGGAACAGGCTGCCCAAGGAAGTGGGTGAGTCACCATCCCTGGAGGTATTCAGAAGATGCGTAGACCTGGTGCTTAGGGACATGGTTTAGTGGTGGACTTGGCAGTGTTATGTTTATGGCTGGACTTGATGATTTTAAGAGTCTTTTCCAACCTAAGTGATTTTAAGAGTCTTTTCCAACCTAAGTGATTCTATGAGAGACAGTAGTCCAAAATTGAAATGAGAGATTCCAACTGGATACATGGATAAACATTTTTACCCTATGAGGATGGTCAAGCTCTGGAACAGGTTGCCCAGAGGTGTAGTGCCATCTCCATCCTTGGAAGTCACAGAATCACAGAATGGTTGGGGTTGGAAGGGACCTCTGGAGATCATCTCGTCCAATCACCCTGCTTGAGCAGGTTCACCTAGAGCAGGGTACACAGGACTGCGTCCAGGCGGGTTTTGAATATTTCCAGAGAAGGAGATTCCGCAACCTCTCTGGGCAGCCTGTTCCAGTGCTCTGTCAACCTCACAGTAAAGAAGTTTTTTCTCATGTTCAGCTGGAACTTCCTGTGTTCTAATTTGTGCCCATTGCCCCTTGTCCTGTCATTGGGCACCGCTGAGAAGAGCCTGGCCCCATCCTCTTGACACCCACCCTTCAGATATTTGTAAGCAGTAACAAGATCCCCCCTCGGTCTTCTCTTCTATAGGCTGAACAGACCCGGGTCTCCCAGCCTTTCCTCATAAGAGAGGTGCTCCAGTCCCCTGATCATTATGGCTCTCCGCTGGACTTGCTCCAGCACTTCCCTGTCCTTCATGAACTGGGGAGCCCAGAACTGGACACAGTACTCCAGATGCGGCCTCACTAGGGTGGAGTAGAGGGGGAGGATAACCTCCCTCGACCTGCTGGCCACACTCCTTTTGATGCAGGCCAGGGTCCCGTTGGCCTTCTTGGCCACAAGGGCACAATGCTGGCTCATGGTCAACTTGCTGTCCACCAGCACTCCCAGGTCCTTCTCGGCAGAGCTACTTTCCAGCAGGTCAACCCCCAACCTATAGTAGTAGTATATAGTAATACAGAAGTAGTATAGAAGTAGGTCCTTGGAAAGACCTGACTAGACAAAGCTCTGAGCAATCTGTTCTGATGTTGCTGCTGACTCTACTTGAAGCAGGAGGTTGAATGTAGAGCTCCGGAGGTCTCTTCCAACCTGCGTTATTCTAGAATTTTGTGAACTGAAAAGGGTTTCTCCTGGGGCCTGTAATGGAACAATAGCTTTAATTGCATTCTGATATTTCTGATGTTGCAGTGAGAAAACTTATATGCTGAAACATTAGGAAGATAAGTAAGTGTCTGAGGTATAGAATGTCCTTATGCAATGTATATTGTTAAAAATTATGGTTTTGTGTTTGTATGAATTAAGAATCTTTTGATGGAATACGATAAGCAAGGAGAACAACTGGATTCTGAAAAAGGCAGAGCAAATGATCTTGAACGTCAGATAGATGACCTCACAAGACAGCTACAGGTGTCATCCCAGCAGGTCCGTTCTGTATGTGTGTCTGATCTATTGATAATTACAGTAAAAATTATTTTACCTATTGAACTTAAGTTTTACTCATCTGATTGTTACTATATATAGTTTCATAACCTAACTACATTTTGGATAGTGACTTGATATTCAGGGGTTTGTTTTCAACATCTGATATCTTATCTGGGCCGTGATAAAGGTAAATATATCTAGAATGTCTGGCCTTTTCAATAGAAAGGGTTTAATTTACCCCAGGTCAACTCACAAAAAAGAGCAGGTGATCAACTCTGGCTTTGGTTGGACATACAACTCTGTTGCGTGCACCAGATATAAAAACAAAGTATCAAACTTGCACTATTTCTCCGATTTCACACCTAAACTTCTCATAAAGTACAGTAACCTTTAAGTGCTGCATTTTTTTCCTTTTGTTTCTTAGACAAAATGTGGTTTTGTTATTTAACCAACAGAGTATTTAAACATACTAAATTAATTAGGTTTTTTTGCATCTTTCACAAGGATGAGACTTTAGGATGCATTGTGGAGTACTATAGTGGCATTCAGAAGAGTCTAAGATGGTAATTAAGCAGCTGTGAGACACGTCTTTGCAAAGCTAACTGAAATGGGCTTGGGATTTTAGGATTTAAACTCCCAGGCCCCATACGTAATTACACTGAAGATCCACCTAGGCCACTCTTTCCTTATAAACAGAAGCTAGTAGTGAATAGCATAGGAAGAAATGACAAATAGTAGCATATACTTTGCTGATTATGCAGGCATTGATTTATTTGAGTTTGTTACAAAGTATTTTGTAAATAAAACCACTGTTTAGGTAATTGGCAGCTTCTTTCACTTACACGTCATTCTTAATCTGCATAATAGAGTTAAGATAAAACATTGAAGATTTCAAAACTAAATCTGTTAAAATCATTGCAAAAATAGCCTAGATACAGTAGGAGTTCTTACTATGTACCGATGTGATCTCACTGAAGGCTTGGTGGTGCTGCGGTTAAATCTTTTTTTAGGAATTAATAGTATGATCATTTATTTATAAACACAGCAGCTGTATTTGAAGTGGGGCAATAAGTACTCGAATGTTGCATATTATTATGGGAGGAAGGTGATTCTCGCAGAAAGCATAAATGTTGGGGTATTTTTTTTCAGATTCTTGTAATTCTAGCCATCTTACAGAAAGATGGGCACATGAAGTCTGACCAAAATAATCAAATTGTGCTAGTGACTTTAATTTAGCCTATTTCTTAATCTGGTTTAAAACAATGAAGATGGGCAAGACTCACCTGTAGGAGTGCTGTTTGTGAAGGAGTTGGATAGAAATCGGTGTTTGTTTTTTAAGTGTAGACACTATCTTCTCTGTCAGAGTTGCACGCAAATTCAGCTTATGTTTTTATCTTTCCACTATGGTCGTTTCAGCATGATCAGTTACACTCTGCTAATGAAGACCTCCTGGCTCGTGTTGAAACACTACAATGTAATGCTAAGCTGCTGGAAGCTCAGATACTGGAGATACAAAGAGCCAAGGCAAAGGCCGACAAAGAACTAGAAGCTGAAAAGCTTCTAAAAGAACAGAAAACAAAGGTAGTACTCTGTAGAGATGGCAAATGGGCTGAAGCATTACTTCTCCTGGATGTGACCTTTGTAAACTGTATTTTTATAGAACAAGTTCCACACTTTCTCTTCTTGTTAGTTGACTCGGTCTTTTTTGAAGGCTTGGTCATTGAAAGAACTTTGCAAGACTGTCACTTAGAGTAGATTGGGGATTGTTACAGAATGTGAAAAACACTTCATAATCTGGGTTTTTCTTTGGTTCCAAGTGATTTCCTAATAAAAAAAAAAAATCTTATCTTTGTACAACCTAAGTATGTGTGTGTGTAAGTGTAAATAAGATGGCGACATTTATTTTGAAATTGGACTGCATAATTGAGAAGTATTTAAATTTCAGGAACATAGTAGTGCTCTCCGAGAAATGGAGGAGCTTCAGATGGAACTTCAGAAGGAAAAGAAACATCTGCAGAAAACTATGCAAGAGCTAGAGCTGGCCAGAAAGGTAGAGTTGCTGTTCATGTTAGTGCTTAATGGACTACCAAAGATTTTGGCCCATCTTGCTGTGTTGAATGCCTCCCTTTATGTTCTGAGGATTTTAAAGCCCAAGGTTTGCAAAAGGGAAAACACAAGGGGTTTTACCACTGGTTTTGTGTTTGGAGAGCTGATGTGTACTCTTGGGTTTGGGTTTTTTTTTCTTTTCTTTGTTTTAGCTTGGGTTATGTGGTCTGTCATGAGTAGAAATAGGAATAGAATTCAGATGTCTGGAGTACTTGTATGGTGCACAATTCAGAAGCTGCCCTTGTTGTAAGGACTGAAGATGATAGAAACTAATATCTGCAAAATACCTCCTGGTAAAAGTGTTAAAACTAGCAACAGGTTTTTCAAAGCTTCTGGTTCTTGTTTGAAAACAGATTATTTACTGAGGATATGGAAGCCTGATGAATCGGTGTTGCTTGTGGATATGGATAGCTACAAAGTTTTTGTTAGATGGGCAATATAGTTTTTTAGTATAATTAAAAAAAAAAAAAAATTTTTAGCAGCCACGGCAGATTGTAAGCTGTGACTTCACTGTGTGTAATTTGCAGGATGCTCAAAAGAGTACACTGATGGATATGGAAATAGCTGACTATGAAAGGCTAGTAAAAGAACTTAATCAGAAGATTACTGACAAAGACAGCAGAATAGAGGATCTCGAGCAAGAGACGGGGATTCAGAAACAGAAGCAAGAGACCCTACAGGAAGAAATAAGTGAGTGAACTATAAACAGCAAGAGTCTCTATGGTATAGTTAGTAATGGTAAAAAATACAATTCACAAACAACTCAAGTCGATGAGTGGGACTAAAGTTTGCAGGGAATACTAAACAGTTACATAGTCAAAATTACTTCTCCATAAAGGACACTTTACTAGGTTATCAGTCACTTGATCTTGTATTCAGCAAATAAAAGCCAAATTGCCTGCCTGATAAACTGTGTTTCTTACCTGATTAAGTTAATCATAAGTTCTGAAAGTTGGTGGTTGACAGGAGTTTTCATTGTGACACACTACACTCATAAAACTTTACTAGTTAGCATGTGGTTAAAAATTTCATTTCTTCCCATCCTTATATGTAAGTCTTCATTTATATGAAGACCTTTGTGATACTTGGAAATACGATACTAAACTTACTATAATCTACTTGTTTGCAGCTGTTAAGAAATCTGTCAGGATTTGCTTAAATATTTTCCAATATTTTTAAGGAAATAGGGGAAGTTTCCTTTGCATATAACTGCTATTTTCTGCATTAGAGTCACTTCAGTCAACTATGCAACAGGATGAGGAAAGAAATGCCAAGATAAAACAACTCCTGGTGAAAACCAAGAAAGAACTGGCTGATTCAAAACAAGCTGTAAGTCCAGGTGTTAATGACTGTGTATTCCATTTTTAAACTAACTTTTAAAAAATGGGCTGGTAGCTGTATTACTAAGTTGCTGAAGTTTGGGTTTTTTAATAACCAGATAATTTTATCATGCAGGAAAATGACCATCTAATGTCGCAGGCATCCTTAAAAGGGGAACTGGAAGCCAGTCAACAACAAGTGGAAGCCTATAAGGCAAGAAACTTCACTTCTTTGTTAGTATAAGGTTTCATATTTAAGTAATAAGGGTGAGATTTGTACTGGGCAGATGGAATATAGGCTGAAGAATGAAAAGGTGTTATTTTTGTTACTAGGTTACTCGTTCTTTTCCTTAATTGAGTTTTGTCTGTTTGCTGCTTTCCCCAAATATTTCCCCTGTGATGTTCTTTAAACAGGTTTACCCTTTCTTGTTCCTCTTTCCTTTCCCTTTCCACCAAAAGAGAGGAGTGCGTAATTTGAAGCTTGTAACTGGGATACATTTTAAAATAATTTCTTTAAAAATGGAAGTTGCTCAGTTAAAAAACAAAAGAATGTAACATCATCAGCAAAAATCTTAAGTGTTGTCCATCTGTATAAATTTTGTTGGTTGGGCAGAATAGGAATTGAATGTAATGAAAGATATTAGGGAAGGGAAGGGAGGGGGGTTAGCTTTCTCAAATGTTGCCACCCCTGTAACACCCCACTGTAATTTTATCTTCAATTCTCTCTTTAAACAACAACATATCTTTTTTTTTTTTAATTAAGTACATGGTAACCCATGTCTATTTTTTATTCTATTTTTATTGGATTTTAATTTTATATTCACCAGTTCTGTGCAGGAATTACTGTAGTAGAATACTATGTGCTCTGTGGCAGGTCCCCTTGGAGAGGGAAGAAAAAATTTTGTCATAGTGAAGTTTTCAACTGACTTTTTCAGATTCAAGTGGCTGTACTAACATCAGAAAAGCATAAAGTTCAGGAACACCTGCGAACTTCTTCAGAGCAACACCAGCGTACGTTGAGTGCTTACCAGCAAAAAATTGCAGCCTTGCAAGAAGAGTGCAGAGCAGCCCAGGTACTCTAGTGGAAGAAGTAATGTCAGAGACTTTAGAAGGGAGATTTACTGCACTCTCTGTCTACTTCTCTAAAAATATTTTGCAGATCTTTCACTCTAGTCTTTTTGTCTGTCAGGAATTGGGAATTATCCCAGTGCTTAATGTATTTGAGTGATGGTATAGAGGACAAGCCAGACTCTGTCCCAGTTGTCATGCATCACTTGTGGTGGAATGCGTGGACTGCACCCTTCTGTTTCCAGTAGGGAAAACCTGTGGTGGTAGTGGGGAGTCGGAATTCATTTAAGATGATCAGCAAGTACACACTGAGAGGGGAAAAAGAGGGAAAAGCCTTTAATGAAAAGGGGGGAAGAACAAACAGAAAAGGAATATAATTTGCTCCATATAAAAACAGTTAACACAGATACCACTTTACAAAAGAAAAAAAAAACCAACTGTGAAAAATATATTTGCAAGCACCTCTTAATATGCTGCTATATGAGCAGCTTCTTAACTGGCAGCTGAGCTACATGTGAAACTGACACTATTGCTGAAGTTTTTATTATTTCTGGGTCCTTTGTCCCATATAACACTGTGTTAGTGTTCCTGGAATCTAGTGTTTGTGTTGGAGACAGACAGATTCAGAATATAGTAAGACTGTTAAATTCAAACTACCTTTATGGAGATTACTGCACCACACTATAGCCCCTTTTGTATGATAGGTATGCATTCTGCAGATAAGTAACAGCTGAACGCAGCCTCTCAAAAAACTTCTACGCTTGAAAAAGGTGAACTGAAATGGACAAACTTTGTGGTTGCTGCTACAGGAGGCTTGCCCGAGTTGTACTGGTAGATATGGATCATGGTTTTACAAATGCATTCTTCATAACTGGGGACTTCCCGTACCTATCCATGGTGGCTTGTTCCTTGATGTTGTGAAACCAGTCAGAGTGTAGGTCTTCCATGATGGCACGGCTTGAAGCTGTTGGAAGATTAGCCTTCCTCTTCAGGTGCCCTACATCTGAAAAACAGATATTATTACAAGGTTATTACCAAAGGAAAATTCTGTCCAAAGGAAAGGTGGACACTAAAGCAGATAGTAGGTTAGAAGGTAAAAGTCATGCTGACATTTATGGCTGTGTACCTGATTACTTAAGAATATTCTAGCTCACATAGTTTGAAAGAAAGAAAAGAGAAGGATTAATTTAAAGAAATGCCCACAAGTCTTACAGACTCTGGAAAAGCTGGAGCAGTGGCTAGTCAGCGTCAGCACTGTGGAATTTCACTTACCAGTTCAGCTGAAGAGAAACTTTCCAAAATCTTCCTCTTGGAGATGAGAGCATCTTAAGCATCTCAAGGATGACTGATGAATCCATAGGCTTCTCCTAGAGATCCAAGAATGAAAACCTGCATCTGTGTTTTCCTAGAAAAATATACAACATGAGTACTTGAAGGATGGGAATAATTCTTGCTGTATAACGTACAGTCAAGGATGAAGCTATGTTGTGAGGTAATTTTCTGTATGTCCACAGAAACTCATGTATCAGCTGAATTTAGAAGAGAAGACAGACCAAACACCCTTACAATCAACTAGAATATTGTATCTTGTGCTGTGTAATACCATTACAAGGCTGACTTAACTCCTCAAAATTATGTATAACTTTAAGGCATATTAGATTTTTGTCACCTGGGTAGTATAAAAGGAAAACAGAATTATCCCTTTTTTCTTTTTCCTTCACCTTTGCCTTCGTTTAAAGCTGTTTGATAGAATCCCTTGCTTGTGAATCTCTGTTGAATGCAATTTTTGAATTTGCAAGTATTCTTTCTTTTCTTGAATACTGGTATGTTGAAAATCCAGTGCCTCTTTTTTAAGTTTCACATTTTATGATACTCAAAGTCTAAAGAAACATGATCTGTTAACGATAGTCACAATTTTAATTATCCACTTAGAAGAAAATGCAACAGGTGGTTCTTTTTTTTTTTTCAGTGTAAGATGCATTTCATTTTAGAGAAATAAGGGAGCAATAGTCAATAGCATAACTTATTAAGTGTTTGTTTTCTATGTGATAGGCTGAACAAGCATCTGTTACATCTGAATTTGAGAGCTACAAAGTCCGTGTTCATAATGTTCTAAAACAGCAAAAGAATAAATCTGCTTCTCAGACAGAATCTGAGGGAGCCAAACAAGAAAGGTAAAAATAAAATGTTTATATGCATACAGAAAAATACTGGTACTGGAGTTGTTGTGCTTGCCGTTGCTAATTTCTGACCAACAAGTGAGTTCCACTATTTAACTCTTCGCTTGAATAGGGAAGGGAGGCAGTTTGCTTCCCCAGTTACTTCGGTTTTAAAAAAAACCAAACCTCTTTATTTCTATAAACTTTATCTGATCTGTAATCTAACTGTGGCTCTGCCTATCTGAACAGAAGAAAGATCACCAATTTGTCCCATGGTGCTACTATGTTAGTTTCTAATTCCTTGATTTGTCTTTTTTAACATTTATTTTTGTGTAGATTACCTGTTGTTACAGTGAGAGGGAGAAGTAAGGTTAGGAAGATCCTCCATGAGCTGAAATTAGCCAGCATCTTCTGTGTAGACTTCACATGTCATTTTGAGCTCACTTTGAACTTTTTCAGGAAGGAATGGTTTAGTGTAGGTAAAGCTCGGGCTGCCAATTCAGGTGTCAGTTCCGGCAGATTTATGAAATACTTTTATCCACTGTTATATGAGGAAAGCCTTGGGGAAAAAAAAGTTACACTGCCAGAAGTTCCCTGAAAATCATTTAAGCATAGTCGTAAGGCAGGTAAATTCACATTCACTTCAGAAAATGTCTGAACCCACTGCAGAAGTAGATGAGTTTCTGTAAGTTATTTTTGTAAGTTATTGATGGCTGTCCTTGGTGACAGACTGGGTGTTTATGCATGAGATGTCAAAAGTAATTTCTGACACAGATTTTTAAAACAGTACATGCAATTGCTGCCAAAAATCCACCAGAGGGAGACTTGTGCTTTGTTAGAGGACTTCGGTTTTATGGTTTGTTTGGGGTTTTTTAATACATCTACGCTTCTTCTTTTCTTTGAAGCAAGCAAACTGCAAGAGTTGCATTTCTTTGTCTCTCCTTTTTGCAGAATTTCAAGAAGTTCTGGTATTGTTAGGTTTTTGTGAAAGAGGGTCACATTGGAAACAAAGTGGACAAGTAATCAAGCAATAAACAGATGAAATAATCTTCAAAGAAATTATTTACAAATATCAGCTCTAGGGGTTAATGACATATACAGTTCATGAGATAATGGAGATGTCTGCATATATAAATACAGAAAGCATAAAAGGAGAATGTGTATGACTCAAGACTTTTTCCTCCTGGTGTATCTGATTTTAATTTATTTCTGCCCAACAGAGTTCATCTGTTTTTACAGATTGCTGTTGGTTTCTAGTCCTTTGCTCAAAATCTCCTCTAACCATTTGTCTCCTGTATTCAGTCTCATTGAACTGATGTGCATTTCCTAAACAAACAAAAAACCCTCCACCACCTTTAAGAAGAAATTTTTTCTCCCATCTGCATCCCACATATTATTGTTCTTCTGTCTTGTTCCTCCAAATCAGCTTGAAGTAGAAGGTGGTAGCAGTCATGCTTTCTACCCCAATAATTATGTTCCCAGCAGTTCAGATGGGATGTGATAAACCTATTTGTACCTATATTGAAACACGATCAGAACTTTCCTAATTGCTTCTGTTGCAGTCACATTCTAAGATTATTTTGGTCATGGTGCTGTATTGATTTAATTAATAAATAAGCAGTTTGGATCAGCTATACAAAATGTTGTGGATATAATATGGGTTCTGAAAGAATATAATTCTTTTTAAATGCATGTTGTTTATCTCTTCTTTCTTCTTGCAGAGAACAGTTGGAAATGGTGATAGATCAACTTAAAGTTAAGCTGCAAGATGCTCAGCATAATTCACAGATGAATGCGTCTGAACTCCAGGCATTGCAGTCTGAACATGACACCCTGCTGGAAAGGCATAATAAGATGCTGCAAGAGACTGTTGCAAAAGAGGCAGAACTCCGTGAAAAGTATGGTCTGCTGATGAATAGATACAGAGATTTCATTTTGTGTTAACTGTAAGGGCTGCGCATGTAGTGGCCTATAATTGTACTTCCCAAAGAAAGGGCATAACTGTTGAGAAAGTTAAAGAAATTTTCAAAGGATTGTTTGCTATTTTTTATCAGCCTTCAGAAGTTTCAGCAATGAAAATGATAGCTGATCAGGGAATTTGAGATTTCTGCAAGCTTTCTACCTGTTAACAATCAGATTTAAAAATTAACATTTTTTTTAAGCACATTCATTATTTTTGAGTCCAATGCTCAGCACTACGTTTGTGTTGGACTGCTCAACTAAATTTTATGGATGTTTCCTATTAGAGAAATAAGGTAGTTAAATGCAGAGCAAACAATTTCACTGACAAAATATCCAGTCCTGTGTCCACCAAGTGCCTTTCTTACAGAAAGTACTGGTCTTAAGTCTATGCTTGCCACAATCTTAATCTGCTATTTCTTTCAAAATGAAAGGAATCTGTTTAATCTGTATCACTTCTTGAAAAATCTCATGAATACCTAATACTTAAGCTCTTCAAAAAGGGTCTTGTCTTGTCTTGTCTTGTCTTCTCTATTTAGGCTACAAAGAAGTTCACGTGAAGTATTCATTAGAAATTACAGCTTAGTATCAGGAACTGTTGACTTCTTGTCTCTGTCTTTGTACCGTTTTATCTGTTCCTGATAGCTACATGATGATTCATTGTAATCAGCTAAATTATGTCCTGCATTTTTCTGGAAACAACCCATATCACAGTAGGTTCCCTTTCTACCCAGAGAGACTAGCTCTTTGCTATTCTGGCTGTATTTAAGTTTGTATGCTTATAAGGGCAAGTCCTATGCTTAGTCCTTCCATACATGCACTTGTTTAATTGTTCGGGACAATTTTGTCTTGCTTCTGGAGTACTTCCAAACCAAGTACAATTGATGTGTTACCGACATTTTTCTTGCTAACAACTACACTCTTCTGCCCTCTTTTGCACTGAAAGTTGAAGCTTAAAAAAATTAAACTTAGCTTCTTAGAAACTTATGTTTTCAGAAGTCCTGCATAAATGTTTGGTAATAAATGTTAAAGGAAGTGGAGTATAAGGTAAATGACATGCCCTGTATGACACTATAAACAGTCATGATGCAATTTTAGAATTTAAGAATGTTTAGACCACAGTGTCTCTAACACTTTCATTTTTTTCCCCAAAGATGTCTGAATTTTGTGTTCTGAAATAGAAATCAAGAGTTTATGTAGCACAGTGCATTCATACAATAGGTAATAAGTGTAACTTTCTCAGTCTTAGATTTTCCCTGTAAAAAGAGGAATTAAATGGAAAAAAGTTGCACAGTCATTCTAAGATAATCATACACGTGAAAAGTGAAAACTACTGTAAACTCTAAAAATTTGAAATGTAAAAATGACAGTGTTTTGCTGTTCGTTTCTTACGTTTTGTATGTACGCTGTTTTCAGGCTCTGCACAATACAATCTGAGAACATGGTCATGAAAACAGAGCATGCCCAGACTTTGAGTCAGCTGACAGCTCAGAACGAAGCTCTCCGGAACAATTTCAGAGATCAAGTCAGGAACCTGCAAGAAGAGCACAGGAAGACAGTAGAGACACTTCAGCAGCAACTGTCCAGAGTAGAAGCTCAGCTCTTCCAACTCAAGAGTGAACCAAGCATTAGAGGTAACTTTCAGTCATAATACCAGGTTTTCTTGGGTTAGATACAAATTTGTGTACCCAAGTCTGAATCTAAAACATGCTTATAGTGTGTGGTTCTGTAATACACCAAAACCTTTTTCTGGAAAATCTGCAGCATGCCATATCAATCCACTGACACTAAGTAAAGAACATGTCATTGTTATTACTGCCCCTTCAGAATCTTAAAGTACTTGAAAGCATCCAGAGGAGGGCAACAAAGGTGGTGAAAGGACTGGAAGGCGTGTCCTGTGAGGAGCGGCTAGGGACTTTGGGTTTGTCTAGTTTGGAGAAAAGGAGGCTGAGGGGCGACCTTGTTGCTCTCTGCAGCTTCCTGAGGAAGCGAGGTGGAGAGGGTGGTGCTGATCTCTTCTCCCTGGGATCCGGATAGGACGTGTGGGAATGGTTCAAAGCTGCACCAGGGGAGGTTTAGACTGGACATTAGGAAGTATTTCTTTACCGAGAGGGTGGTCAAACACTGGAGCAGGCTCCCTAGAGAGGTGGTCGATGCCCCAAGCCTGTCAGTGTTTAAGAGGCATTTGGACAGTGCCTGTAACAACATGCTGTAACTTTTGGTCAGCCCTGAATTGGTCAGGCAGTTGGGCTAGATGATCGTTGTAGGTCCCTTCCAACTGGAACTATTCTGTTCTGTTCTAGAATCTGCGTCACTGTTATCTCTTTTGCAGTACCTGCATTGTCAGACAGATGGAAGGAAGTTACTTTGTAAATATTCAGTGCTCTTCCTATCAGTTTGTCTGAGATTTTGGAGCATACTGGACCTCTGCCTCCAGTATTATGAGGGGTAAAGCGAAAGAAAAGTGTATTGAAAGCTGTTTTAACAATGTTTGGTATATGTGTGATTTAATCCCTCTTCTAATTTAAGATTTTACTGTGTTCAAGCTCAAGTGCTATTTTTATAGCTGTAAAGTTACTAATTAGGATGTAGTTGGATGTTTGCCAAGCAGCAGTAACTGTTTAAGAAGTTACTCTTTCCATATGTTACTGAAGCAGTAGGATAGTGCACACAGTATTAAAACAGAACAATTTACACCTCCCACAGGACTGGTTGAAAGAAAAGCTAATTCTGTTTTGCATTAAAAACATTTGACACTCTTGTCATAACTACAACACATCTTTGGGGATTGTTCCATGAAGGTTTCATAGTCATTGAAATAAAAATTCCCAATCGAATTTGGATTTAGAAACAGGCCTTGATTGGAATGGTTATTTGGAGGTCAAAGGCTGTATTTGCTATTATAAATGTTATGTGTGTATTTGGCTTTCTCCCTTTTCTTCACCTTTCTGCCCTCTGCTTTTTGAAGACTATTTTATATACTGCTCTCCAATCTGAGACAGTCACACCTATGAAGTAGCCCTACCAATTTCATTTTGACAAACATCAGTAAGTATCTTTCAGGTCCAGCTGTTTCAAATCCAGCAATGAAGAACTTAAGAGAACGGCGAAACACTGACCTTCCTGTTCTCGATGTGCACACTGTAGCTAGGGAGGAGGGAGAAGGTATGGAAACAACAGACACAGAGTCTGTCTCTTCAGCCAGCACCTATGTACCATCCCTGGAACAACTTCTGAACTCCCCGGAAGCAAAACTTGGTAGGTAGAACATGTGGCTTTTTGAAGCACTTGCCTACGTAAGTTGCAGAAGTTAGTGCCCTCAGAATATCTGAGAATGTCATGTTTTCATGCTTTTTAGGTGCAAGACACAAGTCTGCTTTAGTGCCACTGAGTTTACACTATCCTGAATTTCTGTAGGAGTTTTTGCCCTTGAGTAAGGGCTAACAATAAAACATTGCTACAGGTTTTAGTGATTTAAAGATGTCATATTTGTGACTTTCTAAAGAAAAAAGACTGGATGAGCAAGTCAGTGAATAGTTACAGAACTTCTTGTATTCTGGACTAGTCTTTACTGGAGACAATGAATTAAGTGCTGATTTAATTCTCATTAATGAAAGGATAAAATGTCTGTTCATCTTAATGTGGCTTATTAGGAGAGGAATTTATTCATAGTTTTTTCTACGAAAATGAAAGCCAGTATGAAGAACAATGTTCTAAGAGTCCCAAAAGAAGTAGAAAAATATATGGTAGCATCTAATCATGTTTTAAAAGTCTACTGAACACTTTGTGGAGAACTGTTGAAAATCTCCATCTGTGGGTAGGAAACAAGGGGTAAATTAAAACCATGTATCTTTATGTACTTAGAACTGATTTGCCAATCCCCTTCTAATATGTATACAAAAATAGATCACAAAACAAGCATGCAGCAGCAGCAATGATGCCTGTCAATTTTGCAGTCTGACTTTGCATGGATTTTGTTTCTAAGAAACTACATTAATCAAGCCCTAATGTTAAGTTAGTATAAAATTGATGCAAGTGCTTTTTCCTTCTCTCCATTTTATTTTCCAATTAATTGCAGAACCATCTCAGTGGCAAACAGAACTCACCAAGGATGAACTGATTCAGAAACTAAACACAACAGCGAAGAGTGCTGATCACTTGAGTGAATTACTTCGTGAATCAGAAGCAACCAATGCAATCCTAATGGAACAAATAAAGGTTAGCAGATACGCAGGAAATGTGGGGATAGCTCTAATTTCTATTGTCTGTTTGTTAGACCAAATGTTTAACACCAAATATGTTTCAGAAAATCCCAGTCTATAAACATTTGGTGATGCAAAACTTAATTTTGGAAGGGCTTTTATTCCACAGGACTAATTAGCGCTTCCAGAGTTCACTTCAGGTTTTTGGGGGTTTTTCCCCACAGTTTCTAGTCGGGGAGGGGGGGAGTAAAAGCTGCTACAAAAAAACCCTCAAGTTCAATGTTTAGTAAAGTGCCTTTACTGTTTTCACTTAGATAAAAGCGGTAAGTCCCAAGGGAAGCATTGTCCAGTTTCTCTTCCTGTAACCCCTTTTAGCTGTCTTAAGTTAAAAGAAGATACATGTTTAGAGATACATGTACTAATAGTTAAAAGAAGATATATGTTTAGAAATATATGTACTAATAGTTTGATTTGATTTGATTGTACTTCCCTGAGTTTTCTGAAAACATTTTTGAAGTTAGCATATTCTCTAAACTTGCTAAGCTTTCTTTTATAAAATGTTTCTTAATGAATGATAATACTGTTAAATCTTTGATCCACGTTCCTTATTTAACTGTTCAACTCTTACTCTTTATCACTGAAATTGAATAGTTAGTACCATATATCATTATATCTACTGCACAGATTTTATCAAAAAAGGTTATTTTTGATCAACAAAAAGTTATTTCTATACAACACTGTCATGTGTTTAAGTTTCACTGGATTTTTGTCCAGAATATGTGCTATGCACACATTATTCTTTTTGAAGCAAGCTGCATAATTTGCTTCTTAGCTCTTCAAAAGACCTTTGTTCAATTGCTCGTTATATGAAGCAAACAATATTGCATATTTTTTCCCTCATCTGCAGCTTCTTAAGAATGAAATAAGAAGATTGGAAAGAAATCAAGAGAGAGAAAAGTCTGTGGCTAATCTAGAATACTTGAAGAATGTTCTATTGCAGTTCATATTTCTAAAATCAGGAAGCGAGAAAGAAAGGCTGCTCCCAGTGATAGACACCATGTTGCAGCTCAGCCCGGAAGAGAAGGGGAAGCTAGTTGCAATTGCCCAAGGTAGGTGGTGTTCAAAACATTGTCGCAAAAAAAGGAAAAGTGGAAATAAACGCAACTGAAGTTCTGTGCTTTCTTTTATGTAGACCTTTGAGGAAAAACAAAGCTTAGCAGCATAATGCCAGTGAGCTAGCAATAAAACCGTTTTGCTCTGGGAAGTTACTGTTCAGTTTTCAGGAAACAGAACAAATACCCAAAAATATAAATAAAATTAAGGTAAAACATATTTTTTTTCTGAAACGTACACGTTTTAGGAAGACGATAGTAAGTTGTAAAAATGTAATGTGTTCATGTTTTGAGTAGGGTTAAAGTTTTCTGTCAAAGTGACCTTAAAATAGAGATTACTATAAATTAATTACTTTCTTGGCAGATGTTATAAAAGGATAATTAAAGTGGTCCTCTCAAGGCAGTACTGCAGATCTAATATTAGTTTCAATATATTAACTTTAAAAACCTCTTCAAGAAAATATGCTTTTTCTTTAAGAAATAAAGGAACTAAGAAAGGAAACAAAGAGAGTTAAGCCTTTGCAAGAAATTGCAAAGTAAAGCCTTTGCAAAGAACCCAAGAGCTGACTGTATAATAATGTTCTGGCTCCGCTTCAAATACTCTGAGCGTTTGTCCCCTTAAAAACACTTTCTAAGGTATTGTTTGTCACTTCTCAATAACAACCTGTAGCTTCTTGTACTTCATTAGCAACTGGCCTATACTTTATTTTAAAATTAATATAGAGAGAAAGTACCGTGTGTATATATAAGCACTTACAAGTTGTGAACAAAATCACCTGAATAAGGAAAGTGGCAAAGTACTGCATTCCGTGACAGGCTTTGCATTTGGAAAGATGAGATATGAATTAAGTCCATAGCATTTTGATATTGTTCTGGCACTCTAATGAACACTGATTGGATTTTTCTGGAGAAAGGTGATAAATAGCCTCTTTAAAACATCCTTAAGCACCCAAAGTAAAGTGGACTTGGTGATAAAATCCATGAACATATCTATGGCAGCCCAAGCGTGAATATTGAATGTTACCTCCTCAACAAGTTTACGAGGACAGCATTTGAAAAAGGACAGAGGCGGGGAGGGGAAACAAGGTCATGTAACCAAATGATGCAATGTCTGACATAATAAACTTTAGTTTAAAGTATGTTTTCCTTCCTCCTTCAGGTGAGGAGGAGAGTACCTCACGGCCCTCTGGGTGGGCTTCGTACCTCCACAGCTGGTCAGGACTTCGATGAGACAGTAGAAATGCTGAATCTTTAAACACATTCCAGAGCTGCAAAAAGAGAAATCTTAATGTAGAAGAACAATCTGTTGGTGGTGTAGCATTGAACTACAGGTTTTTATTTCTGTGTGTTATTTTCAGCTTTTTAGGCTCTTCGAAGAAAGAAGCCCTCAGTAGCTCTGAAAGACTGTCCTGTATTATGCTCTGACAGCAGTGAACTATTCCTCTTGTAAATGTTAAAGCTGATGATCAGAAGTATAATGAGAAGTGACAAATTAATTGCAAATTGCTTGGAAACAGAATTTGACAAACCTGTGATGGCTCTTTTGATATTGATTTAAAAACTTGATCTAATATAGTAACTGGAATAACTAGACTTTAGACTTAAAGCATTTTGAAGTGTTTACAGTTTCTTTCACATATTTTTGTCAGTTCGCTAATCTATATGGTTAGTGTTATTCTCTGCATGTTGAAGAAACTAAAATTGAGCTATTTCCTCTCTGGTGATGCTTCCAAAATATAAGATCATTAAGAAACAGAAATGGCATTTTCTGCTTTGACTTGATTAAATTTTTAGTCTTGGTTATATTTTTTTTTTTGCAAAAGCTGGATGGAAAATATGAAGGCAGTGGTCCACAAAATGTAGAGGGTGCCTAAAACTATATGAAATACAATGCTTGGCACGTCTGGGGCATGGTACTGTAGTAGAGGTTAATGGCATCTATGGAAGTCTTGGGGTAGTACTCCAAGAATCAGAGGTCGTAAGTGAGCTGAAGCTTTGGGAGAAAGGGCTTAAGCTGTGGCTTTTTAACCTGAGGTTGGAAGTTTGTGTTCAAGACCAGGAAGAAATGCTTCATTACTGTCATGATGTCTGTACTTAGATGAAAAGTGTACTCATACTGACTTAATCATATTGAAGACACTAAAGGAAGAATCTGAGTCTGTAGGTCAGACTCCTAACAATAACTTCTGAGAGAAAAGGACAGAACTTTTGTCAATAGATGCGTCTTTTAAATGTTCTAACAACTGAAGATATTATATCCTTCTCTCGCTTCTCTGTGTTTGCAAGTCATTTGCACAAATCTTATGCACAGATGAGATAATCTCTGTTCCAGGTTATTCAACAGAAAATTTGGGGTTTCTTTCCCAAGAAGAATACATCTCTGCCATAGAATTACTCTTTCTATTATCAACACAACACTTTTTTTTTACTTTCAGTCTTCTTTTTCCCCTTTCTAGTCCATGCTGCCTTTCACCATCTTAATTTATTTGTAAGTTATTAAAATGCATACACGTTTTTAAACCCTGCTTACCTTCTAACAAGAGTCTTTCCATCTTTTTCATTCATATTTTCATGCTCGCTGTGCTGTTTTACAGTGAATCATTCCCTGGTATACATAGCAATAGGAAATAGTATTCTTTCTTTCCTGTCTATCTTAGTTGAGGCTCTGAGGAAATGATGCCTATTCCTTTAATATGGCCGTATTCGGGACTGAGATTAATCTGGACATAAGAACAGTAGAAAGGCAGCACACATTGAGAACAAACTGTTCAATAACTGTGCTTTTGGTTTAATTTTTTGCTTCTTGTATATATTTCAGTACACAATCAACAAAGCCAGCAAGCTTTATTTAGATATTTTAATTCCTTTCCACAGTCTTAAGCACCTTCCCCCTGCCCCACGCCC
>WAAD01025014.1:3091-19959 GCA_013389945.1 Fregata magnificens
TTTCTTTGGAATTTCTGATCATGTCCCTGCCACTATTAAGACATACTGTTATTGTGCCATGTAAGACTAACTTCATGTTTTACGTTATAGTTATATATTTTAATATTGTGAGATTATCTGCTAGATATCATCCTTACTAGATATTAGGCAGTGTATTTATACTTAAATGCTTCACCCCAAGTGTATTTTTATCAATATATACAAGTGATAAGAGATACAGAGTACAGCAGAAATTCAATTGAAAACCAACATTACCATCCATTTCAGAGTTCCTAATATTTTTATCCGTTGTGAAAGGTGATTTGCCCTGAAATGAAATGTTTATCTTGGATAGTCTACCTCACAGCAGTAGCCCTTCTAAATGCTCCTTGAAAGTACTTTCAGATATTATCTCACTCTTAGTCCTCCTTCTTCCTTCTTTCCTGCCCCTATTAGATCCTAGGCAGAAATATTTGTTCTTCCTTTTCTGTGCTTGGTGTGGATAGACTGCTGATGTGAAGAATTCCTGTTCTGTGTATTATACCATGGAAGAGGCACCCTGATGTTTTTCTAACACTGAACTCCATTCAGCACAGCAGTACTAATAGACTAGCTAAAATACCACTGCTTAACCAAGAAAGGAAAGTAGGACTATGGTTAACAGTTATGTTTAAACTTGATTATGCTCAGTAGACAGAAAGAAAGATTCAAACAATCTAAGGGAGCCTTGTATAATATTATCTCATTAGTTTCCTTTTAAGCAATAGACAGCACCTTCATCTTTGCACAGAACTTAAACAATAAAAAAACCTGCTGCATAAAAAAAAACCCTTTCAAAGACTATTTGCATTGTTATGAGGGATTGAAATATTACATTTACAGTGTAAATAGATCTGTTCACTAAACGCATGACTAGTAACACCCACACTTACCAACTATGCCAAAAAAATTTTTTTTCCACATAGATTTTTCACAGTAAATGATATATTTGTAATTTTCACATTTTACTGACTATCTTGGACCTGATTTCTCTCACTGTTTCCTTTTCACTGTAAATCTTGGAGTACACACCTATAATTTAAAAGGCACAGGGCACACAAGTGATGCACGAGAGTGTAATCCTCACTCATCTTGCCATTTAGCATAATCAAGNTAATCCTCACTCATCTTGCCATTTAGCATAAATACAAACAGGATCTCGGTGTATTACATACCTTAGGCCTTTATATAGCACCATGACAATAAAATAGTACAACAAAGAGACCAGAGCAACTGAACTCATTTCAGATCTATGAAAAAGGTCATTTTAACTTGATCGCAGTATATCAACTGGAAAGTCAAAGTTGGTCAGGTGCAATGCTAACCAGACTTCTCTGTGTAGCAACCATAGAAAATTGGCACTCTTTAGACTGGTCTATGATCACACTACATAGTCAGAAATAATATTTTTCCATAATCAAAATAAAGACTACAGTCTAAATGCAACAAGCAAATTCCCTGGGCAGTGGCATTTACCTTTGCTATAAGCCTGCCTTACAATAAAAAGAAAAAATTAATTTTGCCTTAAGAGGTTTCTACATGGTGATTCAATTTTAAATAAATTGTAATATCACAGTAGCTGCACCAACATGATTCATCGGTGTGGCCAGCACAGCTAGAGACAAAAGAACAGACCATGCCTATGATCACACAGCAAAGTACTGTCATCGAACACACACTTTTGTGAAAGGCTGAAATGTAGACAAGGAAGATCGAGTTGACGCTCCCCAAAACATTGAGCCACACCACCCCTAAAGTCTCTTAAAAGAAAGCAAATTGTCATGGGATAAGAAAGTTCTCACAGGGCAGGAATAAAGTAATGCATTTTCTCAGTGGGAGGAAGAGTGTTACAGCAATCTGGGCTAGTCAGCAATGTTCACAAGGCAACAGAAAAAAGGACCTGTTGGGTAACAAAGTTCTTGAGAAGTTGCTAAGAAGTTATCGAGGGTAGCGCGCACAAAAATTGCAGAAAGCCCTCCCAATACATAGTGACTGTGTGATAAAATGGCAGATGAAATATGAAGTGTAACTAAATGAGGAAAACCCTTAATTTTACACTTAAAATCTGGGCTAAGTATGAATACTAAGAAATGAGCACTTGGGGTTAAAACAGATCCATTCAATGTTCCACAACAATGACAAAAAAATAAATCAAAACCTTAGAAATGTGCAGTCATATCCTGGACACTGTTTACTGTTTTGTTCCCCCATCTCTAAAAGACTATGGATTTCCTAGACACAGAAAAAGGTACAGAGAAGGGCAGGAAAACTAACTAAAGGTGTGGAACAGTTTCAGTGTGAGGAACAGCTATATATATGTGTGTACGTATGTGCGCACGTATGTGCGCATGTGTGTGCCTGTGCATATGTTCATATATACGCACATGCATATAGTAAAGAGTCTTCTGACTAGAAGACAGATAACTGAAGAAGGATATGACAAAGATCTGTGAAACTGTACCTAGCCTGAAGAAGCAATGATCAGCAGACCCTGTCCCTGCAAATGAAAGGCTGGTGACAACAGAAAAAAATTTGTTATGTTCAGCATTAACAAAAATATTTAACTTCTTCACACAATGTACAGTTAAATGGCACATTCTGCCCCTAGATTCTAGGAATGCTAAAAAAAATACATATTCAAAAATCCATTAAATTAGCAAAAGAAATATCTGTCAAAGGCTGTTAAACACACACACAGAGTAAATCTAGTGCAGAAAGTCTTTAAGTCATGACACATGGGAGTCTGGGAGAACATTCTGGGGAATGTTCTCGCTCCTACTCTTCCACAAGCATCCACTGTAAGAGGACAGGCAGCCTTTCGTATAACACACAGCTGCAAGGCTAGAAATTTAACCAGTTTTCCAAGTCCAAATCCAGACAACCATTACTGTTTCTCCTTAATACATTTTGTGATAATTCAAGAAAACCACTTCACACAATTAAACATGGTTTCACATTCCATATTCTGTTTTTATTTACAGTTCATATGTTCATGTATCTGTGGGGGAAGGGCTGCCCACTTCTTACCCAAATAAAGCAGAAAAATGGAAGGTCTAAAGCAATTAGTCAAACTATACTGCCAGTACTTAAATGAACCATCTGTTCAAAGGTATATAAGACCAGAGTGGTTTTGAGCCATAAGGCAGCTCTCTCATTTCTGCAATATCTATCTGTGATGTGGCAATATCCATCCTTGGTTTGGAAAGGTTATGTGTGTTGCTGTTTTGTAATTAAAGATAAAAAGGGCACTAACGTCATCCTCTTATGTCACACAAAGATGTAATTGTGTCATAGGTTTCCTTTGGTTTGTGGGGATCTTGTTTTTAGCAGAGTGAGAATGTACATGAACAATTAGTGTGGGCAAAGCCACTCTAAAAAGTTTCCAGAATGCACTGTGCAAACTGTCATGTAAAAATTAAGGTCAAAAGAATGGACTTAACAGTATTTCACCATGGCACAATGAAATTCTTCTTGAATGAAGAAATTTGACCCTGTCTTACTGCTCAACTACAGCTTTTATTTTGGATGGAAAGGGGAAGCAAAGGGTAGGAGACTGCTTTGTCGTCTCCTCAAAAACAGATCTAAAGCATGACTACATCCAGCATCCAAATCTAGAAGTACTTTATTAGCACATCACTGACATTTATATATGCCAAGACTGAACATGCTCATTATGACTGTTTATTAGACAAAAGGCTACTAGTAGAATGATAATTAATCAGTTGGCATTGATTGAAATTCTTGATGAAATGAAGCATGAGCTGTTGAAAAATAATTGAATGTAATCATAAAATCTATGAATCACCCATAGAAAGCACTTTTATTAAACCAGAATTCGTAACTAAGATATTTTGTCTAGCTGGTTTTCTCCTCTTTGGATTCTCTCCTGTTGAATAAAAAAGCCAGATGTTCCTACAGCCAATCTGAAGAGAACAGACAGCAGTTAAATATCCCATGCAACAGCAGAATATGAGTTTTGATATGTGGCTTATTAATGAACTCAAAGAGCTATTATAAAGCACAAAACTAAAACCTGGGATTTGCCATAATAGTTCAGGAAAAGCAAAACACTTATGTTAAAAAAAGTTAGTAAAACCATAGCAGCCTGCAAAAGAAGTGACCAAAATAAGTTTCATTCTACTGTAACTGAAAAATTTAAATTAATTCAGGATACATCTAGCTATTCTTTCTCAGTACCATCTTCTGATGGAAGAAATACATAATGCAAGTCACAATTTCAAAAGCATTGACAGAAGTATTCCTTTGTATACAGAAATTAAGTTGCTGGTGTTTTTTTTTTTTTTTTTTTTAATCTATCATTAACTAAACACTGATACAGCCAAGATGACTAAGGCTCCCAGTACTAAAAATTACAGACCATATTATCATGAAACAGATATTTAAGAATTGGGATTGAGTTTAAAGGTAACCTCCTTTTCTGAAGATTACAATCAAGTAATTTTATATAAATTCTGCTTTTAGATGTCCTGAGTAATGATTAGTGCATCCACTACATGAATTGAATTAATTCCCCCTTATACTCACTGACATTCAAGTAAACATGAACTTTGTCCTGATAGAAGCTAAAATATTTGTATTACAGGCAAAATTGTAACCAGTTAATCCTAAATGTTAGATTAGACAAAAATACATCTTTAATCATGTAACTTTATATTAAGCAAACTAAAATGCTCAATGTTTTAATAGAATTTCAATAAGAATTTTTGTTTCTGCTCACTATCTAAAATTAAAGTCTTTAAAAAAAAATACCCAGTTTAAATATGTGTCATTAATACCATGAAGATGTGAACAAACGTAAAAGGTACTGATTTATCTGTTAAATCACAGAAACATGTATCAGAATGTTTGAAGTACAGAAATATTTCTGTTGTAGTGGATCACGTATATCAGAAAATCTTACTTATATCCTTCTCACATCCACAGAGAGCAGAGAGTAGTTTAGCAAGTCATAAGAACAATTCTTTCTTCAAACAGCATGTAGTTGCAATGTGAAATTGCAGGTGGGACTAACAGGTAAGCAGTGACTAAAAACACCTTTCTATTTCTAAATGCATTTCTTCTAGATGAAGAAATATCTTCTTTATGCAACACTAGCACCCATGTTCACCACAGCTAGTGCTACAAATTCCTTAGTTAGTACCACTTATCCATGGCTAGCCCAAACAGGAAGGCTAAATTATGCAGCACAACCTCCGAACTCTACAAGCATTATTTTAGCATCCATCTGGCAATGCAAACAGAGTACTGACCTAGTTCTGCTGCAAAAAAAACCTTTGCAAATGTCCCTGTGAAAAAAAAAATATGGTCATTCTAAACACTAGTTGAGTAAGTGGGAAGGAGGGAAAAAAACACATTGTACAAAAACTTCTGCAGCATGTGATTCCACAGCCACCACCATCCCCTTTGCTATGGGATATCAGCATTGCTCTAAAGGCATTCATCAAGGATGTGTCAGAGAATATGACCAGGAGTAAGATTAACTGGTTGCACTATCAGACTTTCAGCCTCCGTTTTCTTCCTAGTACTGTTTTTCTGGGTCAGAAGTACTTATTTAAAACGTCCTGAGCTTACATGTTACAAATGAAACAAATAGCAGAGCATGGGGAAGGTTTTAATTATTACATTAAATACAAAAAAACACCACAATAAATTAATTTACAATACAGCTGAACTCTACAGAGATAAAATAAGACAAACTTAAAGTATCACTAAATCAACTAAAAAAAGCTTTTAAAGCAAAATAAACTGCTTTTTTTTTTTTACATTACATTTACATTGCTCAGCTGCATACCCTCTTGCATACCCTCTCTATTCTGATGTATGTATAAACCTTTAAATAAACAAATATTACCATCATGACATTATTTCAATGAGGCACTCAAAAAATATCTAAATACCCAAAATGTGATACCCATAGAACACAACCAAATTGATAATTTTTGTTGACATGGATTTTCAGTCCCTACAACTTTCTCACCAAAGAAAAAGTGATTACATTGAACGCAAATATCTGATTTAAGGCGCACTTGAGGACAAACTACTGCTTTCGTGCCATGACCAAAACAGCTACAATGGCAGCAAAAATAGTGCAGCAGTTGCTGAAATTTTGCTATCATGTTATTTAGACATTTCTCTGAGCAGAATAATATGACAGAGTGACTATTGCCACCATTGATAGAGCATCTACAGTAAGAAGATAGTACAAGATGAGCATAGGCACAGCCTGCATATTACAGATAAAGACAATACAAATGCAAGCTCTAATAATAACCTCTTGTAGCATTTTATCAAACAGACCTTGTTTCTATGCATTATTTATCCACATCTACATTTCAACAAAAATGGCCTTGTTCAGATTAATTGAAGCTTTCCTATGGTGCATTTGTTAGAAATCAGTATTACACATACCCTGGTTTATGTTACAGTCCAGCTTTGTATCACCACAGGTATCCAATAATTATAAGTTGAGTTATTTAAAGTAAATAAATAACAAATAAAAACTTCATTTACTTGTTTAATTCATCAAATAAATGTGGGGGTTTTTGCAGAAGTCTGAGAAACTAATGTACAGCTTTTCTGGTTCTTTCCCTGCTATTATTTCTGAACCAGTGCATTTATTTAAGATGGAGTGTTCTACAATGTTAAGAAATAAAATGACTTAGTTCAGAAATTAAAAATTTAACTTGCGGAAGATGCTGCTATAACTAGAAGCCATGAGGATTTAATGAAAGTCCTCAAAGTTCTTTTAGTATGACAACAGCAATTATTCCCTTTCTTCCTCATCAGTGATCTCGCCTTTACTTCCACAATCTGTGTGTTAAACAAAGCAGCCCAGTCTTGTAAGCAGGCAGGAAAAAAAGCCCTACAGGCAACCTCATCGCAGCCTTAATGGTCCCTGTGAAACTCCATTGCTTAGCCCCTCTCATGTTCCCTTCCTGCCCCACCACAGGCAAAAGATTAATGGCTTTTTCACCATGCTTTGAATTTATTCAAGCCAGACAAATGACGAAGCTGCAAAGTGATTTATTCCAATTTCTGAGCAACTATACCTGATGCCCCTCAAGAAAAAAACCTCAGCAATGTCCAACATCGCTCAATTGTTTGGTTGAGCAAATTTATTAGTCTCTGGTTGTGTAGCAGGGGAAAGGAGGCAGCACTGATAGAGTTTAAGAAATAGTTCTTGTAAAATTAGAACTCCTAAACATCAAATTAAGGACAGACATAAGTAAAAAAAAAATAAATCCATGTTTACAGCTTCTGAAGAACCCACATTAGAATGAAATTATTAAGTCATATATAACTTACATTCATTACTATGTTCTGATTTCATACAGTGCCACTGTGCACTACCCTAGATACGGCAGTTGCCTTATGATTTGCTAGGAAGAGTGAGGAAATCTCTGTGGATATTGCTGCTTAGCTTACCATGTAAGGTACAGCAGCATAGGAGGAAAGCAGGAGTGAGTACTCCTGTGGGTATGGCACAGGCAGAGCACAGATGATTATGAGAAGACAAAAAGCTGGAACAGGAGAAACAGAGGAGCTGCACCGTGTGCTAAGCAGAGCAGAGAGATGAAGCTCAAAACAGGAGGAGGACGGGATTTTATTTGCTGCAGGCTATGTTAGTAGCATGTACATAACCTTTAACTGTAAGACACGTTAGATACATTTTGCATGTGCATGGTTTCACAACAGTATCACAAGTGGGTTAATTTAAGGAAAACAGATTGTGGAGTTTTAAAGGTTTAAGAACACATTAGTAGGAGATGACTACCACACAATGACTCTTCATAATGCCTGCACATGTGGAAATATTCTGCATTTATTTCCAGCCTTCCCCTTGCTGCAGCAAACAGGCTGCCTTTACTTATCTTGTTCCTTTTCCCCTCGCTTCCTGTTCAACTTTTCTATATCCTCCACAACTGGCCTCCCACTATACAGCATCACTTTTTCCCTCGTTTCCTCAGGCTGATCTAAAACAGCGCAGCATACGTAGTGCAGGAAGAAGTGTTGCTCTCACTACATTATTTCCAGTCTGACTATAGACTTCTGGAACTGAATGGATCTACCGTAACATCATACAATACTGTATTGGGTTTGCACGGCAAAGTTTTGGTAGTGGGGGGGCTACAGGGGTGGCTTCTGTGAGAAGCTCCTAGAAGCCTCCCCATGTCCAACAGAGCCAATGCCGGCCGGCTCCAAGATGGACCTGCTGCTGGCCAAGGCCAGGCCAATCAGCAACAGTGGTAGCGCCTCTGTGAGAACATATTTAAGAAGGGGAACAAAAAAACCCAAAAAACCACTACGCAATTGCAGCTGGAGAGAGGATTGAGAATATGTGAGAGGAACAACCCTGCAGACACCAAGGTCAGTGAAGAAGGAGGGGGAGGAGGTGCTCCAGGCACCAGAGCAGAGATTCCCCTGCAGCCCATGGTGAAGACCATGGTGAGGCAGGCTGTCCCCCTGCAGCCCATGGAGGTTAACAGTGGAGCAGATATCCACCTGCAGCCCAGGAGGACCCCATGCTGGAGCAGGTGGGTGCCCAAAGGAGGCTGTGACCCTGTGGGAAGCCTGTGCTGGAGCAGGCTCCTGGCAGGACCTGTGGACCCGTGGGGAGAGGAGCCCAGGCTGGAGCAGGTTTGCTGGCAGGACTTGTGATCCCGTGGGGGACCCACGCTGGAGCAGTCTGTTCCTGAAGGACTGCACCCCATGGCAGGGACCCACGCTGGAGCAGTTCGTGAAGAACTGTAGCCCATGGGAAGGACCCACATTGGAGAAGTTCGTGGAGGACTGTCTCCCATGGGGGGGACCCCACGCTGGAGCAGGGGAAGAGCGTGAGGAGTCCTCCCCCTGAGCAGCAAGAAGCGGCAGAAACAACGTGTGATGAACTGACTGCAACCCCCATTCTCAGTCCCCCTGTGCTGCTCAGGGGAGGAGGTAAAGAAAAATCGGGAGTGAAGTTAAGCCCGGGAGGAAGGGAGGGGTGGGGGGAAGGTGTTTTAAAACTTGGTTTTATTTCTCACTATCCTACTCTGATTTGATTGGTAATAAATTAAGCTAATTACCCCAAGTTGAGTCTGTTTTGCCCATGACGGTAACTGTGAAGTGATCTTTCCCTGTCCTTATCTCAACCCACAAGCCTTTCATTATATTTTCTCTCCCCTGTCCAGCCGAGGAGGGGAGTGATAGAGCGGCTTTGGTGGGCACCTGGCGTCCAGCCAGGGTCAACCCACCACAAATACTTTCTGGTCCCAGTACCAGAAAGCCATACGTATTTCTCTCTAAATAAGAAAACAAACGCCTAGTGTGTGCTTCATACACATGAAGGCTAGCAGTCCTAGCCTAGCCCCTTCTACTTTCACATCAACCTGAACCATATTGTAACACTGCATCTTCCATACAGAGCAAGTGGGACCCAAATACAGTTTCAATTTTTACACTTCTAAAAGGAATGAATGTCATGATAAATCCAACATAAATCTCACCATCAACAGTGGCAAATATAAGCTGTCCTACTTGTGTTTCAAACAATATCTACACACAGCAGGAGATCAAACAGTAGGAAAGGATGTTTTTCTTTGCTGGTTTGTTAAACCAAAATGGCACATAACATTGTCAAACTGCAAAAATATCATCCTGTGTTTTCTGGAACGCATCCTGTAGCGCTTACTCTGAAACAGCTCTCAGCTGCTTACAGGATGATGCTATGCCCAAACACAAAACATGGGCTTCTGCCACTGATGGTTATGAATGCAGCCTTAATAAGGTTTGTCTACCATATAATCTTCCCATGGCTGATTTGCTGCAGAATCATTCAAGGTAACGAAGGAAGTCCTGACTCCATGCTTACAGCAGTTGTGAAAGCTGCTGCCTCCTAGATAAAGGTATGCTCTCTAGGTGAAGTGGAGGAATTCTGCCTCAAAACAGTATTGAGGTCCTGCTGATGAAATAAAGGAATCCTCACTGTTCCTGAAGATTATCTACCTTCTGCTTAGCTCAAGTGAGGATTTAGTATCTACCTTCTGCTTAGCTCAAGTGAGGATTTAGTATCATCTTTACAGGCATCTTACAAACTGGGAAAGAATGTTCTTTTACATAGCTGATACTGATCACATTTAAAATTTTTTTAAAAAGGAGGGGGGAGGGCAGGGGAGACAAACAAGCAGCCCCTGCATTCAGCAGTGGTCCTGCATAATGAACAATACTCTTATTTAAACAAGGTCAAAAGATGGTATGATGCTGACTTCTTCCTCCTTTTTAAGGCCAGAAATGGAAAACAGTTTTCTTACAGCCAACGAACACCAAATCAGAAAACTAAAAGTCACATGGTCAGTACTATTCATTCAGTTATGCATTTGTCTCAAAAAGCAGAGAATTTATTCTTGACAACGACAGGTCAGATTGTGAAAATAAAAGGCCTAATTTTGAACTTATTCTCTTTACAAATATATTGCAAGAAGATAACTCTCATATTTTCCAGTGGTAGCAGTGCTGCTCCCAGCAAAGCAATGAAAGCTGCAATATTAAGCTTGCTGCTTAGTCACCAACTTTCATGTCAAGAGTCTCATTGGCAAGTGGCCCAGCCACAGAGAAGATGCTATTGTAATTAATACTTCTATACCCCAAACAATGCTGACTATCTAATTATTAAAGTACTTCTTTCTAACTAGATATTTTTGTCTAGTGGGCCTGACAGAACTGAGAGAACTCTTCTGTGCACAGGTTTGCTCAAAGAAAGGTTGTTCACTGTCAAATAACTTCAATTTGAACTTTTTAAGCTGGCTGTATCCTTAAATACAAATTCACAGTTCCTTTGCCAATAAGAAGCTGATATGAAGCACTGAACTTGTTATCAGGCAATGAGAAAGTTGAAGTCCTGCATCTAGTTCCCAATTTCAGTCATACTTTCTCTCACACTGCATTTTTCATTCCCCAGTTAAGTGAAGCAACCAATACTGAGAGTATTCATGAATGTTTGGAAAACTATTTCTGTTCTTGAAAAATAAGTATTTGGTTTTGCCTGACAACCCTGTGTGTTTTGGTGATAGCAGGAGAAAAAAGAATTAAATGCAGAAGCAAACTATTAATAGCCAAAAGATTTTGCTTTCAGTGCTTTGTGTACCTGCCAGGTAATTTTCAGTCTGGGATCTGTGCATGTAATCAGCATGGAAAGGGAAATTTTTAAGTCTCTAAAAATTCCTTAGACTTATCTCCTGCTACCTGTCTAACTGCCAGAAGGTCCTTCTGCCATTCCAGATGGGAGGAAAAAGCCCCTGACTTGCACAGAACCCCCTCGCTATATGGAACAGGATATACAGTCAGGGACCAAAAGCAATCTCCCATAACAATTTAGCTTGGTGACAAAAATTCAAGCTAGAATGCCTGTGTAGTATCCAGAATCTTATTCCTTCAGTGCGTTCAAGTATCAGATTAGTTCAGCCTATAAAGGTAGGGGTCATCTGTTACAGTAAAACCAGTGAACAGGTTCAGCAGATGAAGTTGTTCTAATGCAAATAATTCAACCAACCGGCTACTACTTTACAAGAAAGTATGTCATTTTAGTAAATTGCACTATTACTACAGTGCCTCACTTATCCTAATATTAATCTAGAAGAGACTCCTCATTTAAGGTCTCTTTGGATTGAGAAATGCCAGTCACTAACTCAGCTTCTGAACCATTTTGTGTGGGTTTTTTTCAGCAACTGCTAACGAATGTCCAAAGATCATAGCATTTCAACAATCCTTACTCAGCTCTGCTGCAACGACAACCAGAGTATGAAATAAAAGCTCTAGACACTCTTATTAGCACATATATTATACTAACTACATTTGCAAAGGACTTAAACCTGCCTAAACCTGTCAACTTCTGCTTTTTGTGTCATTGTGTGTTCTGCTGCGCAAGACTATATACAGTTAGGCAGCATCAGACATGCAACATCAATTCTAAACAAACAGGAGGTCACAAAGCTCACATTCTCAAAGCTATTACAGAAATTGCAGGCTTCATACAAACTCAAATCCCAGCGCCCACTTAAAAGCTCTAACCATGTAATTAAATGTAGGTCAGCTTAAAAGTGGACAATTCTTTTCAGGCTTTATACAATGCTCTTCAGTAAAGCCTTCAGCAATTCTGTTCTTTTATCTTGGAGGGCTGACAGATCGTTGTCAAAACCAGGGTCTTCCTGGTAAAAAGTTTTAACGCAGAGAAAAAGGTACAACAGTGTAGGAGGAGATGCTTAAAAGAGAATAAATCTCTAGCTTGCTTTCTTCAAAGCTAGAATTCTTCCCTTGTCTGAGACATACTGAGGACGAGTTTAACCCAGGGTAATGCTTCTGTACTCTAATGGCCTTACACCAATGAGTACTTTGACCCAATCTGTCTGAGACATGCCTGGAAAAATAACCTTCTCTTTTCCTCACGGGCCCACTGCACAGAGGGAAATCTTTCTTGTCACTCCCTCGAGCTCTCACGTCTTAAGTTTTGTCTGGAAATTCTCCTCTGGCTTTCTTCACCCCTA
Organism: Fregata magnificens; assembly: GCA_013389945.1. NCBI lineage: Eukaryota > Metazoa > Chordata > Aves > Suliformes > Fregatidae > Fregata > Fregata magnificens. The sequence continues at coordinate 15,649 of WAAD01025014.1, forward strand.
CTAGCCATTCTTCATAAGAGCAGGCCAGATTAGATTGTCCCTTGCTCCAGTGGATCTTATTCAGCTCTATACAACTATAAGTGCTGAAGAACCTGGCCTTGGTTTCTGGAGTTCTGCTATGGTTTCTTTTCTAATCGGAACAGAGAGAGACTATCAGAATAAACCAATTGCTTGACTTGAGGCAGGTACGCTTGGACAGGTTTTCCAGTTTTACTGTGTGTTTTTAAAGCTAAGTAACACAACATGTAGTCAAATTATTCTTCTTAAAGAAAAACTCTTCATGGGAGATGAAGGGGTATTGGAGACTGGGAAAGCAAAGGAGAACAATGAAACCCTATCATATAGGTAGGAGCCGCCTACTCAGGAAAGGAAATATTGTCATGTAGCTTTACAAAGCACAAACCAGCTTGTTTTTCAACTCAGGCTATTTTTTTTTCACGTTAGAGCTATTTTAATCTCAGTGGAACTTGGCTCACTAAGGCTTTTGTTCACTTAGCACAACTAAATCTACTCTATAGAATAAATGGAATCATATTCATTTGCCATACTTCTACATATGAATTTAAGTATGTTTAATACTTTTAGTCATTATACTATTCTTGAAATTGTTTCAGTGTGAAAAGAATATATTCATTTAAATTCCCTTTCACAGTAACCTATACTTTTTCCTTATCTTTCAAAGAAAAAAAAGCAATATGTTCTTAGTGTTAAGTATTCACAGATATTCATTATCAATCTATTCTAGAAGACATCTAAGCATCTTAATCTTTTGTTGTGAAATCAATTCATAATTTAATTACTGATGATTAAAGACTGCCTAATCTAGCTGTAATTTTTTTCAGTCAGTGTAAAAGCCAGTGATACACTGCACCATTAAATAAGAGAATCCAAATCATGGCAATAACTAAGAAACATAATTCAAACCAAAAAAACCAAAAAACATTTAAATGGACACCTAAAAACCTCAAATTTAGACAAATTTTCTACTTCAGATGTTTTATCACCATGCAGTATGAAAAAGCATCTTCTACCCAGCTTAACATGCAAGTAATTAATATGCCCAGGAAAAAAACCCCACACCCAAACCAAAAAGGCCCTTTGTACTGAACAATTTTCACTTCCACAAGGAAGTCCCATGTAATGGCATTATTCAATACATTTCAAGCCAACAGATTATTCAGGATAGATGAGCTATAACCAAGAAAAGAACCTGGGTTTAAGCACTTGTTTCTCACCCTCCCTTTGCTCCCTCACTTACGTTTTTGCAGGACATGGCTCTTCTTCCCCAGCACTAATAATATGGCAGTAAAATTTTCTGCTCTGGATCTAGTGTTATTATAGTGACTAATCCACATTATTTCTGTATTACTCTATGAACAGATTCTAAACTCTATTTTCCATGTATGTTGGCATGATGCTAACTTCTGACATCATCACTAGGATGATTTAACACAGATTCAAACAACCTGCAGCTTAATTTGTTGATTCTTGATATAAATGTCTCTTATTCGTGCAAACATATAAAACTTAGGGGAAAAAAAATTGTGTTTTCCACATTTCTGTTCAGGACTTTCCAGAAAGACATGCATACAAGATTGCATAGGTTTACATGCATCATTTATCTCATCCTCGTAGTAGCCTGACAATCTGGATCGATCCATCCATATATAAATCTGCACAGCAGGTGCTCCTTTCCACAGTATTCCTGGGTATCAAGCTATCACCATGCAAATACAAACACTCAAAATCCCACATCACAGTACACGACTGTTAGTGATAGCAGTATAAACGCATACTTGACAAAAGCAAGTATGAATACTAAGAGAGGAGTGAAAATCTTATCCTTCCACTGTAGCAAGTTTTGACAACTTTCATTACTTTAGAATTAGATTCCACCTCCCTCCCCTTCTCTTTTTTTTCATATTAGTATCAAAATACAATACGGAGCTTTCAGTTATTATGAACTTCGGTACAGTAGGATGTATTGTATCACCTGTACCATGAGTAGGATACCTGAAGTGACACGTCATGCCTTCAGTCTCTGATATAAAGCTGAGACATTTGACACAGGTCTTGAACAATGCCTTCTGCTGGCCTCAGAGGAAAAGAGATCAATTGCTGGATCTTCACAAGTTAAAACCCTTTACACACCCCCTCTCCAGCATACTGAAAACATTCTGCTGTCTACCATGTCATCCCTTTCGATCCCTCCTTTCCTTAATCACATGTTGAATTGAAAGGATTAAGCTCTCATTTACTTGATTCCCAACTGAAGAGAAGGTGCTTTCTTCTTCTTAGACACCTAGAATTGTACATCATTCAAGTCATAATTCTGAGCAGCCCTTTCCAATAAAAAAAGTGTATGAATATTGACATGAAAGACATCTTGTACGCTGAACTCCAATTCTTCTACTTGACTAGACTCCCACTCGTATGAGTGGATGAGAACAGGTCTGCCTAACTGGAGCTGGAACTGAAAATTCAGTCAGTCCAAACTGAAATACACAATTATTTATGCTATTACACAACAAATATTTAAATAGTTAGAGGAATATAGGTCAAAAGTACTAATGCTGAACCAATGCATTCTGTTTATTCCTCCATCACAAATTATTAATATAACTTTATGAATAGTTAATATTATCTATACGCTCAGCAAGCATACCTGTGCACAAGTCTTTATTAAAGAAAGCTAGGTCCTCTTTTAATAAAGCAATGAAACTAATTAAAACCATCACCCATTTCTTCCAAGTTATTATTGCCACTGGAAACATAAATGATGAAAAACTTTCCAATGCTGTTTGTAAATACTGAACTTGAATTTCAAAGTTAGGCACTAATCCATGGAAACAAATCAATGCGGAACAGAAATAATTGTGACATATCCAAACATCATGCAAGTAGCATATGTCTTCTCAACTGATGTAACATGATTCACAGACTTACAAGAAAGAGCCTTCTTGTGTGATCAATATGGGTAACAATTTAAAATATTTGTTATATTACTACTCACATGCTTTCAATTCTACACTTACAAGGCCACAGGTACACGTGGAAAAGTTCTGAACACTGAGTATTTGTGAATCTAACGTTAGCTGAAAGCTGAGTAACTGGCAAGCCAGAGGTAACTGTGGATATAAATCTTGCTTCTGATCCCCAGAGAATTAATACTGAGGAATGTATATTACTAAGAATCGGTAATTTGGGGATTTCTTCTTTTCTTGGTCCTTCACTATTCTTCAACAAATATCTTTAGATAAAGACATATTCTTCATGTCCAAATTTAAAAATCTTTGTTTCAGCACACAGCTGAAATTATCACAAGGGCAGTAAATTAAACTCTTAGATTTTTAAAACCAGAAGGGAAAACCTGAACATTCAGTAGTGAGATGTACATCTCTTCTTGCCTCCCTATCCTTTATTTTTTTTAAGACAGAACAGAATCTACTACAGTCTTTCATGCCTTTTCTATTTGTGGAATAGTGTTTGTCTCCTTAGACTCATCCCTTTGACATTCTCCTTGGGACACACTACATCTGACAAGAAGACAGAAACCTCATTAGTAAAATATTCCGGTTTATGGAAACAGAAAGTCAGATGCATAGAAACACAAACATGAGCTGTATCTTTGTATTCTAGCAGCCAAGTAAGCTTTAAGGAGATCTCTGAACCAGAGTAACAAAGGTAAATGAAAATTAGAAAGTGGATTTAGTAATAATTTTTTTTTTCAGAAGTCTTGAGATTCTATTCAAAAGACAAAGCAGCTTTTTTTTCTTTAAACTACTAAATCTTGCACGTGACAACTCTGTTCAAGTCTGGCCTTCGTGGTTGAGTACAGTTATGTTTTCCCCTGAGTGTTGCTATTATTTACTCTCTTGGAATCTTCTTAAAACTACTGAGAACTTGATGACATTAGGAAACTTGTTTAGCATTAAGCGTTAACACTAGAAAAATTAAATTATGATTAGGTAAATATAAACAAATCATAAACTTTGCTCCAGCATTAGCTGGTATGTCTGCCTGCCAGTTTGCAATCAATTTTTAAGTAGTCTCACTGGGCCTTTTGCAAGGCACTACAATTTTCTTAATATACACATTGCGTAGGCTGTATGCCTGAGCCTGCTAGACAGCGCCTGCTTCACTTTCAAGAAGTTCCAAATTTTTTTACTGCTAGCATACATTTGAAAGGAAATTATGAGAGCATTCACAGATCCCACTGTATCTGCATCAAGGTGGCATCAAAGCCAGCAACAAACCAAGATAAACAGATAATTGTAGGCTTTCCTAGCAGAATGGTATTATGCAATCCCT
>WAAD01025014.1:22437-34915 GCA_013389945.1 Fregata magnificens
AGATGGCTGGGAGAATAGGAGGAGAAAAAAAAATTTAAAGAAAAAGATCATTTTCCTCCCAAAGAATTCTCATTTAACCTTCATGCAGAGGGAAAAGCTTGTTGGGGGCTAGTGTAGCAGTGTGTTTCACATCCAGCAGCTTATCCTGTAAGACAGCTATGAGCCTGCAGACTGAAAATTTGGTGTCTCGCATGCAAATAGGATCTGGTCCTGAGCAGGGCTGAGTACACTGAACTCCTGGAGACTTCAAATTGCAAATAAGTGAAACCAGACTTTTATTGTTTTTTATATATAGTGCTCCTTAAGGCCTGTTTTCTTGCTAACCCATTTTCACATGAATTCTACTTGTCTGCGCCACTATTTGTCATTCAACATTAGATAAGCTGTCTAACCACCTAATACCAGATAACTGCTCCTAAATTTGCTTCAAAACTTTTCTTAAAGGGAACAGAAAGCATTTAGAAACTAAAAAGCCCAATAACAGTCTTTTCCTCACCTGTGAATGTCCTCCACCTCTACTCCTCCCTATGTATCTCAAAATGTGCCATCTGTTTCAGAGTAGAAAATTACATACAAGAAGGAAGCCTCATGCAGCTTAAAATGTGACCAATACGATTCCTTTTTCTCCTCATTCCCCTTCCACCAAGTGTAGCTGGGTGGGTGTCTTAAAGGTGCAAATGTATCAGGAAAAATAAGCAGCTAATACTGTTCACATGCGTTGAGTACAACTATTTTCAGATCAAAGTTTTATTTATGTCTAACAAAAGAAGTTGAACAAACGTCCCTAGCAAGAGCATCTTCTCAGAGTCTACCTCTGAGTACTTGAATGCTGCATTATAAAATCTTTATTGCACAGTGATCTTAGTGACGCCAATGACTAATTGCCACTGAGATGAAAGAATATAAAGTGACACTGTTCATTTCAGCATACCAAAAAATGCATTTTAGGAAAAATGGTAGGAAAAGGTGCACCTTGAAACATCATGTTAGAAATTAAATACCCTTCTCCTGGCAGCATTAGGTAAACAACAATGAAAGCTAAATTTCAGCATAACTTAAAAGGAAAGTAAAAATTTATTATTAAGTAATTATTATTACTAAAATAAATAAATAGAAAGGTATTACGTCTGTTTCAGAGGTCCAAGTGTTCTGTAATCTTTCTCTACTGAAGTCAGACTACTTACATTTATGTTAGCTGATGACATAACACAGCTTTAATACCTGTAGCGGATTGAAAAAGATTTTTGTAATACACAAAAAAGGCCATTCTGTGTTGATGTGCAGACTCCAGGCATGTTCAGATCAACAGAACTGGCCTTTGTCTGGGACAGGTTTTCATTACTTAATCAGAAATCTGTTAAAATTCATGAACACATAGTAAATCCTCACTATGCTGAAACAAAGGACATTTGTAAAGTGGTCCTCCCCGAGTCCTCCAGCTTTTATACAGCAGGTTCCTTTTACTGCATGGTTGTATTTGACGACTCAGTTTCCCACAGTTTTGCTCTTTTATATATGGTATCCATAATTTCACAACATACATATAGGTTATAAGGTTTTTTTAATAAAGATTTTGCACAGAACCAGGATTCTCTACAAGATACACAGGAATGCACATCTATTCTGCTTTATTGCTTCTAGCCTAGCCAGGGCGAGATTTTATAAGGGCCTTGAGGGGAAAGAAGGTGACAAAATGCCAATGAAAACCAAACAAGATAATCTTTTCAGGAATTCCTTAAAAAAAAAAAACCAACAAAAAAACCCACACACAAAAAACCCCCATCAAACCAAACAAAACCAAAAACACACACACAGAGTTCAAAAAGATGGGAAGACATTAAACTTTATGATAGGTTTATCATGAAAGCCAGGTTAGTGAACAGGAAAACAAAACAGAGACAAAAAAACCTAAAGGAAATCTGAACAAAACCTCCTGTCCCATAGCTAAACAGCTGCCTATCCTCACCCAGGTTATATTTCGGTACTATTTTTAACACTGAATGGCAAAGCAGTAAAAGTCAAACATGTATTAGCATGTAAGCCTAGTGCACAGCTTTTGTCTTCAGTGACTAAAAAGCTGAAAGTTTTAGAGAAGGCGGCCGTATAACAGCAATTGGGAAATCGGGATGAATTTAGATAGCAGCTCCTCTCTAATGTGTGCAATAACATAGCATTGCCAAGATAGCACTCTGCAGTCATAAAGAAGTGGAAAACTGAGTAAAAATCTTGGAGAGCCTGCATTGCTGCTGAGCCCCAAAAGCTCATGAAAGCTTCTGTGGCCCAGCAGCTGTGGAGGCCGTTTATCTTATTGAAATGAGTCTCATGGGAGTGCATTTAATTTAAGTCCCTGAAGTTAACACCATTAGAAGATACATTTCCTTGATGATTAAAAATTAAATACACAAGTATTTCAAAGCTTTTGAAATAACTTAGAACTAATGAAGGACTAATTGCTTCACTACATGTCTTCAAATAATGATGTATAAAAAATTGGTGTCAACTGTCTTATGTCAACTTTTGCATCAGTTAATTACATGTTTTCCATCAGTCATCCATAGTCACAATTAAAACATGAGAATATTCTTATAATTAGTTTTCTGTTTTAGGGAAAGGACAACTGAAGGAAGCGTTAAAAGTTAGTTGACTTTTTTTGTTATTTGTTTGTTATTTTTTTGTTATCTGTTTTCTTTATTTTGTTATTAAGCTGACACAGTAATTACCACCATATTAAAAGTCAACTCTATGGCTAGTTGGCTAATGGTAGTTGTATTGCTGAGGCTTGATTCACCATTATAAAACTCTGGGTTTTATCAAATGTACGTCCACTCATTTCAATTAGTTCTTTCTTATTTTTTTGAAATATCATGAGCAACATCTAGTTATTTATCAGAATAATAAATACTGAAATTTCTTTTGGAAAGAAGTCTGACACGTGAAATTAGTAGGCAGCCACTACCCCTGTTTTCATGGAAATAAATAAGAAGCAGGACTGAAGAGAAGGTACTTTCATCACGTCTTTTACATTCCTTACTGATAGGGAAAAGCCTACATATAGCAAATAGGAAACCAGTATGTAGCAACTGCGGAAATGCCATCTGAGACCTAGTTAGTGAGCAAATCCCACAAAAAGCTGTATTGAATTATTTGAGTTTCTTACACAAATAATTAGCTTAGGTTTAGCATAAAGACATTACAACAGCTCTATCTCAGAAGCTTCCCAAATACAAATGAGCAATTACAAAGAAAAGACTGGTTTACTAGAACTAGAGCTGCTGCTCTCTGGCTCGAAACTAAAGTTACTGCTTCAACAAGGCTAGGAAGTCAAATCAAGCTGACGTTAAAAAGATACTGGAGAGTCACAGAGAATACCAGGAGCCGTTTCAGAGATAGTCAAGGGATATTGCAAGGCAGTATCTCAGGCTTTGAGGCATTCCCTCCCAGCCTTCCAGAGAATGAAATCCTTACCAAAAAAACCCCCAAAAACCAAAAAACAAACACACAGAACAACAACAGAAAAATCACCACCACAACAAATGTATCTGCATATATCAAAATATAGATGTTTATCTATAGAGCCAAATATATTTTTCTCACAAATATGCTAAAATTTTGATTGATTTCTGAAAGGAGACAGTCAGGAACAAAACTGAAACCAGTGAATCTAACTCAAGCCCTCTGAAATAAGCAGGAAAACTCCAGACAAAGGCTTCTGCTGAGTGCGCAATTCCTGTGATTTAACCCTGAAAGAGAGGTACCTTGTGGTACTCCAAAACAAACGGTAGATACATTCAAAATGTTAGAATTGTTAGAAGTCCCAGAAGCTTATGAGAAACTTAATTTCATTATTACCCAAGAAAACAGTAGTAATTGGATCCAGCTGTTCCTCAGGCTGCTGAGGGTTATTTTTAGAGCAGAATCCCTGGGGATTACTACAGGTAGTCACATTCCTGGTCAACTACCAGCACAGCCCAGGCAAACACCATAACTGACAAGAACCAGACACGTAACACGGCATTTTCACAAGTGATAGTTAGAAAGTTCTCTAAAGAGCACTTGCCATCGATCACAGAAATGCATGAGTGGAGGGTGTGGTTTTGAGATTAATGGAAACTAGAATCTGGATAGCAAAAAAAAAAAACTCCTGACACCATTAATTTTCATTAATTTTTTTTTTTTTTTTTAAACAAAACAGCTAGCATTATTTCCAGTTCCCCAGAAGAGAGTATTGAAGTTTAACTAAGAGCATGATTCCACACAGCAAAGGCATTTTAATGGCAAAGCCAACTCAAGAGTTTTTTCAGATCTCTAGCACAAATGTTCCTGCCTTTGCTATATTGAAATATGACTTCCATATCTCTCAAATTTCAGTTTGGACATGTCTGAACTAAGTCTATGAAATCACCTCTCAAAAAAAAAAAGAAAAAAGAAACCCTCATAAAAATATCCTCCCTCACCCCCAAACAACACATTGCGCTACCTGGAAGATTAAAGTGAAAGAGAAAGGACTGGAACTGCCAGTCCTGTCAGGCACCAGGACCCTGGAGACTTCAGCATCTCAGTACAGGCAAGATTTGTAAGACAAACAAACAAGTCAGGCTCCTGCTCCTACAGACTTGGCTGCAAGCAGAAGGGCCAGAGCGCAAACGCATCCACTGCTAAGCCACAGCCTTAACCTCCTCTCCAAGAGTATGCAGCTGCACAGCAAGCGTAACCTCAGCCATAGGCAAGGATGATTCCTGCACCCTGTGCCACCAGTGAGGCAACACTCTGGAGCCACACCTATCATTTGCCATACACAGCAGAAGGTCAGTCAAGCACAGCTCTACTTCAAGTAGAGACAGATCTAAATGAAACACTTTTTCTAACAGCGTTGAATGCATCCTAGCCTTCAGCGAGTTAAGATGAGTGCAACAGTACCTCACTTGAAAGAGTCACAGGGGCACCTCTCACTTTGGAACAACTTCTTGCCTCTTCAGAGGTTTTTACAGACTGCTCCTCAAACTTTGAGACTGGGTCCTTTTCAACTGCCATTTAATTCCCCAGAATGAACTTGAAATATGATGGACATGAAAAGGAATAAATTACATAATGTGCAATTGCCAAAAGGAATGTGCAGTCACAGAATCCTGCTGCGTACATGCTTGTCTTGCATATCTGGTCTTGAATTGCAGCCTATCCTAGATGGGACACACTCGGTAAGGACAGCCCACCCTGCTCTGTAATTCATTGCTCTACAGAATACCTGAATATACCAAAGTCAGCTTTCACAAAAACAGAACACTTTTCCCAGGCTTACAGGAGAGACACTGCTTTCTATAGCGAGGACTTTATTCTCTCAACTAGATGCAACAACGGAAAATGCTCCATATGTGCACACATACTCCCAACCATGTCTAACTGATAAGGCAATAAATATTAGCAAGCAGAGCAGGTTTCACATTTTAACCTATCCCCATTTTATATCAACAGAAAGAAATTTAATTACCATTTGTACATAAAGAAACTTGTGGGCATTAGTTTCAGTAGACTGTAAGACCTAACCTTTATTCAGATCATTCTCTCTAAAACATGATCTTATTTCACCACTACCTGAGCTGCTCAGCTGGCATTTTCTGATGCTGCTGAATTTGAAACTCTCCAAAAAGGCTGAAAAAAATCACCAGAGGGTGGGAGGTGGCAGGGGGAAATTCCTGGTGTAGGTGACTGAACACATGACAAGTTTAGACACTTGCATTCCTCAGTCCACTCTTGGTGGTAACTATCTAACATAGTTTTGTTGAAATAAGATTTTAAAGTCAGAAACCTAATTAGAAAAGCTGTTTTCAATGCTCCTCTGATTCTTTCCTCAGGTATTAAATAAGCTTCCCTGAAAAAAGGGTTTTAAAAAAAAACATGAAGAAGCTTTAAACACTAAACTCTGCCTCTGTATAGAGTTACATATTATTCATTTTACCTTCAAATATGACGTACATTCTCTTTGAGGGTGCAGTAGATAAGTCACTAAGAAATATGCTCTTACTTTGCAACTTTGAAATGAAGTCATTTGAATTGCTTTTAAAAAAATATACCATTTTTTGTTAGTAGGGTCCCAAAGCAAATGCCATTTTAAAATTTGCGTGTAAAATAATGTTTCTAAGTTAAGGAGCTGAAGTGATTTTCTCTTCTGTTTTGCTTATGTCTTCCTTCTCACAATGGACTATTAGCAACCCTGGCCAGGAACAGCCCATATCTGCCCATCCCATGGCCCAGTAGGACACAATGGTGCCAGATATGCACTGTGGACTCTTTGGAGAAAAACTCGTAGTTTTGCAAAGCAGCATATTGGGGCAGTTCAGTTCTTTCAGAAGTAAGTTTAGAAAAAATCCTTTGAAGTACAATCTGACAGCTGCATAAAACCACTTCTTGAAAACAAAGAACCATAGTTTAGATGTCTCCAAGAGACAGAGCAGCAGTCCCAGCCCTGTCTGCAATTTGTACTTGTCACAGAGCAGTGGCGGGAGGGGGTGTGTTAATTCCCTGAGAATTGGACAATCTAGAATGGAATTTCAGATAAAAGACACGGGTGACAATTGTCTATTGAAAGGAAGCATCTATATATCAGAAATTTCTTGGATATAAGCTCTGATGACTGATCTTGCAGCACTGAAGTTGATGAGAGTTTTGACATCTACATTTATGTCAGATGCCCCTCCCTTTTTTTTTTTTGTATGCAAGTCATAAAAGTCTTGCCAAGAAGAGCTGCCAAAGTAGTCTGCTGAAACAGTACTGGCTCTACAAAGAGTCCTGGAAACTGTAGCTATATTAATCAAAGTGGTTTTCATAAGCTGAGAATATAAAATTGAGGGAGGGGATAATAGGGAAATGAATGTATTTGCTTACCGCTTGACAAGTTAAGAACCTCATGACATCAGAGCCAAGTGTCAGAGATTAATCAATCTTTATAAGAAAATGAAGAAAAGGCACTCTTTTGCTCTCTTTTATAAAAGTGAAGAGATGTTAATAGTTTATGCCATTAGGATGAAAAGTCAAATTCAACAGATTTAAAAAAAAAGTCCCTTGGGGCTAACCATTGGCTTCGGTCAGTAGCAGGTACAACGGAGGCACTGTGTTTCACAGGGCTTGAGATGGCTAATAGCATTTTAAACTCCACGTCATCTAATGCTGCTCAGAGCTTAGGCTGCACGTTAGAAAGGGAATGGTTTCCAGTGCCTCGTAGTGCCCGTACATCCACGATTGCTGCTCATGTGAAAGTGAAGTTATGAGTAGAATTAAGAGAAAAGCATTTACCATGTAGTGTGTGCAATAAGCCATGTTAAATTGACACACAGTATTTCCACTAGCAAAACTTACTTTTTTGTAGTGGAGTGACTTACTCCATCTACTAATATTCAGTAACTTGAATTTTACTACTACCTATGAATGAAGTAAGAAACCAACGTACTGAGAGGGATTTAATAAATTAAGCAGGAAACACAGCCCCCAAAATAATGCAGTTCACAGACATTGTAGATGTTGGGGAAAAAAAGGGAGAAAATACATTAGTCATTTAATGACATGCATAAGAGTAATGAGATGGAGTTCTGGAAAAATAGATCTAAGATAGATCTTTCAACTAACCTGCTTAAAAATCACAATAGCCAACACAAGAGTTGTCCCAACTTGCTTTGTTTTTAATTAGTAAGTCCTTCTGAGTAAACAGCACCAAATAGGTAATACAATTTCACATATATTTCCTCTGNAGAAACATCTGCTCCCTGATGTCTGGAATTATAATCTACAAGTATAAGTACTCACTGCGTGAAGACATGTAATGTCAAAAAGCTGCAAGTATTAAATGATATTTCTTGTGTTCTTCTGTCAAAACTAAAAGCTCATCAGTAAGTGTATCATTTGGATCTTATTAATCCAGTCCTGGTAGATCTTTGTCTGCACATGAAAAAATACCGGCCAAATGCTTGTCCTATGGAATTCATTAAGGACTTCGAGGTTGATTGCAGTGGAAACAAGAGGCCATAGCTTATTTACTCCAGTTTTAGTAACAGTCTTTGCATATACATAGTGAGCAAGATTTAGCCTACATTCAAAACTGCCACATTCNTAATACAATTTCACATATATTTCCTCTGAGAACAGTTTCAAAGATCCGTTTATTGTTAAAGAATAATTTGGTGGCAAAAGATCAAAATATATAACAAAATTAAGAATACAGGCTTTTTTCCATTGTGATTAGGTAAAATACAAATACACACCATCTCAAAGTATTCCNCTGCACATGAAAAAATACCGGCCAAATGCTTGTCCTATGGAATTCATTAAGGACTTCGAGGTTGATTGCAGTGGAAACAAGAGGCCATAGCTTATTTACTCCAGTTTTAGTAACAGTCTTTGCATATACATAGTGAGCAAGATTTAGCCTACATTCAAAACTGCCACATTCCCCAGTATTCACTGAAGTCAATTCAAACCTTTACATTTTTCAGGCAAATGAAAAGAATATTCTGCATTTTACCAACTTTTTTGATCAATCCTCAGAAATAAGAAATAAGAAGTGTAATTCCTTATGGGAACAAGGCTACTTCTGTATCATAATTTTAAGAGCTACACGGCCCTGCTGTTAGCTAAAATCAAGATGCACCCTCACCTGTCTGCCCATACTGGTGTTCTGGTACTTCCTGCAGTAGAAAAGTAACCCCAAGAACAATCCACAACTGCAGCTCTGCGTTATTCCTTACTCTAGTAATTAAGACTCATCCTTCCCCTTAATAAATAATGAACTTCAGAAAACTTTAATATGAAATTTAAAGTAAAATGAACACAACCTTAAGGGACATTTCTTCATATACATTTAAGTTTACTGCAAGACCAAACACTGACAGCACTAGGAGGACAATCCCAGTTTATTTGACTAACAAATTATCCTTTTAACAGGAAGGCATATTTGCTTCCAGCAGAGTCACGTTTAAGAAAGTCCCAATGTAACATAGTTGTGTGCCCTCAGGTGCAATTTCTTAACCTTTCTGAAGTGCAAAATTTGAATCTAGGAATGTTATTCTGCAATTAAAATAGTTCTAAAATAGCTATCATAAGTGTACAAGGAAGCAACTAAAGGTCACAAGGGCAACCTCAGTTTTTTCTCCTTTTTAGCATTTGAGACCTAACTTTTAAAAAGCCCATAAGGATGCAAAGCAGTTTTTTGACCTTGATATTGTGAAAAGATTTTTTCTAATATGTATTTAGAGTTTGCAAAATACCTATATTCAAGCTGTCTTCTACAACACCAACGAGAGGCAAGACTCTCTACATTATTTGAATGCTACTGTATTCTGCAGATAAATGCTGGGAAAAGTGAACAGATCGCATCGCTCCAAGTATCAGATTCATTTTGAGATGAGTACTCTGGAGCAAAATGCCCAAAAGAAGCTGGAACATATCATGTTGACAAGTGACAGACGTTGATCCAGTACACCAGCTCAGAGACTGGCAATTAAAAGGGCAGACCGCCCATCTAGTTGCTACCATTCAGGAGACAGAAGCCTAATTTCCAGTTTGGTTTCCAGAACTTCTGCTTCTTAGAAGCATTCGAAACCCTCTTCAACGACTGAAACGGAGATGCTTTGAGCTTGGCAAGAGATAACAATAATAAGGACAAACTGTGATTCCTGTTCTGCAAGCTCGTGTGGGGACATACGGTTACACAGGGAGCTGCTTTACTCCGCTGAATTCCCTTTCACAGATGACAGTTTGGGGAACGGCAAGGGAGCTGCTACTCACGCTCTTGCACAGATGGATGGGAAAAGGACACAGCCGACACCCCACACAGCAAGCTGAATTAGGAATTAAACAGAGCCAAGAAGAGGTTTTATGGTGTTTACTCCCTCCCAGTAAGGGAAAATAGCTGAATTTTAATTCTCAGGCTGAAAATAGCTGAGTGTAATTGAACATTCAATAGCAGTGCTACCACATAGCTGCCAGGGCTCAATCTCTCCTCAACCACACGCTCCTGTTTCCCTCGCTGCACTGGGGCTGTGCTGGCGTAAAGAGCACAGCCACGCAGAGATCCAGGTTAGGGAAATGATTCAGCAGAAAAACAACTCATCAGCAAAACATTATCAGTTAGTCACCTCCCTGATTTGGCTTACCATACAACAGTACTAATTCCGTTATCAACAGGAGCGGAAGGAAGTGACAGCATGAGAAAGCAGGAGGGAGAACAGGGGCACGGCTGCTGAAGCCAGAACTTCCATCAGAAGTACTGTATCCCTGCTTGGCCCTGCTTGCTTCTGAGCCAGGGGAGCTTAATGTGTCTTAACCAGTCACACTGCAAGGCATCACACCTACCTATCGTACACCAAGGCAAAGCACACTCAGATGCGACAGAGTATATCCCTTTGGGAGAGAATAGAAGGCTTGCTGGCAGGATGCTGCAGTAACCTCCACCATTCAGATAAAAAGGACAGGAGACCAATCCTCTTGCAGGGTCCCTTTAATGAACAGCACAAGATTCTGGTTTACAAAGGACAAAAATAAAAGAGATTAAATGACTTGCAAGCTGCCCAAAAAAAGTGTATCTATGCTCTCATTATTTCCTACACCACAAGCCCATAAAGATCTGGTAATCCTGTCTGGAATTACTACATTTCAATAATATTTCTTGAAGAATGTAACTTTGATGGGTGTTTGTCATGATGACCCAGGTCCGAATTCCGGAATGAAAGTTTGCTTTCACCTGTGCTTTTAGACTTTGCACTGTGATATCCAAACCTAAACATCCCACAACAGTCAGCAACAAAACACATCACCTTAAACAAAAACTGAGTTTAGGTGATCTTTCTCATCTATATCTACTTAACATCAAGGATTATAATTATTTTTTTTAATGCTTTGAGCTGCCATATATCTATCAGCTGCATTAATCATATACAGTAGTCTTAAAGTTTTAAAAATTTTAATCTGAGCATCCTACAGCTGTGAAAATTAAAGCAATTTCTTAATTCACCTCTTCGATGTAATTTTTGAAAGTACCTTCTGTTTTGGTGGTTCTGTTCTTGATTTGGTTGTCTGCTGGCAGACCTTGTGCAGATTAGTCTGGTATTACAATACTGGTATTTACACTAAAGCAAACAAATAGTAAAATAGGACCAAGCAGCTGCTTTCTCTTTAGTTCCTATGCAAATGACAGATAAGAGCTTAGCCATGTTAGGCTCCTTGTTCAATCACACGACCCAGAGTCAGTCTTTTCAAGGTAAAACTGCCTTCAGCTGGCACAAATCCCAGTGTCTTATTCTGGCTTTACGGGGCCTTTCACTGCTACAGCTGTCAAATTAGTGACAGTTCAGTATGGCTTGTTGATGTGCATTCTCGAAAAAGTACAAACAAGGCTCAGACCATCTGATCTCATTTTTACTTCTTATACTGTTCTGAACTGTCATACTGGTTGTGTGCATTTCTAACACTTCAGGGTAGTGAGAACTCCACAGTGGGTCTGAGAAGTTCAAGATAAGTTCATTAAGCCAATTTGTTAATCATCTCCATGAATTGTGCTCCCATTTCTTATGAGGCTTTGTGTAATAGATTTTATAAAACCTTAATGAAAATCTAATTAGAGCCAAAGGTCTTTGAAAGATTTCTCCCTTTTTATTTCCCTTCTTCCCACCCCCCTTTCCCCCCCCCCCCTTTTAATTATGAATAGTGGGAAGAGACAAAAAGGGACAGTAAAGGAAGTGACAGTAACAAAGAACACTTCAGAATAAGCTACAAATTGTCAGCTTTTTGCTTTCATATTCACATGCATCCACAGCAGACAACTTGGTAAAATTCTTGATATT
This sequence comes from Fregata magnificens, assembly GCA_013389945.1. Taxonomy (NCBI): domain Eukaryota; kingdom Metazoa; phylum Chordata; class Aves; order Suliformes; family Fregatidae; genus Fregata; species Fregata magnificens. The sequence goes on from WAAD01025014.1 coordinate 34,263, forward strand.
TCTATATACTGATATTCCACCACAGGAACTGCTGTAATGGGAGATATTCGGACAATACTCACAGCACTAGACCTGGATAGCTCTTCTTCATATAGGTCAGTCTTCCACACCTGTATGTCTTTAATCCCACAGCTCAATGTATCATTCTTTGACCAATTATCTCAGTCTTTCCCAGATCTTCATAATTATATATACACACTTGGAGTTAAAGAAGGCAGTACCAACCGAGCTAAGTTATCTATAGCTTTTGAAAGGGTTTTTTTCCAGTTTGTTTTGTTTTTTTAAATTATTTTTGGTATCCTGAATACATATATATTCAATACTTCCTGTATTTAAATTACTTTCAAACACAGAAGAAAGCCAGTGAAAATTCAGGATAAACAGAAATGTTACTATTCAAAGATGCATTTCAAGGATGCCGCTACATAGCTCTTTCTGTTACTGGCCCCAACAGCTGATAGGACAGCTGAGGATCAGTCCCATTTCAAAGTCATCTTAGTCATTCCCCCTTTCCTCCAGCCATAAATTCTGCACCTAGCTTTAGGGTGGATATCTAAGCATGCAAACATATACTGTGGCTCTCAAACTCACTGATGCAGGATACACATCACATAAGTAACCAAGTTGTTTTTAGGGAGGTAATAAACCACTTG
>WAAD01025014.1:34937-45504 GCA_013389945.1 Fregata magnificens
AAAGAAAACTTGCATAGGAATCAACTCAAAACATCATCATCAGCTCAAAACATGATTCACCAATGCACATATGTATGCTATGAAATACGATTACTTCAAATATTTGTAGGTTTCATGTAAATATGGAGGGGAAAGGGGTTCTATATAACAATTCTATATGCCATCTTACTCAAAAATAGAAGCACAAAGGAATTCTTTTGCAACTCTCACCTCTTTCACATAATACCTTTTTCTAAACATGCAAACATAAAAAGTCTTTAAGAAAAATTGGTTTGGGGGGGTTGTTTTTTGGGGGGGTTTTGGGTGGTTTGTTGGTTTGTTTGGGTTTTGTTGGTTTGTTTTTTCTCCTTTCTTCTTCCCCCCAGACATACACGTGCGTGATACAGGGATTTTTGTTTCTTTGTTTTCTTTGGAAGGTTTTTTCGCATCCCCCTGAAAAAGGTATGTTTTTCAGCGAGTTTTAATGATGAAGAAACTAAGCTTGACTACTAAGTAGACTCTTCAAAATATCCAGATTTGCATTTATAATACAAATACAGCAACCTTATTATTGCTTATTATTAAGTATGAGGAAATAGAGGGAAAAGAGAACTGCAAGCCAATACACCTCACCTAAACAGTATGCAAGATGTCAAAGACCTTGAGGGACTAAAATAATTAAATCAATTTGTACTATGATTCAATAGAAACAAATGACAAATAGTTTCAGCTGAAAAGAACAAACAAATGTACCAACAGGGAACCAAATCCTGAGGTCTTTGTTCAGTCTTAATCTGGCAACTCCCACTGAGATCAACTGACTTTGCTTGAAGATGCGACAAGTTTAAATTGAACAAGGCCGTTAGGATTTTCCCTGTGAATAGACTCTATACAGGAGCATCACAGAGGCAGAGCTGTATGTCATACTGGATAATACACTGAATACAAGTTAACAATAAAACACTGTCACATAAAAAGTGAATGCTATTTAGGTCACAGCACTAAGTATGTAAAATAAGCATGATTATCCAAGTCCCATTAGATCTCAGTCAGAGCACGTGTGTTTTGGAGCAGCATGCTTAGGAGATGGACAGATCAGAGGGAGTTCAGAGAAAAGCATCTAGAATGATAAAAGGTTTGGAAAATAAAAAGTGTACTCTGAGAAAACACCAAATGTTAGGAAAACTTTAGAAAAACAGTAAATGGAAAAAGGAAATCACTGCAACAAAGTTGTCAAGGTTCAACTAGATTAAATTATTTCCTAAACCGTTTCTAGCATAAAAAAGTCACTTGTGCCATGCAGCAAAATATATAATGCTAGTAACATTTGTCTACTGCCCAAACTTTTGCAGTTCAGTGCTAAACTTGTAAATTAAGACTATTACTTGGTGTTAATCTTCCCCATCCCATCCAAGCCACCAATAACAGAGATTGAGTAATGCAAAGTTTTTCTGGAAATAATACTACAGAATACCAAGGGTAGTAGCTTGGAGCCTACTAACTTCACTTCACTCTTCACTTTCTGCCATGCTACCTGGATTTTTAAGGTTTCTAAAACCTTAGACATTTAAAACCTCCTTTGAGCACGTTTTTCAAAGTCTAGAATGAAAAGACCCATTACGGTAGAATATTATTTGAGTCCTGGAAAACAGAACCTTACATTTACACTTAACAAGTTCAGTCTGTTTAACTCATCAAAAAGGAGTGACTCTGTGTGCTTTGGTGTTGTCACTGTGCAACACAGCACTGCGCCATTAACTATCTCTAGCTCCAGCTCAACTCTCTAAAGAAACTCCACAGCCATGCCAGCACAGTGCTCCATCTGAGCTAATTAAACACAGAAAAGGAGGAAGGGACAGAAGACAGACTAATTAGATCAGGAGGAACATCCCACTGACATGTCAATACTGTTTCCTGGACTTTCACAAATCGCTCTGCAGAGAGATGCGCTGCACAGTAAAACAATAGAGAGATTCCTTTTCCAGGAATAAAGTTATGGGCAATAAGAAAGCATTCTAATGAGGTAAGAGGAAGCAAACAGGATACTGAACCCAAACCAAAATCAAACGGGTTTAAGGCACGGATTTTAAGACTAAAGGCAAGCAACCAGCGGAGCAAACTACCAAGAGAGATGATTAGAAGACATGATTTCTTCCCCCCCAGATAGAGATGCAAACTCACATCCAAACATCCAGCTGGGTTCAACACAGCGATAACTTATGGACTAAATCATGTAAGAGGTCATAATATATTTTCTGCACCATTCTGGCCTTAATACTTACTAACCTAAATTAAAAATGTATTTGATGCTATACTACAGGTCTGGAAAATATACGATCTTTGTTACATTGACTACAATCATGGGTGAAGTGACATACTGCTTTTTAAGTGCCCTTTCAACTGAATACAAGAATACAACTTTGTGTGGGAGGAAAACTGAGAACACTGCAATATGCATGATAGGAATAAACAGCAGCTGTCTACGCATACACAAAAGCCCATCGTCAAATTATAGCACAGGATACCAGGCTGCCCCCTTTCCTTGCTGTAATTTACTTTCTACGCACGGTAGCATGAAATGAGGAGGTACTGGAGGACACAATATTGGCAGTGCACAAGCAAAACACTTATTTCCCTAGGTGTGGATGAAAAATTGTATTATTTATACAGAAGTGATGACACAGAAGGCATTGTGATAATAAGAGACTATTTTAGGATATGTGCAACCCAAACAAAACTGCACTATGGCCATACTTTGCTACTTTACTGGAACTTGAGTGGCTGAAGTTTGTTACACCTTTTCTCAGCATTTCAGAAAGTATTCTCTGCTTATTTTGCGTAGACTTATATTGGCACCCCCAAGGGGATTTTAATTTGAGGTGCTAAATTGGTCTGCTTGTCAGATAGCTTTTCAGTCACCAAGCCAAGCAAGTGAAAGGCAGAGGAAACTGAGCACCTAACTCCCTCAGGCACACTTGGAAAAAAAAAAAAAAAAAAAAAACACCACCAAAAAAAGCACAAAAAAAAGCCCCACCCAAAAAAACCCCACACCACTGTTTTTCTGCTTAGGTTAAACGAGGGCTGCTACAGGAAGGGCACTGGCCATAAATACAGAGTCCCAAAGCCTGCGCCCTCTCTATTACATAAGGTAGGCAAATGCACTTCTTCCCAATTCTTGACTTGTTTCAAGCAGATGGTTGTACTATGAAAAGAGCAGAACAAATGGGTTTGTTTGCTTAGCAGCATTTTCCTTAACCCACATTCATAAGAGCAAAAGTCAGGACAGAGCGTTCAACACTCCCAAAGGCTGGATCACTTCTCCCATATTAATCATTCATGTTATTCCTCATTTCTATTTCTACGTTCGATATTCAGAAGAAATATACTCTTATTCTGATTTGTCTTCTGGAGCAGTTTCGGGAAAAGGTCCAAGTATTTTTGTGGCAATATTTTGTATCCCCGAAGGTACAATTCAGAGTATCTGCATCTTGATTTGTACCTACCGCATGACAGGCACAAAAACCCATGGCTTATGTTCCCAAGTGACTGAATAACAGAATAAATCCAACTTTTAAACTTGAAAACGACATTCATAATGGGAAATCTGTGTTGAAAATTTTCCCATAATCCTGTTCATATAGCATTCGAGATTGGTATTAACTCCATTTTAAAATTAAACCTGACCCAGGCCTCCTAGCTGTGATCAGTCCTATAGTACACGTCTCATGAAACTACTGTCTCAATTTCAGTAAAGGACTAAAGACCTTTTACCAAAAAACAGGTGTTCCGTATTTTCTGGGGATGCAAATTAGCAATTTTACCATTCCTTTAACATTTCAAGTGCAAAACCAAAGGCTTGGATCCAAGGAAATATATATTTCAGTATTTTCTTTTTACCACCAAATTAAAATATTCCAGATTATGATCCATAAAGATCTTTCCTATAATAAACAGAAGTATAACTAAATCGAGTCCTCTGACAAATCTGGCAAGACCAAAAAAAAAATCTCATTTCAATTATTTTAGACAACTGTGCAGTACATACCAGATATGCTACATATATATTAAACAAACACAATCAATTTAGCAGAATATGGAATCAGAAGTTTCTGTTTTCCCTAAACAAACAGCCTCATGGTAAGAAATATAAACTTTAGAACACTATTAACTATAACTGTCAAAATACAAAAATAGCAATTCCATTCTCTCAGGTAGGAGCTATGTGATTTAGGAAAATAAACACAGAATTAAGTACATGACTTATGGATCTTGGAGAAATCACATGTCTGTACCTTATTTTTAGCATGACCATCTCCAGCCGAGAAAATCTACAAGATTCCCATTGGTACATTTAGGCTAAACTGGAGGGCTCAGGGAGCAGTCTACATGACATTTCATCAAGGCATTGGTCTTGAAATTGGACACACAAACTTCTTACCTGCTACAGCTCATTTTCCACTGTACATCATGACTGTTCCCCAAAAAAAACCCCTCTGCTTCTGACAATACCATTTCCATGTCATTTTTATCTACATACTGTTACTGTTGTGCAGTTTCAAAAACAAAATTAAAAACCACACCAACCAAACAAAAAAACCCAGCCCAAACTGTTTCCCTTATAGCTGATCCTGTAGGGCAAGATCTGTAGCAGCTAGTATTCCCAGGTTTGTTAAAGTCTATAAAGCAAAATAAAACAAAAACCAATACTAAAATGCAGTTTTAAAAGTTAAGGGATGGGGAAGAAAGTGGCAAAATTTGGTTCCTTACAGTTTTGATTTATGTCAAACACTGAGAGAAGACCCAGAATACATATCCAGGCTTTTCTAAGATTCCAAGATGCAGCTTAGATTTGTACCCTCTTCTGCTAGCAGCATACATTTTCATTTTAATAAATATCTTACCTATATGCATTCACATGCATGCATGTGTCATGGATAGTTTCCCTATTTTGATTACATATTTTTCAGTCTTCTGCAAATTAGCAAAATATATACACACAGAAGACCTATATAAAACAGATCCAAAACCAGATAAAACTGAAATCTCAGTGAAAATGTGGGAAAAGCTTGACTTGCATTTTCTCCAGAAAAAAAAAAAAATTCTCATTTTTATTCTTAGATATTATGCATACTTATGCAACAGTTTCACTATGATTTTAGTAATTCGGCACTAGAAAGCCAAAGGGCCAGCTAATCAACATTGCTGCTGCTTGCAACTATTCCCGGAAGTAACATCACACAATGTTATCAGTTGCTACTTTATTAAGTTATTTTAAAGAATACCTGCTGTTACAGTATCTGTCCATTATTCACCAGATATTTCAAGTAACACATGATCAATATTTCAGTAGTTTTTTGGGGTTTGGGCTGGGTTTTTTTGTTTATGTGGGCTTTTTTTTTTTTTTTTTTAAATATCAGAAGTTTCCTAGAAAGTTCTCTTGACAAGTTTTATATACTTTGTAGTATGCTGTGTACATGCTAAGCATACCTTAAGAAAAAGCTTAGAAATAAACCCACTTTTCACAAAACCAAAACAAAACACTGAATTAATCCCCCCAAAAAACTTTTCAGAAACTCAGTGAACTGCTTGTTGTATTTCAGGAGCCATAATCTCCATAGGTCAGATGGGATGCTGTAACAGTTGCAAATGAGCTTCTCAAACTTGATGCGTCATCAAGCTGGAAAACCATTTGTTAAGAACAGAGGAAAACATAAAAATGAGCAATCCAGCAGAAAAAGGCACATCCCAAGCTAAACAAAACTGTGTAACATTGTTTGTACTGTTATCAATATTGTATTAAAGCAATGAAAATGTATTAAAACACTGCAAAGGGGGAACAGCAGAAAACTAGATGGACCACAATGGTAAGAGAGCGCTACATTTAGACATATAGCTGGTGCCAAATTTTAAAGCCTAATTTTTAGGTTGCATTGAGCTACAGTCTTACAGGCATAGCTCTTGCATATGACGGCTGTTCTCTGTAACCACTCAGAAGGTGAGTTGCCCCTACACACGAAGAATCAATAAGATCCAGGAGTTCACAGCATTATTACATTTTCAATTTCTGTCCAAATAAAAGTATGTGATCCCATACCCTCTAGATTTCAAAAAGCCATTACATTAAATCAAAACCCAAAGAAAGCCGATTAAATATAAATAACAAAGCATTTTAACAGAACTTTGAAGGAAGGCAAGAGTCTTGAAATTTGTTGTTTTCAGTTGTTCAACCTGTCACTCAAAACTCCGAGGAGAAATGCAAAACTTACATGAGGCTAGTACTGCAAGTACAGCAGCAACAACGCAGCAACTACTTAGAAAACCTGGCAGGAATAAGGAAAGAGAGCACCTTAACTGTAAAATGCTATGGAAATATATAAACCACTTCCACAAGTCGATGTCTCTGGTTAGCAACAGTATTGGTGACTCACACATCAGAATTTTTGGTGGTATTCACTCTGTTAACTTGATGGGTTTAGCAAATTTTGCTGCAGTAAGATCCTCTTATCCACATAACAGAATTAGGATCTCATTTTATCTAATTTATCATTTATTTCTTAATTTTCAGGCCAGCTGCTGCAGTTTCATAGCAGATAATTCATTGTTCTCTCTGTGTTGTCTGACAAATCAGCTTTGGACACTGTTCAACCATTGCAGCAAAGGCTGCTCATGCTTTAACAGTCAGATCTGTTGCACCGACAGAGAGTAACCAGAGAAAAAGGGAGAAACCTGCCTAATGTCTCTGTGCCACTTTGATCCATCTAGAGAATGGCCAACATGCATCTCTGTGGACTCCTCTGTGGGATGCTTTGAAGCACATTTACTCTTTTAAACATATTCTCTTAATTAGGTGAAATACTACTCCTTAGGAGAAATCTCTTTTGAAACCAGGAAGAACCCCTCTCCTCATACTCTCACTATAGTGACTGTGTCAGGCTAGTGATCTCCCATAAGCTCTGCAACACTGGTTGCATTATTTTGTCACTAAAACACTGATTAGATCTGCATCTGAAGTTGCAATCCATGGGGATCTAGTGAAGGTAAAATAACTGGGAAAAATAAAGAAATATGAAAGTTGACAGAACAAAGACTATGGAAAACAGGAGGTGCTCTGCACCCTATGTACAATCTAAAAGCTATATGGAGGTCCAAGTTATTTTCACTAGGGTTGATCCTTGGACAATCTTGTGACTGAGCACACATCAAACACAAAGCAACACAAGCATAAAAATATATATTGACATATTTTTTCTGAGAGAGATATTTCAGGAGGTTGTGATTTTGGGGGGTTAGGGTTGCAGGGGGGTGTCAGCAATTCCATTATCAGGAAGTCTTACACAAGAGAGAGTGTACCATGCATTATATTCTATAACAAAAATTGCCAAAGATTTTTATTTTTAGAGAGGACACCGCCTCTTTTGACAAAGAAACCTGAAGGAACGAGAGATCCTGGAACGCTGTATCTGTCCAGGCAGAAGTTCTTTTGGGACTAGATTTGAAAGAGCTTCAGAGAATTAATCTGTAGTATCACCAGATGCTTAGGCAGGAGTACTCTGTATGGATGGGAGAACGCACAGGAACAGGAATCCAATACACATAAGAGCTAACGTCTCTTTCCTAGGAGTTTTGGACCAGCGAGCCCACAGCAATGCAGCAGATAGAAAGTCTAGCTTAAAATTGCATGAAGGAATTCTGGTAAATAGGAAGAGTCTACACACCTGACATCCTAATCAACCTGCTCAAGATGTTTTCTATAGTGACTGTTACAAATAGTAATGAAACAATATACAAAACAAGACAACTGCTGAGCTACTTTCTCCTTTTGCCATGCATCTTGCAGCTGGGTAGATAGCCACACATAAAAAGTTACAGCCCCAAGACTCTGCACTACTTCCTCCCTCTCTGCCATTCCCCAGCAGATTTCCTTGGGCCTCAATTCATCTTCTGCCCTTTCACTTCTCCAGCTCCCAGCACCACCTCGGCCCCCACAGCTTTCTCTCTGCTGCCTCCCGAGGGCCCCTGACCTCCCAGGTCAGTCCTGCACTCAACCCCTGCCTCTTCTGCAGTTTCTTGCTTGTGCTGTAATTTCCCTAGGGACAACTGACCCACTTATAAACTAAGCTCTCAAAAGGCGAAAGAAAAAACTAAACTCACTTGATTTATAGACAAGCTTCTAAAGAGTTTGACAGGAGAGCTGATGAGCGTACAGCACGTATTTCTGAACAAATACAACATTAAAGAAGCGATCAGTTCCTATTTCCAGGGCCCGCAGGTAACATGCAGCTATAGCAGTGCTATCTCGTGCTGCTGGCACTGCAGCAGTGCTAACAGGCTGTATGATATTAAGCATGGATGGCTGAGAATTTTATGAGGTTTAAACCTGAGAGATTGAAATGCTACTGATTGGTTCTGGGTGCTTGGTAGGCATGACAACTTCTTTTGCGATTAATTCTAACAATAATTTAGTTTTAGGATCCTCTGACATGAAAGTCTTGGCTGCTACAATATTAAATAAGAGATAAATCCATTTTTTAAAAATCATCTTCATAATATTGCTAGATTAAGATCTCAATTTAGAAAGCACTAACACATCTGGAAATGCTATCATTTTTGTCAGGACATAGCAAAAGAATTTTACGATTTCTAGAACCAGTTTGGGATAACCATGTACTCTATTTTCGGACTGAAATTCTCCAGGTAGCGCACATTAAGGCTGCAATTTTACAGCTGCTTCGCAATTTGAGCAAAATTCCAAAAGGGAATTAGCTGTTGACATCATGACTCAAGACCCTCTTCATCAAGCATAGCCCTTGTGTGCTTGTGCCCATCCTCTCACATATTGTAATTTGAAAATTCAATGCTGACCATACAGCTTTGTACCTTCCTTAGAGACTTACTGCCCAAGCCATAGTGAAATTATAGCTACAATGAATTCAATGCAAACCATATTACAGGCATCAGGGAGGACAGAACTTCAGTCCTGAAATAGACAACAGAGATTCTTCTAGATACTGGCTTACTTGTCTTCACCTTCTACAGGAATTTCTCCCTATATACATTAACTTCATAACCACCGAGTATAACAACGCCTCTCCTCCCTCTGTATGCTGACATCTGGAATTCAACTTTCAAGTTAAAAAAGAAAGTGATCAGTGGTTGGGAGAAAACACCCCGTATTGAATACCTAAACAGAAGCAAAGATTACTGACTGGAAGCACTACAAATGCAGAGTAAACAAACACAAGTCTGCATCACTGGAGGCAAAATTAAAACATAGTTGTTTAAGACAGATTCCGGGTGGCACAAACATACTGGCAAAATTCAGCTAAGGAGCAAAATATCCAACCGCTTTGACAGGCATTCTTAAGCTGAAGAGGCTGAAGACATTACTAATTGTAGGTGCCCCTGTATCTCTATCTAGAGTGCAACTTAATAAAATACCATGAAAACTGGGGAAGCTGAGGCACAAGGGAAGGTCCCTATCGACCTCCCTGCAAAGAGGCAGTAACCTGTAGTGAATGGCAGAGCTGGTAATTGGTTTTAGATGTTTTAAATCACATCAGTGAGACTTCACAGAGGATATCCGTTACAAACCAGGGTGACAGGACCCACATAGTGCAAAGTTAACACGTTGTTTCTTAAGAACTTGTGCGATCACACTGCCTGCACCCTCCCTTCCCAGTACCTTCCAAGTCTCCTGACCAACATTAAATAATCTAACGTTACATACCTTAACAAGAGATGGTTATGATAAACACTGAATCTACCATTTTAAATGGTAAAGATACACATCTATCTGAACTACTATTTGCTGCCCTAGAGAGATAATAAAACAAAGAGAGAGAACTGGAGGAAAAAGAAAAAAATTGTATAATTATTAGCCTAAAGCAATTTCTTGTTCAGAGATGGCAAGTGCAGAGGAAGGTCTATTAGGCGAAATTACTGAGGCAGAAACACCATGATGATTGAGGAAATTTTTGGTTTATATCCCATAGTTTAGAGATAACAAGAAATGAAATAGGTAAGGAATGGTTTCTTACATACATTTTCTTACTTATATTCTTACCTATACTTCTTATATGGAAATAAACAATGATATTTAAACTTAACATTTGTATTTCTTAACACATACGAGAGATTAGTTGATTTATTGTGACAAAGTAGTTAACTATATTTCAAGGAAAATTAAGTTTCTTCCATTAGACTCTAATAAGAGGTAACTGAAGTATGAACTGCTGTCAGAACATGCTGACCAAAATATGCTGTCTTTAAACCATTGTTGCTGCTAAATGCAGCCTTCAAAAGAACTGGACATTCAAACTACAGACTAGTCTCGTTTGTCCAAAGGGTAGAGTGCAATCGAGCTGTTGTTACCTTGAGTTCTGAGTAGTCTTCCTCTTCTTCCCAGTTTAAATTGGAAGTGCAATAGGGATTAAAATAAACAAGCATATTAATTTGACTTCAGTGCAAATACTGAACTATGATACTCCTTGTGATATATTCTGAGAAGGGATTAAGAAAAGGCTTTATTTGATATCATCAACAAAGATAAACAGTAATTGCTAACTAACTGCTTTCTCCTGGGCATCCT
>WAAD01025014.1:45512-56293 GCA_013389945.1 Fregata magnificens
AAAAACAGGATCAGGCCAGCAAGCCATTACCTATGCGTTTAAATCTTCTACTGGCTGAAGTGAGCATGAATGGACCAGGTCACGTCATCGTTTTCGGCAAAATCAGATATTTAAAATTAAATAAAATTCAGCTTTTTGTCATAACCCAATCCCTTCATGTCCAGAGCAAAGAAAAACTATTTAGAGAAATGAGTAAAGCTTGTGTGATAATGGAGGATCACCTCTGATCAGAGCCAGCAAAAGGAGGAGGGAAGTGTGACAGGGCAGGAGGAAGACTCTGGGTAAGCTTTACTAACACCGTGTGGGGTTGGTGCTCCCTCTGCTCATGGAGGTTTGTCTTGCTTGCAGAGCTACACTATGAGGCCACCCACTAAACGTCTTCAGTTCTGAAATTGTCTTCAGTCAGTGTTCGTCTACCACATTCAAGTGAGTGAACAGCAAAACTTCAGAGCCAATGTCATACTGCTCAGTTTTTATAAGGAATGTGGGTGGGGTCAGCCAGTACACAAGAACACACAAGGGTAACTAACTTTTTTTTTCTCTAGCAGATTAAATCCTTTTCTGAAATAGTAAGCATTGAGATAAACTGTTCAGCTGTTCAGCTGCACTTTCTAATATCCATAATCATTTAATTTAAAAGACTGGAGAGGAAAATAAGGTCACTTTATGCCTGTTGCTCAAAAAAACCAAAACCACCCCAAAACAAAAACAAACAAAAAACCCACCCCCCCAAAATGACCACCCTTAAGCAAGGGTTTGGTGTTAACTGTCCTATGATAAATACAAAGCATTGCAAGCTCACCTGAAATCTGCAGGTGAGGCACTCCACCTTGTTTTAAATAGTCTCACGGGTTTTCAGACCTAAAGAAACTATTTCATTTCATATTACTAATACAGTGGGGTTCTTTACATGTCTTTAAAGAGATGAGAATTGACCAAAACACCTTTAGTCACATATGAATTTTAATTTCTCCCAGACTCCATGAACAAGCTTATAATCATCACTTATCACTGTATAATTCATCAATTTTGTTACTAATATGCAGACAATAACATTGAGCTCCTATATTTTCAAAAGTAGAGCTGAAAACTTATTGCAAGGAAAGCCAGTGTCAATATCCTCTTGCTGTAAAAAGAGAAGTGAAACAAGAGGCTTGCCAATAAATAAACAAATAATGACCTCACTCACATTCAGGTGGCCAACAGTACTGCTAGAGCATTTTGTTCTGTTGTAACTATAATTTGTGTTTTATTCACTATGATAAACTGCATTCCAGCTGTGTGTTGCTTTCTAGACAAGCACAGGCTTCAGTATTAGAACAATTTGAGATGCAAAGAAAAACCAGTTCCAAGGTGATTCCTGCGATGATTGACACTGCAAGCCAAGACCATCCCTCACAGACAGAAGGTTCAGAACTCTTGAGCTCTGATATGCATGTTGAGAGTGGAATGGTTTTGACCTTTGAACTCAGAATTGACGTAATGCCTCCAGCGATAATCATAGCAGGGCTTTCTCAGGCACGGACTTCTTGTCTCCACCCCGAATGCCTAGAGAGTTAAGACTTTTGGCCACCCAGATATCTAAAACTGTGCACTCTCCTTTTGATTAAGAAACTATAACTTGAATACCCATGTTTTTGTTATTTTCTGGCAATTCTCCACATTACATCTGGCCAACAACAACAATCTTACATGAACAGTAGTTCTAGAGCAGGAAGATGATCCTTTCACGATGAAGATATTGGTAACAGTGCGCTACGCCAATGCTCTACTGGTTAATGCTTCTTACCTGCCAAGTACAAAATCCAATACTTGAAGTTCAAAACTGCTGATTTCCAGTTGCTTGAGGCACAAAGACATTTCAGTGAGTACAAGCAAGATGACAGACATAAGCACATTCTTCTATGGCCTTAGGTATTTAGGGGCTTGTTGTGGTTTTTTGCTGGGTATTTGGGGTGGTTTGGGGTTTTTTTTGGTTGGGGTGGTTTTGTTTGTTTTGGGGGGGGGTGGTTTGGTTTGGTTTTTTTTTTTTTTTTTTTTTTTTTTTTTTGAAAGAACAACTTTGTTAAAAGAACCTCTTTCACAACAGGTTAGATTCACTGACATCCTACAATGTTTGGAGCAGGGCTGGACTATGTTTGGTAGTCAGCTAACAGTAACGTCAGATGGTCACAGAACCTGACATCAAGTTATGGTCCAACAACGAGAACAGGATTAGCACTGCAGAGGCCCATGCAATCTGTGGGCTCAGTAACAACTCAATTACGCAGCTGAAAACATGGTGATTGATTCTTTAAGGATATATACGTTTGTATCAGTAAATGCAAAATAGAAATCCAGTTCCATGATGATGTAAAATCCCAGTTATTCATTGAACAGTAGATTATGACCTTATATGCAAAATAAGTTGTGTTCATCCATTTTTAATGAAGCACGGTAGTCTTCGCATTCTTTCTGTGTCCCAGAGTGTGCTGTGGGGCACTTTGTCAAGTCCTAGTAAAGGTCAGTTAGTTAAAAATCAGACCTTTTTTTTTTTTTAAGGAATGGGTGAAATTTATGCTTACTATGACTTCTCAGGGAAAGAAACAGTGAACCTTTTCATGCAAGTAGATAAGGACAGATGAATTACATGGTATAGGCTTCACATTCACATACTATATGGGGGGAGTTAATCAGCAGGGATCCTTTATTGCAAAGCAGAGATTTCAAGGACTTAAAAACTTCTGTTGCCTTCATCATTGACTTCTGGCAGTTGCTTTTTCTCAGATATCAGACCACCGGAAACACAGCACATAAATGAAGCAGAAGAAAACCTCAAAGATCAAGAACATTTCTACAGATTAGTTGAGAGCCACCAATATTTTAGACTTTATACTTTTTATATTCCTGGCAGGACCCTTTTCTCAGAGTGCAAACACTTCCACTTTCTCTTCCCACTGTCGCCAGATGTCACCTTCCCCTGGTTCTCAACTCCTCCATCTTCCTCACAACTGCAGCTTAACTACACCAGCAAATTAATGAATCAACTGTATTTCCACCTACTGCTCAAAGCACAACATCAGACATAAGAGACTGAGTGCTATACAAAGATTCCCCTTACAAAAAACTGTAAAACGCACAACTGTTACTCCAAAGACAGTTAGGGTTTCTAAACAACAGTTACCTACATCATTAACTGAGCATTTAACTAAGAATAATAGCACCTAAGAATAAATACACTGTACACACAATGTCTCAATTTTTAAGGACAAAACAGTGCATATGTTACTGAGTCTTAACTTTAGCCTAAGGAATTATTATGTGTGTATGTGCACCTACACATTTCCCTTGAAGCTACTCTAAGTTGTGATTTGATACCAGGTCTGCACATATCAGATGTGGGGTCAGAAGAGAACAAAAAATGCTACTTCCTTCCGTACTGTCCCATTGCTCTTCAGTGTGACATGCACTATATTCTTTGTTTCACCTGCAGTACTTTCCCTTCACCATACCAGACAGGGCTTTATAAACCTAGCATAGTGCTTTTAATGAGTCCTACATGTGTTTACAACACGGTCTGATCATAAAGACATTAGCCCAAATTCTACCTGACTATTCTCATAAAGAGGCAGTCTTTTGTTACACCTTGTATTTCTAAACATTTTCCAAACCCTGAATGGATACAAGTGTGTCTGAAAGTCTCTGGAGAAAAAGAAAGCCAACCGTTTAAACACTTGAAAGCATTCAGCCGTTTGGAAACTGAATCCTCCTAAAAAAGAAATCAATGTGGAAACACCTATTTCCAATCACTATTATTTCTACCTGAAAGTTGCTTCTGACATCATCTCACCCATCCCTAAATCTCACAAAATTCTGGTATTAATAGCACAGCACTTTAATGTATTAATCATGCATATACATATGTATGCTTGCCTTAGTTCTTGTACATTAGACAGGCAGCCCACCTTTAGTTGCTGAAGCTACGGAGTGTATTAGCTGGGCAAGAAAATGCATCTAGACTATCTGGTCACAGCCTGGATGTGTTGGTGTGTTTCCAAGCACAAGGTAGTTCTAAAGCAGTCAAATCTGGATTCCTTAAACACAAGCCAACACCATGCTTTTGAACTGTCACCCTATTAAAATGCAGCTGCTGAAAATTTAATATTGTAGGCAAGCTGTATCACAAAGTGGCTTGACATCACTGGTCCTGAATTATTTGAAGCAAACAGAGTTAATAATAGAAGAGGTTTCATATGGTTACACCAGTTCAGCAGAGATCAAATGCCTGTAAATGTATCCCAATTTGCTCAAAGGGCAAGCGTTTCCTATTCGCCTGCTGGCTGAGACTGACCAAAAGAGAGAACTTCCTCACTTCAGAAGTCACTCCTGCAGTTACTCATTTTTATCTTTGCCATATTAAAAACACTTCAGTTCTTTTGACTGAAAAAAGAAACCAGCATTAGCACTACCTAGTACTTTAGATAGAACAATAGTTTAAAGAAAAAAAAAAACCTAAAACCCCACACACCTCAAATATCCCATTACTACATAGGGGCCTGAACTTACAGCTAACAGCCGGTTTCTATGCCTCTCTGTACCCCAGGAGCAGCTTGAAGTACTAAAGCAGCATCTCCTTCAGCACTGTGCACCAAAGATCAACAGCCTGCTGACATCTTGCAAAGCAACGCTGGGATGCAGAGAGACAGCCAAACCTGCTTTTTCTGCGGACAAGTCTTAGGCTTCAACAGACTTAAGAGCTAAGGTATAGAGATCTTTAGAGGCTTGACAAATGTTTGTAGGAATTATGGCACTAACTCTTCCCATCCATTTACATCACAGACATCTGTTTAGTTGGAGACTTGTGGTTTGATGAATTCATTTATTATTTCAAATGCATTCCAAAACAGGATAATTGACATTTTACATTGTAACTATTCACCAGTTTGTCATTACTATGCATTTTAATTAACATGAATACCTAAAGCTTGGGATTGAAGAGAGAGCTAAGTCATATTAATAACTGTCATGTTTCAGTTCAAATTCAGACACAAAACAAAACTAGACATGTCTATCAAAGCTGACATTTCAACAGTACTAATTAAAGGGGATAGTACCAATTCAGCATTTTTAAAGGTGCTTGCACCAAATTAAAGAGCAGTGTTCAATACTCTTTAAAAAAAAATATCTTAGGTCAAGGGCAGTACTGGTACACGTTAACTCAGTACTGTTAAACTTCACTTAAACAATATAGTCAAGAAGTAAGCACAACTCCATCCAGTTTCCAATTAACTAATGCTGAAGTCATACAGGGGTTGTAGCTTGCCCATATCTAGCCCTTTCCACACAAGGGGTTCTCCTCTTCTATGGCAGTGGGGTTAGCTGTGAGCCGCCAGATTTAGATTAAAAATAAAACAAAACAAAAACCCACCACACACACCCCACACACCATCCTACGCCTCCTGAAGTGACACAGGAAGGAATGCTGACTATACGCTTTAGGCACAGTATGTTTACATCTCACCTTTAGTTGCCCTGAGTCAGTCTTCCTTTGGTGCAATCCAAGTATATCCTTCAGGATACCCTTTAGCTTTCACATTGATGAATAGTGCAATTCCACTCCAGATAGTTTTCCTCCCTCAATAGCAGTTTATGAGCACAAATCCACCTCCTACTTACGAAGTTTGACTAATTCATGCTCTGTCACAAACAATCTTTAAAGATAACTTGATAACCATGCCAATTAAACATCACAGGAGAAAGATGTATATGCCCTCTGTTCGTTATTTAAAGTGGGAAAATAGAACTCTTAAAATATAAATTTTAAATAGCACAATCAAGGAATTTTTTGGTAAGAGTGTGCTGTGCTATCATTAGGTTTCTCATGAAAATGTAACAATATACTGCAGTGAAATTATAAAGCTAAGGAAAGAGAAACATCCAGTGGTGGCTGTACAAAATTTTCCATGTAACCCATATTACATCTAATAAATTCAGATATACATTAGATAGTTAGCATGTTTTTAAAACATGTAAATGAGTAAATATAAATAAACAAACACCAACTGCGCACTGAACACAATGGGAGAAAAGGAGATCAAAGTGGTTCCTTTTAGATTAGGTCTGCAACCTTGCGATGAGACTGACGAACAATTCTGCCTGATATATACTGTCTGGAAAATGTAACAAGCGGTCATCTACTGTGCGTAAAGTGCCATTCTGCATTAGAGAAAGCAAATGGAAAGGCCCCAGGTATATTTTCCTACCTTTTCTCTTACAGTAAAGATTTATTATCCAATGACATAATGTTAATGCTGTAACTTTCAATAGCCCTGACCTTCTAATGTTCTTTACTTTCTGCTCTAAACTCCAGGTTTGCTGTCCCTGAGCCCAGGTTTTTTGTTTTGTGGGGGTTTTTTTGTTGTTGTTGTTGTTGTTGTTGTTGCTGTTTTGGTGTGGGGTTTTTTTGGTGGGTGGGGTTTTTTGGGTTTGTTTGTTGGGGTTTTTTGGTGGGTTTTGTGTGTGTTTTTGGTTTTTTTGGGGGTTTTTTTTGTGGTGGGTTTTTTTTTTGGTTGTTTTTTTTGTTTGTTTTGGGTTTGGTTTTTTTGTTTGGTTTTTTTTTTTTTTTTTTTTTTTTTTTTTTTTTTTTTTTACACTTTAAAGACCACAGAGTATTTTCAGACTTGTTATTATCCATTCTGCTACCAACTTTGTTCAATAAGAGTGCAAATCACTTGCGGGCAGAAAGGTTGGCTGAGAGCAAGATAAAACATGTTCTCCAAGGCTAACTGATTATGGTTTGAAGATATTGTTAATGAGTATCTGACTCTGTCCATTGGGTATACTTTAAACATGTTTGCTTCTACCTCTTTCTTAAAATGACTAAATCCTCACAGTGCCAGTTAAACACTCACACACTACAGTGATGGGTGCTACAGAAAACCCTTATAAGGGATATCTGGGAGTTAAGACACGGATTTTTGTACAGCAGCTATAAAATTCCGTGGTTTTTCATTTCCCAACTGAAGGGAAGTTTGATAACAGCACCAACACATCCTAACAGAAAAATCATGCAACCTTAGCATGGAAATAATTTTAAAAGTAATAATGGAAAGTAAATCCTGTGGGTGGAAAACAGGTGAGGTGTTTTCTTCTAGTCAAACAAACAATGACAAATAACTTACAGTTATAAGAATTTCTTAAATAGTTTACCAGGTAATAGCCCTGTGCAATTTGGAGTGCTGCAAACAGAGTTATTCCTCCAAATTCTTCCAGTCAGTCAGTTTAAATCTAAAACCACCTCATGGAGTCCAGATGGAAACCTCACCACCAAGTGACAGCAAAATCTGGGAGTAAAGAGGTTGTCATTGCTGCTTACATCAAGGCCAGGCATAAGGTTAGCAGTTTGCTCACCTTCCAATTAATTTGTTCATAGCCACAGGCTGTCAGGTGATCTTTGCTTCTTCCTAAGGGAAGACACTTGCTCTCATGGCAATAACTCTGTGTTCACCCCAAAGCCACTGTCAGTCTCAGATACACCAGAGCTGCCAGGGCTGGCAATCCTCTGCTTTCACCAAAGGCTGAAGGAACAGCTTTCCTCCCAAACCAATACTTATTTTCCCTTTTTCTCCAGCTGTTACAAACACATGCTCATTGGGATATCTGGGCTTACCAGGTGCACACGTCGCCAGCTGGATTAAGAGCCAGGCAACAGTGGGGAGCCTGCTCAGCCACTGCTACCTTAACAAATGCCTCACACAGGCCAAAATCAAATTCTGTTTGATGCATAAAATGGCTAAGTTTGTATCAATGATAGAAACCTTTTTTTTTTTCTCTCCATTTAGAAGAATCTAGTCCACTGTTTTGACATATATTTCATTTACTTACATTTGACACCATAAGCTTACAATTCCCATAGAAAAATGAAGCTGTAAATTAGCAGCCTATTGTTAGTATTCACCATGACTGTGGTGTTCTCTCTTCAGGAAAGACCTTTAGTTAAAACCCTGTTCATTATGAGTGAAATGTAATCCTAAATCATCAATGGAAATTGAACATTGAATTTTCATTTAATGGTCTACTAACCTTAGTTGGTAGTTTTCTTTTATGTACACCTTAAAGTATAGGTATAGCAAAACACCACCCTCCAATTAAATATTGGCTTAAAATGTCCTCTACAGTCTTGCATCTTATCAAGAGAGACCCTGAGAAAGCCATACAATGCACAACCTCAGAAGCTTTCAGCACCAGAAAGACGCAGTCTTTTTTTGTCACGCTATTTTTCACTGGTTTGTTTGCATCACTGTATAATGCAACTCTAAAGAGAGTTAGCTAAATTAACCATCATAACACTATAGATAACTTGCGGAAATGCAACATATTGCCTTCTTATAAATTAGAATGTTATTTAAAATTAATTGGGTTATAATAGTGACACTGTGCACTGAGTAATTGAGTGAAAATTGCTATTATACAGACACTGCCATCACTACATAATTAGTACACTAGCAGCCCTACTTAAGGCATGCATCTTCTGTCCATGCAAATGCCGGGGTCAGGCAGCTAAAGTGGCCTCTAAAAACCAAGGCAGCACTTCTCTGCTGGCTTACATTTATGCAACAAAACATGCGTCTTCCTGGTGAAACAAACAGAAGGGGTGGGGTGGAGGGCAATCAAGCAGCAGCAGCTCCAAAGGCCAGGCAGGCAAAGCTGTCTGGTGCACTCCCCTGCTCTGCCTGCTGCTGTAAACTCAGCACTCCCAGCTCCGCTATGAAGCCCTGCCCTGGAGAACTGCCTGTACTTTCTGTCTTCCAGCTGCCCACGTAACTGTTCTCCCTAAACAGTGCCAGTTTTTGGCCTAAGCTTGTTTTCTTTAGCTTTGGATCTTCATGCCTGCCCTATGCTATTTTAAATGCTATTTCTTATTTTGAAATGTCATTTATGCCAAAGAAGTCTGAAGTCCCAAATGAGGATGAAACCACATAATTTAATCTCAGCATTTTTATTTTGACAAAACATGTTAATTCTAATAGCCTGGAAGAAATTTTCAATGCATCTAGCTCAAAATTATCCAGCTCTGTTTCATCTCAGGGTAGGATAAACATCCAAGGCATTTAGATATTTCAGCAAAGCTGGTATTTGTTGGTACTGATCTGGAAATTATTTTTGAGACGCCTGAACTCCTTGGTCTACATAATTGTGCATGAAGCATTAAACGAACTTTCCCTCATCCCACCAAAATCTGTCAGTGTTCTTCTCCAATTCAACTCCCACAGAACTCACTTTAAAGTGACCAATGTTTTCAACAGAAGCAGAACAGGATGCTGGAAAACTCATGTTAGCCCAACCCAGGCTCTGCTGGATGTATCAGAGTCCTACTGAGATCAAACCATTTGAATAGCATATTATTATTCTCCAATTTATTTGTGTATTTTCAAAGACCAGCTTGGATTTTATTTTACATTCCTTCCTGGTTGTGCCAAACCAAAATTTTGCCCATCTCAAAAAAAAAAAAAAGCCTCAAACTAATTTCATCATCTTGAAGCTAGGGAAAACAAAGTGGAGTGATTTTCACAGGAAGAAAAGCTAATGCATTTTGGAGCATACAGCACTTCTCTTAATACCAAAAATACAATACCTCAGATCACTGACCCATTTACTAAGAGTGGTATCAAATTAAATATAAGTACAAAAATACTCTCATTCCCAAAGCACTTTTTTTTTCAGGTTGATACAGCAGATTAAGCACAAATTCACTTATTCCATTATTCTATCACTATAGCAATTATTATACACAGCAGGAATTTAATCACTCTCGTGACACATTCAGGCTGTTCAGACCCCTTGTTGGGTTGACTTCCACGTCAGTTACGCACCGAGAAGAGGTCCTGTCACTTCCTTCCATGGGGTGGTCAGTCAGTCTAAACCAGCGACTGCTCCCACCCGATGCGCAGACACCAGCAGCCCCAAAACCAACATTGCCTGGCAAACTCATCAGAATGAGTGTCAGCAGGCAGGACAACAGGTTACTGCTAAAAACAGCCATGCAGCAAGTTATTTCTCAAGAGGCACAGGGTGACAGAAGGGAACGGTTTCAGGTGACTGACGGTGAGAAGCATGGCTGTCATGTAATCACAGCCTGGCAGGGTGCAGACTGGCCGGCTGCCCTGGGCGGGCTAAAGCGTAGCACAGGTCTTAGCCACAGCAAGGATCCTCCTCCATACCAACACGGCACAAATGCTGGGCAGGAAGACACACACCGTGCCTAGCACCACCATGGCCTGCAGCCGTTCAACGCACTTCCAGTTGCTTCCAATGTTTTCAGCCAAGTCTGTTTTTAAACTATGGAAGAATGTAAAAGCCTGATCCAAGCTGATTAAAACCAGCAAGAGTCTTACCATCACCTCTTATGTGCTTTCAATCTGCTTATAAAGTACATTAATTCATTTGGATTGCTTTGCAGTTTAGTATTTCAACATTCAATTTTTCCCCCAAAAAAATTCTTTGAAGATGCAACCAAGTTTCAACCACAGAAGAATTTTGATCATTTTATAAAGCCCAGTAAAATGAAAGTTTGGTATGCACAAATGCACCCCTGCAGTTAGTGTGGCAAATTTTGCTCTACTAGCACAATAGCACAAAGAAAATATAAAAATGAACCCTCGGCCCAAGAATAAGAACAGTGTCATTCAGGTCTTTCATTTTCCCAAGCTTTTCTATTGTGTTCTCTACACCAAACAGCAGAAAAATATTAAAACCTAAAAAAAAAAAAAAACCAACCCAGAAAAACAACAGCAAAACACCCC
>WAAD01025015.1:0-29509 GCA_013389945.1 Fregata magnificens
CAACCTTAATGATTCTATGATTCTATGATCTGCAATGGTATCTGGAGTGGTATCTACTCTAGATTGGTATCTTCAGTGGCACCTTATACGTGTTTATCAGTATGTCTAGTGGAACCTGTATGTGTAATGGTATCTGTATGTGTAACTGTATCTGTACCTCCAACTGTATCTGAGTGTGTTTCAGTGTCTGCATCTATAGTTCTTTCTCTGCCTGTATCTCTATTTTGCCCATCACTGGAATTGTACCTATGTCTGTCATTGTATTTGTATCCATCTCTGTATCCTCACCAGTGACTTTCTGTGTAGTTGTCTGTGTATTTATCTGTATCTCTACCTGTAACAGCACCTGTATGCAATGGTAGCTGTGTTTGTATCAATGCCTTTATGTGTAATGGTCCCTCTGTCTGTCACGGTACCTCAGTCAGTAATGATGTCACTTGCAGTATCTGCTGCTGCTTGTGTAATCGAATGCGTCCTTGTATCTGTGACTGTACTTGTATCCTAAATTGCATGTGCAATTGTGTCTGTATCTGGAATTGTATCTATTTTGTGCCTGCAACTGCAATTTTGTCTGCAATTCAATGTGAGTCTGTGTCTGTAATGATATTGATATGGGTGATGGAACCAGTACCTGTATTTCTGATAGTGCCAGTATCTGTGTCTCTAATGGTATCTGTACCTATAACTGTACCTGTAACTGTATCTGCATTGGTAATTTATCAGCAATGGCGTCCGCAATGCAAATTCTTTCTGTAGTGCCATCTGGAATAGTATTTGCATCTGCAATGCTATCTGCATCTGCAATGGCATCTGCAATGGTATCTGCAGCTGGAATGGCATCTGCATCTGTGTCTGAAATTGTACATGCATCTGCAATGGCATCTGCAAAGGTATCTTCAGTGGTATCCATCTCCAGTCGAGTGTTCTTCTTTTACTGTTTCTGCATCTGCAACACCATTTCCAATGGTATCTACATCTGCAGCTGTATTTCCATCTGGAATGGCATCTGCATCTGCAATGGTATTTGCTTTGGTATCTCCATCTGTGATGTTATGAGGAACTGATTGCACTTCTGCAGTGCGATCTGCAATGGTGTCTACAATGCTAATTCACTCTGCAATGCCATCAGCGATGGCAACTGCATCTGCTATGGTATCTGCACCTTAAATGGAATCTGTAATATCCACATTGCTATTAACTTCTGGAATTGCTCCTACAATGGCATCTGCATCTGCAATGACATCTGTAATGGTATCTCCATCTGCAATGCTATTTGCAGTGGTATCTACATCTGGTGTGATATCTTCAATGGCGTTTCCTATGGTATCTCCAATGGCACCTTCAACGGTATCTGAGCATGCCCTACAACTGCAATGGCATTTGTGTGGTATCTGCATCTGCAATGCTATCTGCATGTGCAATGTCATTTGCAGCTATTTCTGCATTTGCATGGACATCTGCATCTTCAAGGGCCTCTATATCTGCTTCTGCCATGGTGTCTGCCGCTGCAATTTTATCTCCTATAGTATCTGCCCTGGCATCTGTATCTGCAATAGCATCAGCATCTTCAAAGGTATCTTCATTGGTAATGGCATCTGCAATGGCATCAGCATCTTCAATGGCATCTCCATCTGTAGTTCCACCTGAAATTTCATCTGCATATGTGGTCTGGAGTGGTCTCTGCAATGGTGTCTTCACCTGCTATGGCATCTTCATCTGCAATGACATCTGCAATGGTGTGTGCATCTGCTATGGCATCAGCAATGGAGTCTGTAATGATATCTCCAACCGTTTATTTTTTTCCTGTATCTGCAATTGTATCTGCGTATTTAATTGGCATCTGTGTTTGTATTATATCGGTATCGGTGATGGTGTCTCTGATGGTACCAGTACCTGTATTTCTGATGGTACCAGCATCTATGTCTCATATTGTATCTGTATCCATAATTGTACCTGTAAGTCTATCTGTATCGGTAATGGTATCTGTATTTGCACATGTACTTGTAATGGTTTCTGTAAGTGTACATGTATCCGTATCTGCAATGGTATCTCCATCTGCAATGGTATCTCCACCTGTCCTGGCATCTACAATGGCATCTGCAAAGATACGTTCCTCTGAAATGGTATCTGTATCAGCAATGCTCTCTCTGTCTGCAGGGTATCTATCTGCAATGCTCTCTGCACCTCCAATTTTGTCTACATCTGCAATGGCATATGCAAGGTATCTGGAGTAGCTTCTGCATCTCCAATGGCATCTCTGTCTGTAATTACATCTGAAATTGTATGTGTTTTTGCAAGGGCATCTGCAGTGGTTTCTGTGTCTGCTGTGGCATCTACAATGGCGTCTGCAGCTACAATGGAATCTGCAGTAAAACTCCACTACCTCGTTACATTGCAGTATATAATGTGAAGTAATCCATATTGATAATGGTAATACACTTTCATACTGTAAAGGCTAATTGTTATAATAGGTAGGGAGGGGGATTTTCTTAATAGTCCCGCCTTTTCTTTTGACCATCAGGATCACATTATATTATCCATTATTTTAGTTCTAGGTCAAGTGCATAAGGTGATACAACACTGCAAATGCACATATATAATCACAAAACAAATTAAGATAACAAGTACAACAACCAAAAACCTTTTAGCTCACAGTCCTATACCCAAGTGTGGGAGCCAAGAAGTTAACCACCTGAACAGATTTAGGGGACGTGCCTGGCTTACTTCATGTAATGCTTTTAAATGTGTCTATGTTGTTTATATCAGCTTCATTTTTCTGGTCTGGATTTACATAAAACATTTGAGTTGGACTCGATGATCCTTATGGGTCCCTTCCAACTTGAGTTATTCTATGATTCTATGAATAATGCGTATACTCCATCCTGTGCTAATAGGTAGTCTAAGGCTAATCGATTCTCTGTTACCATTTCTGATAATAATTTGATTTTTTCCTGTAGCACTATAATACTATGTGCAGTTTCATTAATTGCTTTTTTCTGATTCTATTGACACATTTGCAATAGCTCGTTGTAGTTCAGCAACCCCTAACCATGGGATAAAAGTTCTCGCAAACAGGTGGAACTTAGTGCCACACTCTATCAGAAGGTTGTAACACTTTTTTTCATATATACCAGTAGTTATGAGCTACAGAGGCAGAAGAGATACTGGTTCTAACCTGTGCAAATGGTATTAATGCACCTAGAATACACTTCCCACGCCAGGTTGAGGGTAAATACTTGAATGCCCTTTCTCCACATGTTCGATATTGCCCAGGTAGTTTTGTCAATAGGGTAGTATAATCTTCAAATAAATCTTAATCATGTGAACGATTTCCTGTAAAAGGGTTAGTATGTGCTGGATCTGGTTGTTCAGGTAAACCAGAAAGGCTTGCACCCAGATTAGATGACTCAACCCAATCAGGATCCCATAGGAAACCAAAATTTTGCAGTTATCTTTACTTTGATTCATACAGAATACCAAGTTAATCTATCTGCGAACATCCACATTGTTTCAGAGTTTGCAGAGCTCGATAATCTCCATCCCAGAACAAATCTACGATGTGATATCTCATTGTAATGGGTTTCATGTAAAGGTTTTAAAATTATTATTAGTAAGAAAAAGCAAACAGCATATTGTAATAAAGACCATTATCTCTTTATTACACTCTAGTTTTAACTAAGAATATAGTTCAGTCCATGTGCAATTCATAAGTAACAAATTACTTTCCACTTCCCTGTTGTCAAATTTTTATGCAAGGTAGTGAGTCCACAGCCGATCCACTTAGCTCTGTGTATGTTCCTGGCTGTGAGTAATTTTGTCTCTGCAGTGGTGGATGCTCCCTCAGTAGCAGGAGGGTTTCCTGGTTCCAATTCTAGACCGGTTGTACCTTTCAGGGGGGAGTGATGGGTCCGAGTTGGTTTTTCTTCCACCTTTACTGCTGAGAAAGGTTAGCAATACCAAAAATGGTCCCTCCCACTGAGGAGATAAGTTATCCTTTCTTTTGTGTACTTTTACTCAAACATAATTTCCTAGATTGAAGGGGTGCAGAGCCCCTTCTAGAGGTACTGGCTGTATTAGCTGTGCCCAGGCCCGACTGTATTTTAATAATTTCTGAACCTGTAAAATATATGGGATTGTCCTGGTTTCGGCTGGCATAGAATTCATTTTCTTCCTAGTAGCTGGTGTAGTGCTCTGTTTTGGATTTAGTATGAGAATAATGTTGATAACTGTCATGGTTTAGACCCAGTCAGCAACCAAGCACCACACAGCCGCTCGTTCACTCTCCCCCGCCCTGCCCGGTGGGATGGGGGAGAGAATCTGAAGAGAAAACATAAGAAAACTCATGGGTTGAGATAAGAACAGTTTAATAACAACAACAACAATAATAATAAAAAATTTTAATGAAAAGGAAAACAACAAGAGAGAGAAAGACACAAAACCCAGGAAAAACAAGCGATGCAACCGCTTACCACCCGCCGACCAACGCCCAGCCAGTTCCCGAGCAGCGATTTCTGCCCCCCAGCCAACTCCTCCCAGCTTATACACTGAGCATGATGTCATATGGTATGGAATATCCCTTTGGCCAGTTTGGATCAGCTGTCCTGGCCGTGCCCCCTCCCAGCTTCTTGTGCAGCTGGCAGAGCATGGGAAGCTGAAAAAAAAGTCCTTGACTAGTGTAAGTGCTACTTAGCAAGAACTAAAACATCAGTGTGTTATCAATATTATTCTCATCCTAAATCCAAAACACTGCACTATACCAGCTACTAGGAAGAAACTTAACTCTATGCCAGCTGAAACCAGGACAATAACACACTGATGTTTTAGTTAACCAGGTTAGGTTAGGCCAGTTACAACAGCTCTTGAGAATTTTGAATATCCTTGGGATGTTCAAACTGGCATGTTCCTGTTGCTCCTACTCCAGAATGTGTTTCAGGTCTTGTTTAAAGTTAAATAATTACTTAAGAATACCACCCAGAGATCTACCCCGAGGCTGGATAGTTATGAGTGGCAGGGTGTGTGGGATAGTATGGGCAAGTATCTAGGATGGCGGGCACCTCCAGTGTTTTGGAACTTCACCCCTGAACAAGTGCAGAATCCTGAAAAACTAGTAAAGTATTTGGAAAAACTATGCTGTCACCCTGGCAGCTCCAGAGAGACAAATCTCTGCAACGTGCTGAGGCCTGGCCTATGACTACCGAGCCCTGTTCAACACTATTCAGTACCCTCAAGGGGAAGAGAAGGTCTCTGGATCTGACGACAAAATAGCAGGCACTGCGGCTACTCCAATCCTGGTGACAGGCACTGCAGCTACTCCAAACCCAGCGACAGGCACTGGCAGCTACTCCAACCCCTGCAACAGGCACTGTGGCTACTCCAACCCTGGTGACAGGCACTGCAGCTACTCCAACCCCTGCAACAGGCACTGCAGCTGAACCAGGGAATCAACCCATGCCAGTATCGGTCGCCCCTATACACAAGAAGAAAACTTGGAAGCAAAAGTCAGCTCGTTTAGTGAGGGATGCTGAAAAAGCAGGGCCATCACGAGAAGAGGAAGAGGAAGAACTCCTAAACGAGACAGTAACCACCCGATCCCTATCCCTGAGTGAGATGCAAGACATGCAAAAACATTTCAGCTGTCGTCCAGGCGAGCACATTGTCACCTGGCTGCTCTGATGCTGGGTTAACAGGGCCAGTAGCCTGCAATTAGAGGGTAGGGAAGCCAAGCAGCTGGGATCCCTTTCTAGGGAAGGGGGCATTGACAAAGTGATTGGAAAAAGGGCATAAGTCCTCAGCCTCTGGAGGTGACTCCTGTCAGGCATGAAGGAAAGGTATCCCTTCAAGGAAGACATTATTGCCCAGGCAAGTGGACCACCATGGAGAGAGGTCTCCAGTACCTGAGGGAATTAGCCACGCTGGAGGTGATTTATAGTGACCTGGACAACAAGCAGTTATCCAAAGATCCAGATGAAGTTCAGTGCACACAACCTATGTGGCAGAAGTTTGTACGGAGCATATCATTGTCATATGCCAACTCATTGGCAGTACAGACCTGGAAAGATGGAGAGGGACCAACGGTGGATGAATTGGCTGGCCAGCTCCAGTAACACAAATAAAATCTCTCCTCCTCCCTCGTCTCGGCTTTGGAGAAACTGTCCTGAGAGGTCCAGGAACTCAAAGAGGATAGGTCCTACTCTCCACTTTTACAGACCAGTATCTCAGCTATTAGGAGTAAGCGTTCCTCTGCTCACGAGAGAGGATAGAGAGGGCACCCTATGGTTCTACCTGCATGACCACAGAGAGGACACGAGGAAGTGGGATGGAAAATCTACCTTGACCCTAGAGGCACGGGTATGTGAGTTGCAAGGAAAAACACTCAAGGGGGTTCTTCCAGGAAAATTGCTGCTTCAGTTTCCAGTGAGCAGTTCCCCAGACAGAGTAGAAGGGCTGATCTCACTTCTGATCTTAATGAAGGGACTTCTGACTGGTATGTAGAAGAAATGAGTAACGAATACTATGACCAGGACTAGAGGGGCCCTGCCTCCAGCCAGGTGGAGGAAAGGAACAACCAGGTTTACTGGGCTGTGTGGATTTCATGGCCTGGCACATCAGACCCACAGGAGTATAAGGCTCTAGTGGACACCGGTGCACAGTGTACCCTAATGCCATCAAGCTATACAGGGGCAGAACCCATCTGTATTTCTGGAGTGACCAGGGGATCCCAACAGCTAACTGTATTGGAGACCAAAGTGAGCCTAGCTGGGAATCAGTGGCAAAAGCACCCCATTGTAACTGGCCCAGAGGTTCTGTGCATCCTTGGCATGGACTACCTCAGGATAGGGTATTTCAAGGACCCAAAAGGGTACTGGTAGCTTTTGGTATAGCTGCCTTGGAGACAGAGGAAATTAAACAGCTGTCCACCTTGCCTGGCCTCTTGGAGGACCCTTCTGTTGTGGGCTTGCTGAGGGTCGAAGAACAACAGGTGCTGATCGCCACCACAACAGCGCACCGGCGGCAATATCACGCCAGCCAAGACTCCCTGATTCCCATCCATGAGCTGATTCGTCGACTGGAGAACCAAGGAGTGATCAGCAAGACTCGCTCACCCTTTAATACTCCCATATGGCCAGTGCAAAAGTCTAATGGAGAGTGGAGACTAACAGTATACTATTGTGGCCTGAATGAAGTCACGTCACCTCTGAGTGCTGCCGTGCTGGACATGCTAGAACTTCAATATGAACTGGAGTCAAAGGCAGCTAAATGTTATGCCACAACTGATATCGCTAACGCATTCTTCTCAATCCCTTTGGCAGCATAGTACAGGCCACCGTTTGCTTTCACTTGGAGGGGCATCCAGTACACCTGAAATCAACTGCCCCAGGCGTGGAAACACAGCCCTACCATTTGCCATGGAGTGATCCAGATTGCCCTGGAACAGGGTGAAGCTCCAGAACATCTGCAATACATTGATGACATCATCATATGGGGCAACACAGCAGAAGAAGTTTTTGAGAAAGGGAAGAAAATAGTCCAAATCCTTCTGAACGCCAGTTTTACCATAAAACAAAGTAAGGTCAAAGAACCTGCACAGGAGATCCAGGTTTTAGAAATAAAATGACAAGATGGGCATTGTCAGATCACAGTGGATGTGATCAACAAAATAAGAGCTATGTCCCCAGCAACTAGCAAAAAGCTTTCTTAGGCGTTGTGGGTTTTTGGAGAATGCATATTCCAAATTACAATCTGATTGTAAGCCCTCTCTATCAAGTGACCCAGAAGAATGATTTCGAATGGGACCCTGAGCAACAACAAGCCTTTGAACAAATTAAACAAGACAGAGTTCGTGCAGTAGCCCTTGGGCCAGTCCAGGCAGGACAAGATGTAAAAAATGTGCTCTACACCACGGCCGGGGAGAATGGCCCTACCTGGAGCCTCTGGCAGAAAGCACCAGGGGAGACTTGAAGTCAACCCCTAGGGTTTTGGAGTCGGGGATACAGAGGATCTGAGGCCTGCTATACTCCAACTGAGAAAGTGATATTGGCAGCATATGACGGGATTTGAGCTGCTTTGGAAGTGATTGGTACTGAAGCACAGCTCCTCCTGGCACCCCGACTGCTGGTGCTGGGTTGGATGTTCAAAGGGAGGATCCCCTGTACACATCATGCAACTGATGCTACATGTAGTAAGTGGGTCACACTGATCACACAAAGGGCTCAAATAGGAGACCGCAATCGTCCAGGAATCTTGGAAGTGATCATGGACTGGCCAGAAAGCAAAGATTTCAGAATATCACCAGAGGACACACAGGTGATGTGTGCTGAAGAGGCCCCGCTGTACAATAAACTACCAGAAAATGAGAAGCAGTATGCCCTGTTCACTGATGGGTCCTGTCGTCTTGTGGGAAAGCATCGGAGGTGGAAGGCTGCTGTATGGACTCCTACAGGACAAGTCACAGAAACTGCTGAAGGAGATGGTGAATTGAGTCAGTTTGCGGAGGTGAAAGCCATCCAGCTGGCTTTAGATATTGTTGAATGAGAAAAATGGCCAGTGCTTATACTGACTCATGGATGGTGGCAAATGCCCTGTGGGAGTGGTTGTACCAATGGAAACAGAGCAACTGGCAGTGCAGAGGCAAACCCATCTGGGCTGCCGCATTGTGGCAAGATATTGCTGCCCGGGTAGAAAACCTGGTTGTAAAAGTACGTCACATAGATGCTCACGTACCCAAGAGTTGGGCCACTGAAGAACATCAAAACAACCAGCAGGTGGATCAGGCTGCTAAGATTGAAGTGAGTCAGGTGGATCTGGACTGGCAACGTAAGGGTGAAGTATTTATAGCTTGGTGGCTTGATGGCTCAGGCCATCAAGGAAGAGATGCAACACATAGATGGGCTCGTGATCAAGGGGTAGACTTGACCATGGACACTCTTGCACAGGTTATCCATGAATGTGAAACATGCGCTGCAATCAAACAGGCCAAGCTATTAAAGCCTCTGTGGTATGGAGGACGATGGCTGAAATATAAATATGGGGAGGCCTGACAGACTGATTATATCACACTCCCATGAACCCACCAAGGCAAGTGCCATGTGCTTAGAATGGTGGAAGCAACCACCAGATGGCTGGAAACACATCCCGTGCCCCATGCCACCACCCAGAACACTATCCTGGGCCTTGAAAAGCAAGTCTTATGATGACACGGCACCCCACAAAGAATTGAGTCAGACAACGGGACTCACTTCCGAAACAGCCTCATAGGCACCTGGGCCAAAGGTCATGGCATTGAGTGGGTATATCACATCCCCTATCATGCACCAGCCTCCAGGAAAATCGAACAATACAATGGACTGTTAAGGAGTACATTGAGAGCGATGGGTGCTGCGACATTTAAACATTGGGATACACATTTAGCGAAGGCCACCTGGTTAGTCAACACTAGGGAATCTGCCAATCGGGCTGGCCCTGCCCAATCAAAACTTTTAAGTACTGTAGAAGTGGATAAAGTCCCTGTAGTGCATGTAAAAAATATGCTGGGGAAGACAGTCTGGGTTATTCCTGCTTCAGGCAAATGCAAACCCATTCGTGCTCAAGGACCTGGGTGCACTTGGTGGGTAATGCAAAAGGATGGGGAAGTCTGATGTGTACCTCAAGGGGATTTGATTTTGAGTGAGAATAGCCAATAAATTAAATTGTATGACATTAATTGCTATATAACATTGTATATCATCACTTCTATAGTGGCTATATGCCATACCAATGGTATTACAGTAAGAATCACCCAGATTAAAGAAGAATGAACTTCAATGAAACCGAGCAAAAAGCAGTTCCAATCCAACACCACACACCTTCTCTCCTGCCCTGAAGGACTGTTATGACAGATGGAGCCCAAAGTCATGGACTAAATGAACACAAGAAACATTTTACAGGGGTGGCCCATAGACTAAGGGAATGATATCTGTGTGTATATATCAAAAGACAGGGAAAGTGGTAGTGATTAATTGGAATGTATTGGAAAGTGTGGAACCTGGGCATCACATAGATGGTATAGAATAAGGGGTGGATACTGTCCTGGTTTTGGCTGGATGGAGTTAGTTTTCTTCCTAGCAGCTGGTGTAGTGCTGTGTTTTGGATTTAGGATGAGAATAATGTTGATAACACATTGATGTTTTAGTTGTTGCCAAGTAGTGCTTACACTAGTCAAGGACTTTTCTGCTTCTCATGCTCTACTGACTGAGAAGGCTGGAGATGCACAAGAAGCTGGGAGGGGGCATAGTCAGGACAGCTGACCCAAACTGGCGAAATGGATATTCCATACCATAGGATGTCATGCTCAGGATATAAACTGGGGGAAAGCTGGCCAGGGGGGGTGCTGCTGCTCAGGGACTGGCTGGGCGTTGGTCGGCGGGCAGTGAGCAATTGCATCGAGCATCACTTGCTTTGTATATTCTATTATTATTATTACTATTTTATTTTATTTCAATTATTAAACTGTTCTTATCTCAATCCACAAGGGTTTTTTTCACTTTTACTCTTCCAATTCTCTCCCGCATCCCACCAGGGGGGAGTGAGCAAGCAGCTGTGTGGTGCTCAGGTGCTGGCTGGGGTTTAACTACGACAAGGGTCACATTTTCATTTCCCTCTAATAAACTTACATGAGGGTGAACATAAGTTACAGGGAGTTGTATCAGTCTTTCAAGTAGTATTTCACAGGGAGACAGTTTTGTTGTTTATTGAGGTCTTTGCTAAATATTCATTAAGGCTAAAGGTAATATGTGCAAGATGCAGCTACCTGTTTGGCTGTGGCATAAATTCCTGGTGTTGAACCAATTCTTCAGCACCGTCTGCGCTAGTGCAGCAGTCCCAAAATGCCCTGGATGTTGATGCATTTTTGCTATGAGAATCAGGCATTGCTTAAGTAAAATAGGAAGGTTTTCTGCACCTGATGTCCACATTTCCTAGGAGTCTCTGGTTGCTTCATGCCTTTTCCAAGAGTCAATTTCTTCAGCAGGAACAGTCAAATACATCTTTTCAGGAGTGGGCATCACTACGTTGGACCATTGGAATGCTTGTAAGCACAACAGTCTTAAAAGCACTAGGTGGTTTGTATGGCTGTTGTGCTGTGGCTTTAGTGACAACATCTGCTAGATCATTCCCTATTATTTCTTCTTTCATCCTTTCACCGGTATTGGCTGGCTGATGAATGATAGCTGGTTTCTTTGGCAATTGTATAGTTTGTAACAGTTCAGTACTTACTCCCACTAGAAGTTACAAACCCACACTGCTTCCATAACTGTCCAGTGGCATGGCACACTCCAAATGCATACCGAGAATCAGCATAAATATTTACGGTCTTGTCTTTGGACAGCTGGCAAGTCTTATACAATCAATTCTGCTGCTTGTGCATTCAGCTTTGGACTGAGTGGTGAAGCCTCCACTACTTTATTTTCAGTAGTTACTGAATAACCTGTAACCCAGTTACTGTTCAGATAATATGAGGACCCGTCTACACATAGTTCAAGATCAGGATCTGGAAATGGCACGTGTTAAATATTTTCAAGTCTTTTTGGCTTCACGGGTTGGTACCACGCAATCGTGATGTGGAGCTTCTTCCCAAGGTGGAGGGATTAGAATTCCTGGGTTCAGTGTATTACACCACTTAACTCTTATGTTTTCTGCCGTTAAGAGAACTAGCTCATAGTGATGTATTTGCTGTGGAGACATTGCCTGGGTAACATGCTGTGACAGCGGCATTTCAATTTCATGTGGTACTTGTACCACTAGAGGGGATCCAAGCACCACGG
The DNA here is from genome assembly GCA_013389945.1 of Fregata magnificens. Lineage (NCBI taxonomy): Eukaryota > Metazoa > Chordata > Aves > Suliformes > Fregatidae > Fregata > Fregata magnificens. The sequence continues at coordinate 11,799 of WAAD01025015.1, forward strand.
TTTTTACCCTGTTCAACTAGGAGTGCTGCAGCAGCTCTCCGAGGGACGCAAGCAAAGGATCCTCCGGCAACCAGACCCAATTCGAAGCTCGGCATATGCTGTACGGTGCTGCACGCCCTTCTCCCAGCACCCCTGGGGCGCCCATCCTGCTGCTCGGTGCTCTAAGGATGCTCTGCCCTTCCCGTGCTTCCCCAGGAGCGGGTGAAGAAGACACTGGCCACCACAGCCTCGGTGGAAGCCTGGCTGCCTGTGCAAGCCCAGCAGATCCTCCGGCAGCCAATCTGGGGCCAGATTAGCCATCGGGGGGACGAAATTCCCCTAGAACAGAAAGAAAGAGTGGGAAAGGGGTGCTGCAAGAGGGCAAGGGGCACCCAAAGCCTCCAGCCCTCATTTCCAAGCCCAACATTAGCCCAGAGTTGGCTGGAGCAGGGCTGGAGCCAGGCTGGGAAGCATGGCACCTGCCCTCCATGCTGCCTTTCCTCTACCCAGGAAATCGGCTGCTTCAGGAGGAAGGAGGTGTGGTACTTTGTGCAGCACCTGCACTCAGTTGGGCACATCAGCATAAATTTGGGGCAGCTAGGGCCAACAGCAGCCCTGACACCCCCACACCACTGGGTCCAGCTACCACAAGGCTCCCCAAACCCCTCCAGACCCTGGGGGCTGCCCCTCCCCATGCAGCCCAGCGGGGACCTGCATGCTTGCTCCTTGCAGAACGCCGCCTGCTTCAGCCTAGGATGCTGCACCTTCTTCCTCATCCCCAACGTTATCTTAACCATCAGGCCCACCAAGAACTTCTGCCCCATCTACAGCCATCTCATGTAAGCAGCAGGCACGGGGCGGGTGAGCTGCCCAGGGTGGGAGCACATGAGGAGGGGGCTCCTCCTCGACCCCCCGATGTTTTCTCCTTCTCCCTCCACAGCTCTGCAGGGTCAGAGGAGACCTCCCACATCCCTCACATCACAGCACTCAAGCTCTAGGCCAGGGGTCTACCAGGTGCAGTGGCACGGCCTGTGTCCCAGGAATTCCTGTGCTGGTGGGTTGACCCTGGCTGGATGCCAGGTGCCCACCAAAGCCACTCTATCACTCCCCCTCTTCAGCAGGACAGGGGAGAGAATATATAATGAAAGGCTCATGGGTCAAGATAAGGACAGGGAGATACCACTCAGCAGTTACCATCACGAGCAAAACAGGCTCGACTTGGGGAAATTAGCTTAATGTATTAACACTCAAATCAGAGTAGGGTAATGAGAAATAAAACCAAGTCTTAAAACCCCTTCCCCCCACCCCTCCCTTCATCCTGGGCTTAACTTCACTCCCGATTTTCCCTACCTTCTCCCCCTGAGTGGTGCAGGGGGACAGGGAATGGGGATTGCGGTCAGCTCACCACACGTCTCTGCCGCTCCTTCCTCCTCAGGGGGAGGACTCCTCATGCTCTTCCCCTGCTCCAGCACTGGGGTCCCTCCCACAGGAGACAGTCCTCCACAAACTTCTCCAGCACGGGTCTACAGTTCTTCACAATCTGCTCCAGCGCAGGTGCCTTCCACAGGGTGCAGTCCTTCAGGAACAGACTGCTCCAGCGTGGGTCCCCTGCAGGGTCACAAGTCCTGCTAGAAAATCTGCTCCAGCGTGGGCTCCTCTCTCCACGGGTCCAAAGGTCCTGCCAGGAGCCTGCTCCAGCACGGGCTTCCCACGGGCTGCAGGTGAATATCCTTCAGGCATCCACCTGCTCCGGCATGGTGTCCTCCACAGACTGCAGGTAGATATCTGCTCCACCATTAACCTCCATGGGCTGCAGAGGGACAACCTGCCTTATCGTGGTCTTCACCACGGGTTGCAGGGGAATCTCTGCTCTGGCGCCTGGAGCACCTCCTCGCCTTCCTTCTTCACTGACCTTGGTGTCTGCTGGGTTGTTCCTCTCATATATTCTCACTCCTCTCTCTGGCTGCAATTGCGCAGGGGTTTTCTTGTTCCCCTTTCTTAAATATGTTATCACAGAGGTGCTACCGGCATCGCTGATAGGCTCAGCTTTGGCCAGCGGTGGGTCTGCCTTGGAGCCGGCTGGCATTGGCTCTGTCGGACATGGAGGGAGGCTTCTAGGAGCTTCTCACAGAAGCCACCCCTGTAGCCCCCCAGCTACCAAAACCTTGCCCCACAAACCCAATACACCTGTCAAGCTTGTGTCCAAGCCTTGCAGGGCTCCAGGTCCCTCTGACATCTCTTCCTTGGCCTCCTTTGGGCTCTGAGCACCTGTCAGGGATGCTCCCAGAGCCCAGCTGATCCAGAGTGCCGTGGAAGGCTCCCTGCAGCTCTTGCTAACTGCCGGCGTACCCCTTGCACTGGCAGACCCTGCAGGGAAGTATGCCCACTCACTGCCCCACAATGCTTCCCCACACCTGGGACGGACCCCCGGCATGGCCCCACTGGTGCTCCCCAGGTAGGGGAACACGAATATCACAGAGCTTCACTTCCCCGACAGCAAGACCAGGACTGACCTCTGACCCGCAGTAGTGAGTTCTGGACGTCAGGTCCACCATCAGGCCCAGTTCTTCCTTCTGCTCTTGGATTTTCTTGATGAGGTCATGAGGTGAACATCTCTCCTCCGGATGAAGGTTCTGATCACAGCTCTGAGAGGAAATTATGTTGAACAGCCTGCATTAAACGCAGGTGCGCTGCGACAGGTTGAGGATGGAGGAAGTCCGTGCTGCAGAACCTCCCAGAAATCATCCCTTCAAAGAGAAAGACGCAGGCAATGAGCAAAGGCAGACACAGACGGATACACAAGTTACACTGAGCCAAACCAGAACGTGCTCAGGCCCTCACTGCTTTGGGACTGTTCAGCTGAGGGTTTCCAGGACTGATCAACGACTTGAGACTGGGGCAATGCACTGCAGCATGACAAACACACCCAGAAACTGAAGTTCTCATTTGGCGAAGGCTGTATCACAGGCCTTCAGCTCAAATGGAGGTGAACAAACAGGACTGCTCCCTGCCATGAGCTCCGTCACCCCCACAGATGTGACTGTTGTGGTTTAACACCAGGCAGCAACTAAGCACCACACAGCTGCTCACTCCTCCGCAGCGGGATAGGGGAACAGAATCAGAAGGGTAAAAGCGAGAAAACTCATGGGTTGAGATAAAAACAGTTTAATAATTGAAAAATTAAATATTAAATAATAATAAGAATGTAATGAAAAGGAAAATAACAAAGAGAGAGAAATAAAACCCAAGAAAGACAAGTGATGCAAATGAAAACAATTACTCACCACCAACCGACTGATGCCCAGCCAGTCCCTCAGCAGTGGCCCCCCCACCAACCTTCCCCCTAGTTTTAATGCTGAGCATGATGTCATTTGGTATGGAATATCCCTTGGGTCAGTTGGGGTCAGCTGTCCTGGAGGTGTCCCCTCCCAACTTCTTGTGCACCCCCAGCCTACTCGCTGGTGGGGCAATATGAGGAGCAGAAAAGACCTTGACTCTGTGTAAGCACTGCTCAGCAATAACTAAAACATCCCTGTATTATCAACACTGTTTCCAGCAGAAATACACATCATAGCTACTATGAAGAAAATTAACTCTACCCCAGCCAAAACCAGCACAGTGACCCACAGTGTTTGTTTTAGGCATTAGTGCTATGCTCAAACCACTCTGGAGCAGAGCTCGCCCCAAGCACACAGCGGCAGGGACCTCCAGGCACAGGCGGGTGGGCAGCTCATGCACCAGCGGTGCTGCCACACTGCCCCCTCACAGCCTCTGCTCCCGGAACTTGGCTCTGGCACCGTGTTCATTGGGCTGCACAAGCCTCCAGGCACCTTGCAGCACCAGTGGGGGCTGCCTGCAGCATCTGCCCTAACAGAGCCGACCTGGACAGACCTCCTTGTATCTGGGGTGTTCGTGCAGTGCTGCCGGCACCCAGAAAGCAGCCGACAACCCCCAGAAGCTGTTCCTTCTCACCCCCATGGCGTGACATGCTCTGACTGGTCAAACAGCAGTGAATGCAGTGTGGTCTTCTCCCTGCCAAGTTATAACCCACCTACCAAAAATAAACACCAAAATGGCACCAACATCACCCTCCAGTACCTGCATCCCAACCCTGTCCTTGTATCAACACCCCTGGTACCACCATCTTTACCCCATCCTACTACTGACATCCCCACTACCGCCATCCACAGTAACAGCATCTCCACCCCACGCTGCTACCATTATCCCCAGTACCTGCATGCCCCATCCCACTATGAGCAACCCGCACAAGTACCTCCTGGGGTTCTGATATGAAAATCTCATTCCCTAACTATTGCACTGATTAGTCTTTACAGTATGAAACTATATGAACTTTCCTAAGACGAATAGCTATAGATATATAGATATACATATAGTTTACATTGTATACTGTGTAGTCGTGGTTCAGTCAGCATGACTAAAGGACCCCAGCTCATTGCAAGGAGGAGAAGGACAGCCCCCACCGTGAAGAAGAAAGGATACCTCTGGACTATCCAGATCACGCCAGCATCCCAGCTGCTCTGACACCTGTAGGAAACCCTCCCCTTATCTGGCATCATACACAAGTAACTCTAGCAAGACCGACTCCAGGGATGTCTAGGTCAAGAAGGAAGCAGATAGATGATGACACCACAGAATTAGAGTTGCTTTGTAAAACAGCAGCCTGCGTGTGTTGAGTAGTGATCGGTCAAATCATGTGGTACCTGGACGCCTGAAAGATATATGAACCACATGCAAAACTGCGTTCGGGGTGCCTCAGTTTGAATGGGACAGCTCATGCACATGAATAAAAGAATTCCTCTTGTAATGCTATACTTTGCATCCCAGCCTCTCTCCTCGGTCAGCACGGGCCAGTTGCTAGATTTTGGTGACAGGTCCTTGTCATGGCCACATGGTACCAGTACTGGTACCGGTTCCACCACAGTTGGAAGCAGCAGTTGCCCCCCGGGGCAGAGTGGGGGAGGACAAAAAGCACCCAAAAGCATCCCAACCCCCCCGTCATCCCCACCACCAGGGCAGGATGGGGTAGCACACACATGTTGGCATCACAGGACTACCGGTGCCAGCCCCACCCCTTCCCCTTGGACACAAAATTCACCTCCCCCAAAAAATCATGCTTGGGGTGGGAAATCGTGGAGATGTGAAACCATTGGGATAGGAAACCATCATGGGGCTGAGAAATCATTGTTGAGACAGGAAACCATCATCGGGATGGGAAATCAGCATTGGGATGGGAAGCTGTTAGGATGGGAAACCATCGTGGGGATGGGAAATAATCATTGGGGATGATGGGAAATCATTGAGATGGAAGTTGTGGTATGAAAAGTCAAACCCTCGCAAGGCTGGCTGAAGCAGGTGCTGGTGGAATGATCTCCATGGGGGACAAACCCCCCAGAACCCTGTTTGCCCCAAACGAACCCCACACTGACCAACCACCATGGCAGGTACAGCAGCAGGCTCCCGCTCCTCCTGGTGCTCTTGCCCTCCAGGTAACCCCCCAGCCAGCTCTGCCTGCCAGTATCTCACCCCATCACCCCTCTTCGCTTGCCCCAACAGAGAGGTTCCCTCTCTGGCTGCCGATGGCATTGGAGGTGCCTGGCATGAGCTTCACCACCTCGGCCATACCACCGCTGGTCACCGCCTGCATGCTGCCCTCTGTTCCGGGGCTGCCAATGTGCTATGAGCCTGTCCACATCCACACTGTCACCTACCATCTGGCCCAGGCCACCATCTGGCAGGGGGTGCCAGGGCCCCTGGGGGACCCCGGGCAGGTGGTGCAGCTCCCCGCCGTGGCTGCTCCCTGTCCCTCTACCTGGATGCAGGACTTGAAGGATTACTATCAAAGTTTGCTAATGACACAAAATTGGGAGGAGCTGTTGACACTCTTGAGGGCAGAGAGGCCCTGCAGAGAGATCTGGACAAANTACGGTGTGAATTTTGGGCTTGTCCTATACAGAGTCAGGAGTTGACCTCGATGATCCTTGTGGGTCCCTTCCAACTCAGGACATTCTGTGATTTTATGATTCTATGATTCTACCTACAGCTGGGGACAGCAGGTGGGGACGGGGAAGCTGGTGCCCCACCAGCCAATGGAGCTGAGGCCGTGGGCCACGGTCCATGGGGAGCCTCTGTACCCCATGGGCTCCTACGTGCTGCACGTCCCTGCCTGCCCTGCCCCTCCGCCACCCTGCCGCCCCATGGCTCAGCATTGGGTGCACGGCCCCCCTGTGCTCCACACCCTGCCCAGCAGTGCCAAGAAGTCATCAGAGGCCTCCAACAAGGACATGGCAGCCATCAAGGACAGCGTCTCCACTGCCAGCCCTGACAGAACCACAGTCATAGAATCATAGAATCATAGAATCATTAAGGTTGGAAAAGACCTCTAAGATCATCAAGTCCAACTGTCAACCCAACACCACCACGCCTCCTAAACCAGGCCCTGAAGTGCCACGTCTACACATTTTTTGAACGCCTCCAGGGATGATGACTCCACCACCTCTCTGGGCAGCCTGTTCCAATGCTTAACCACTCTTTCAGTAAAGAAATTTTTCCTAATATCCAATCTAAACCTCCCCTGATGCAACTTGAGGCCATTTCCTCTTGTCCTATCGCTAGTTACTTGGGAGAAGAGTCCAACACCCGCTTCACTACAACCTCCTTTCAGATAGTTGTAGAGAGTGATAAGGTTTCCCCTGAGCCTCCTCATCTCCAGACTAAACAACCCGAGTTCCCTCAGCCGCTCCTCATAAGACTTGTTTTGTAGACCCTTCACCAGCTTCGTTGCTCTTCTCTGGACACGCTTCAGCACCTCAGTGTCCTTCTTGCAGTGAGGGGCCCAAAACTGAACACAGTATCCGAGGTATGGCCTCACCAGTGCCGAGTACAGGGGCACGATCACTTCCCAATGAAGCCCAAAGGTGAGTTTTGGGGGGTTGCAGAGTCCATGGGTGGGTGGGCCGCGCTGAGGAAAGCTTGCATTGCCCCAGGGTTGGTTTGGGTTTGTTTGCTTTTTCAGCAGTGGTGACCACCCCGGCAGCCCTGGAGAAGCCCACGGACCTGCCCGAGCTGGGGCCAGACACCTTCACCAAGGCCTTTCCTGAGCAGGCAGAGGATACCAACATCATTGATATGCTCACCTGGCTCGACACCACAGATTGCAAGGACACTGTCTCTGATGTCCCCGAGAGCCCCAGCTTGACCTCCTTCCTCCACGAGCTCCCCGACGTCTCTGAGTATGTGGCAGAGGGAGGCTGCCCCAAGGAGTAAGCGGTGGTGGCGGGGCTGGGGGACAGCAAGGACACCGTCCCCCATGTGCCCAATGTCCCCAACTTGACCACCTACCTCAACAAGCTCCCTGACCTCTCCGAGTACAGGGCAGAGGGCAGCTGCCCCAAGGAGCAAGCGGTGGGGGGGGGGGCTGGGGGATGGCGAGGACACCATCCCTGATGTCCTCTATGTCCCCAACAGCCTCGCCAGCACCGCTTTCTTCAATAAGCTCCACAACTTCTTGGAGTATGAGGCAGAGGGTGACTGCCCTGAGGACCAAGCAGTGGTGGCACGGCTGGGGGACAGCAAGGACACCATCTTTACTGCCAATGTCCCCAGCTTGACCACCACCCTTGATGAGCTCCCCGACCTCTCAGAGTATGTGGCAGAGGGTGGCTGCCCCAAGGAGCAAGCGGCAGTGAGGCTGAGGGATGGGGAGGACACCATCCCCGGCGTCCCCAACTTGACCACCTACCTCAACAAGCTCCCTCACCTCTTGGAGTGCAGGGCAGAGGGAGGCTGCAACAAGGAGCAAGTGGCAGCAGTCGTGCTGGTGGATGGCGAAAGCACCTTCCCTGATGTCCCTGAGAGCCTTGCCAGCACTGCCTTCTTCAACGAGGTCACCAACTTCTTGGAGTATGGGGTGGAGGGCAACTGCCCCGAGGACCATGTCACGGCAGTGATGCTAGGGGATGCTGACCCCTTCTGGGGGGGGTGCCAACATTCCCCTTGCTGGACCCCAAAAGGAAGCAGGGCAGGGTGGTGGCAGTCCTCCCCACCTGGCTGCCAGTGAGTCCCTTGGAGACTTCTGAGAAGAGTCCTCTGGAGACTTCAGAGGAGACTTCAGAGGATGGTACTGTGGAGAGTCCTCTAAAGGGTCCCCTGAAGGGTCCTCTGGAGATTCCACTGAAGGGTCTTTTGGAGAGTCCCCCGCTGAGCCCTCTGCGGATGCCACTGCTGAGTCCCCTGGCCAGCCCCCTCGCTGCCCCCTCAAGCATCATCCACCCTGCATGGCTCAACTGGTGGAGGAGGCACTGCGGAGGCAACCCCAGGTGGTTTTGACCTGCTTGCTGCTGTAGCCAGGTGTTGTCTCCTGCCGGATGGTGTCCAAATCAGACAAGGTGGGCAGCAAGCAGCCCAAGTACCCCATGCCAGCTGGCACCCCAATACACAAAAGACATCCCCATAGGACAGCATCTCACCAAAGAAGAAGAAGATGGTGGTGTGCCAGGTGGCAAAACACTTGAAAACCTTGTGGGAGAGGAAGTAGGACGGAGATGGTGCAGCCACAGAGGCTCCTGACCTCAGGTATGGCATGGGACAAGGGAAGGCACTTACATGATGCGCTTGCACTGCTCACATAGGTGCACAGACCCACTCACACACAGAAACCTGTTATCAACCATTTATAACTATTTGCAGATCACCAACCCTTTTGAGACATGTCCAGCTGTGTATGTAAAGGATATGTCTATGTCAACCTGTCAGGCATATCACCGAACAGGGAAGGCGCAATCCCATAAATAAGGTGCTCCAATGCTAACTCAGGGTAGCACACGTTGGCTGGTCCAGGGGTGCTGCCCAGCGAAGGAGACGTCCTTACATCATGATGGAGAACATGTGAGGTTGACAATTTCCCCAACTGTTGCTCATAAACAGGTAAGATTAATTGTTAATGGTGTTGTACCTTGCCTACACAGCAAGTGAGCTTTCCCCTTTTCCCTTTCACTTATGCTTAGATTGTTTGCATTCTGCTCAGGCTTAATTGTATTTATTGTTGACTTATATTATTGTAATAAAGTTGATCAGACTTGGTCCTTAGACTGTTGCAGTTTTATCATCCTATATCCAAAGAACCCCTGTTGCATGACAGGCATCCACCTCTGATGCAAGTTTTAAGCAATAGCCCATGTTTGGCAAAGAAAGCTGGTGAGAGAAGCACCAGGATGTACACGAAGAGAAAGCCCAACAGAAGTTTCCTCTGCTGATCTAAAAACTGAAGGGAAAAAAAGACTCAGAAATCAGAGCAGTCTTTTCCATCACCTTGATTTAAGCCAACTTCTGAGCCTGGGTTGCTCTGGAAGAGATAATTGGCAAGTAGCCTGGGAAAACAGAGCAAGCAGCTTTTATTTTAACACTGTTGAAGAAATCCCTAAAAAGGCCTCCTTCAGAACAGTGCTTCGGGGTTCAGGAGACTTGCGTAGACCAGATTAAATGCTCAGAGCTACCAACACAGAACAGGGAAATGAAGAGGCTATTATATAAAGTAATATTTGTACAAGGAAAAAACACACATACAAGATCTAACCGAGCAAAAATTCAGCCTTTTCATGATTATCACAACGGTGATGTTTCCTTCACAAAAAGATGGGAATGAGGAAAAAGAAACTTACATAGGTTGAAGGTAGAGCATGACCAGTTAATGAATGACCAGCGATTACTCGGTCCAGAGAGGGCAGGAAGGACATCCCAGGATTAGGATGAATTTTACTTCTGATGAAACACTCTGGAAGTGTGAGGGCTACAGAAGTCTACTGAGAAGACTGCAGTCCCAAGCTTTTTGTGGGACCATTATCCTGCAGTGGGCTTTACCTTGGCAAAGCAACAGCAAACCAAACATTTCCACTTGAGCACTCGAAGTTCAATGTGACAAACCCAAGGGGCTCAAGTCTGTAAGACTCGGAAAGACTTAGCTGAGAAAATAATGAGTCCAACTGAACAGTATCTCCAGGAGACAGAGCTCCATGGTCTGAGCACAGCACTACACTGTAAGCTTGACTTACTCAACCTCTACTTTTCTACACAAATGATAATGATCTCTATAGAGAGAAAGCTGGTTTAGCCAGTTATCCTCCAAAGCCCTTACATTTGTCAATCCAAATGAACAGGACAGCCCTGCTGTAGATAGCCACAGCAAGCAGAAAGGCAATTGTTTGTTAAATCCACCTGGAAACCCATTCCAGCAGAAAACAGAATCCTTACCAGACTGTTGGCAAAACTTCTCACACCTCTGGGCCAGGGGGGACATCAGCAACACATCCACAACTTTGGCATTTGGGTTCCACAACAAAGATGGTTTCCATTCTGTCACATCCTCTGAGCTTAAACTGTCAGCAGGAGCTGGCTCATCCTGGGACTCGGTACCACTCAGGCACATGACCTGCAGTCCAGAATTACCCCTGAAAAGACCTCAAGAGCCTGAATTAACACACCAGCATGTATTTGAGATGTAAACACTGCCAAGTCATTTCTTATTTGCATCAGATACTGTCACAGACAAATGGAATGCACCTCACTCAAAAGAAACAGCAGTATGTTTTATTGAAGTAAAAGAGTGATTTGACAGAGTTCAATAAGTTCAATGGAATTTAATAAAGTTTTAACAGTGGTTTGACAAGGTTCAATAAGTTTGATAGCAAGGTTCACCTTATTAATTACTCCATGGAAGGAACATACAAAGGAAAATTGAGTTAGAATAATTCACACAGAGACCAGAGGTGCAAAGAGTAAGGAGGACCCTCCCGTTGAGTCATGAGGTTCAGAGTGGACCTCCTTGCTTCCTAAACTCCTTTTGGACCCTAGGTGCGGCTGGATCCAATCTTAGTCTCAGACTTGGTCAACGGTTTCTGTCTAATGGAATTATCCATACAATGTTTACAATATTTGAGTAGCTACATGGATTAGTAATGTTTCATAGTATTAATTCAGCATGCTGTCAGTCACTTACTGAGGATCTGTCACAGGTAAGGGATCTCTCCACCTTGGGTAAGGAAGGATCTTGTGGTCTCAGTTAAGGAATCTCTAACCTTGAGAGGTGTCCCTGCTCAAGGGGAGAGTCACCTGGCATGCAGTCCACCTGCAATTCAGGGAGACCTCAAATTGGGCTCATCCTGATGGTAATATTTATAGGGTGAAGTAGTTGGCTGCTAGCCAACAGTATAGACAAGATAGATGTTTTCGTTTTAGCTCTGATATCTTGTTCTGTACTTTGGTTATCTTGCACTTTTGGGTTTCAAAACCACCTTTCAAAATATTTCTCAAGACACCTTCACTCCCTTGTACATGAGCCAGGGGCTTTCCAGTTCACAGGTTCACCCCAAGGACATGAGGCCTGTTGTTCCTTAGTCAAGTCTGAACCAAAGTATGGCTAGGAATCAAGTGTATCCATCACAGATAGAGAGAACCAAATTTAGCAAATTTAGCCTTACTTCTTAAACTTTCCTTACAGACAGCTCATTTTCTGTGTTTATAAACTGTAGTAAAGACCTGGTTTAGCACAATAGCTCGAACCCTGCCTATGGTGAAGAAGCCATTTAGACAAGCCCCAGTTTTCTTTCCTCCCTGCTGTCTTGCTTCCCAGAAATCAATCAATATCAAAAGCTCTGTATGAAGACTGCATAAGAAAGCCAATTGCAAGTGCCTTTACTTGTTACTATTTTTGTCAGGCATCATGCTAGGAAGAAACTTTTCCTGCTAGTTTTGCTACAGCTTCATTACCTTTAAAGACAACACTTCTCACCTCTGCTACTCTAATACAGCCTCACAGCCCAGCAAAATCATACTGCAGGTAGGAAACCTCCACCATAAAAAGACAGGCACACTACAGGAGTACGTTACTCTCAAAGAACAGACTCTTTCAACCACTCTTCCTTTTGCTTACCTAAGTTCAGTGTTAGAAAACAACAACAAAAAATCAGGGTCCTCTTTCATATTTTACAGAGCCCATTATATCAGCCGTTCAACATTAAGTTCAAGTCCAGTCTGTACCCCAGAATAAGAAATGCCATCTTAAAATTGCCAGAAAAAGGAAGGGCTTTGGAGTGGCAAAACCAGAGAACATTCATGAAAGCATTGTCATGCAAGTATATATCCCTTATCACAGACCACCAGCACCATTACCTAAACAAGTTATGTTCTCAGCTAATTTGCAGCCACTGACACCTGGAAAATAGCACATGGTCTCTTCTTCATTAGCACCGAGCATATAGGTTGAAATTGGAGCTGGGAAGAAAACCATACGCAATCACTCTGGTTTCATTCAAGTACATTAGGACAAGTTCAGTTCACATTTACTAGGAATCACAGCAGGTCCCATCCATCCCTCCAAAACCACTCCTGTACAGCATCCCTAGGAGCAATAAGTGCAGAACAGGAAATCTTCCTTCAAAATAAGGCCCATGAGCCTGCTGTTTCAACAAGATGCAGAGAGCACCAGCTGAGAATAACCTCTGCTTTAAATACAGACTAACTCTGCCACCTACATAAGCAGATTAGCTCCAAAATGATCTCTAGCCCCAAACACAGATATTCCCTAGGGCAACACTAAATAAGTACCAGAGCACGGGGACACCCGGTCTTTCAGTTTAAGCTGATGGGGAGAAGGACAAAGGACTAGAAAGAAAATAATAAGATGAGAGAGAAGACTGAGGAGCCAAGAGAGAAAGAAAGGTGCAGGGGAAAGGCTAGAGAGCTGGAAAATCAAGAAATGTAAGGACAAGGAGGAAGAAAAAATAAGGCTGGGGAGCAGGACAGAGGGATAGAGCCGGGGGGAGGAGAGGAAGAAGGAAGGGGGTGTAGAGAAAGACAGGGACAGGGAGTGGGACATACAGAGAGAGAAATAGAAGGACAGGGAACAGGACAGAGAGGCTGAGAAATAAAGAGAGGGTCAGATTCAAACAAAGATAACAAGAAGGGGAAAAACCAGCAATGGGCTGGAGGACAGAGATGGAGGAAAAGAGGTCTGAGAAGCAGGACAGAGGAAGAGAGGACAGAAAAAATGGAGAGCCAGCTGGACAGGGAGGTATAGCAGGAAACAATGGTACAGGCAGTGGGACAGAGAAATAAAGACAAAAAAGAGGGCGACAGGAAGCAGGACAGAGGGACAGCAAGACAAAAAAAGGGGCAGGGAGCAGGACAGAGGTGGAGAAAGAAGCAGCAGGGACTGAGGGATAGAGAGAGGAAAAAGAAAGACAGGAAGAAGGATGGGGGATAGAGAGGGAAAGATAAGGACAGGAAGCAGGACACACATTGTCAAAGACATTCTTTCTCCTCCTCCTCCTGTTCTTCCTTGTCCTCCCTGTCCTCCTCTTAAACTTCCTGATCTTCCTCCTCCTGTTCTTCCTCCCCAATCTTCTTCTTCCTCCACCTATTCCTCCTCCTCCTCCTCCTCTTTCTCCTGTTCTTCATCCTTCTTCTCCTCCTGCTCTTCTTTTTCATATTCTTACTCCTCCTGCTGTTCTTCCTGTTCCTTTTGTTTCTTACTCCTGTTCTTCCTCCTCTTCCATCTGTTCTTTCTGTTCTTCTTCTTCCTCCTTCTCCTGTTCTTTTCTTTCTCCTTTTCCTCTTCCTTCTCTTTTTTCTCCTTCTCCTCCTATTCCTCCACTTTTTGCTTTTTCATCCTCCTCCTCTTGCTCCTCCCCCTTTTTCTTTCTGCTCCTCTTTCTCATTTTTCCCCTCCTCCTCCTCCTCCTCCTGTTATTCATCTCTCTCCTGTTGTTCTTCCTTTTCCACCTCCTGTTCTTCCTTCTGCCTTTCCTTTATCCTTCTCTTCTTCTTCCTCTTTCTCCTCTTTTTTTCTTTCATCTCGTCCTCCTCCTGTTCTTCCTATTCCTCCTGTTCCTTCTCCAGTTTGTCCTTCTCCTCTTTTTTCATCCCCTTGTCCCTTTTTCTCCTTCACTTTTTCTTCTCCTCCTGTTGCCTCCTCCTCCTCCTCCTTTTTCTCTTCCTGCTACTCTAGTTCTTTCTGTTCTTTCTCTTCTTCCTCCTCCTTCTCGCCCTCTATCTTTCTCCTCCAGTTCTTTCAGTTCTTCCTTTTCTTTCTCCTCCTCATTCTCCTGCTCGTCTTCATTATTTTCTGCCTGCAACTTCTGTTTCTCCTATTCCCTTTCTTTATTTCTCCACTTGTTCCTCCTCATTTTATTCCTCTTCCTCCTGTTCCATTGCATTTTCTCTGTTCCTACTGTTGCTCTTATTCTTTTTCCTCATCAAGCTTCTTCGCATTCCTCCTGTTCATCTTCCTCCTGTTCCTCCTGATTCTTCTCCTCTTCCTTTACCTGTTTCTCTATGGGTTCCTCAACTTCCTGCACTACTTTTATTTCCCCACCTCCTCCTGTTGAGTGCTGTTGCTGACTGTTTTCTCCTCCTCCTCCTCCTGTTGCCTCATGTTGCCTCCTGTTGCCTCCTCCTCTTGTTGCCACCTCCTCCTCCTCCTCCTCTTGCCTCCTCCTGTTATGACCTGCTGCCTTCTCCTCCTCCTCCTCCTGTTGCCTCCTCCTGTGTCCTCCTGTTCCTCCTCCTCCTCCTGTTGCCTCCTGCTGCTTCCTCCTCCACCTCCTTTTGCCTCCTCCTCCTGTTGCCTCCACCTTGCCTCATGTTGCTTCCTGATGCCTCCTGTTTCCTTCTCCTCCTCCTCCTGTTGCCTCCACCTCACCTCAGTTTGCCTCCTGTTGCTTCCTGTTTCCTCCTCCTCCTCCTCCTCCTACTGTGGCCTTCTGTTGCCTCCTTCTCCTCCTCTTCGTCCTCCTGTTTCCTCCTGTTGCTTCCTATGTTCTCCTCCTCCATGTTCTCCTCATCCTTCTCCTGCCTCCTCTTGCCTTCTGTTGCCTCCTCCTCTTCCTCATCCTTTTACCTCCTGTTGCCTCCTGTTGCTTCCTGCTCCTCCTCCTGTGGCCTTCTGTTGCCTCCTGTTACTTACTGTTGCCTCCTCCTCTACGTCTTGCCTCCTGTTGCCTCCTGTTTCCTCCTCCTCTCTCCTCACCCCTCCTCCTCCCTCCTGCTCCTTACTCCTCCCTCCATTCTGTTGCCTCCTCCTTTTCCTCTTGACTCCTGTTGCCTCCTGTTGCTTCTTGTTGCCTCCTCCTCCTCCTGTTGCCTCCTGTTGCCGCCTCCTCCTCCTTTTGCCTCCTCCTCCTCCTCCTGTTGCCTCCACCTTGCCTCCTGTTGCCTCCTGTTGCATCCTGTTTCCTCCTGTTTCCTCTTCACCCTGTTCCCTCCTGTTCCCTCCTGTTGCTTCCTCCTCCTCTGGTTGCCTTCTGTTGCCTCCTCTTGCCTCCTCCTCCTCCTTCTGATTCCTCCTGTTGCCCCCTCCTCCTGTTGCCTTCTCCTCCTCTTGTTGCCTGCTATTTCCTCTGTCGTCACCTCCTCCGCCTGTTGCCACCAGTTGCCTCGTCATCATCATCTGATTGTCTCCTGTTGCCTCCTCTTACCTCCTCCTCCTGTTGCATCCTCTTGCCTCCTCCTCCTGTGGTACCCCTCTCCTCCTCCTCTTCCTCATCCTCTTCCTGCAATTGAATCTTCATCCTATCACCTCCTGTTGCCACCTCCTTCTCTTCCTCCTCTTGCTGTTGCATCCTTTTCCCTCCTCCTACTCTTCCTCCTGTTGCCTCCTTTTCCTCTTCCTCCTCCTTTTCCTCCTCTTCTTCCTCCTCCTCTTCCTCATCCTATTCCTCCTCCTTCTCCTCCTGTAATGTCCTGTTGCCTCCTGTTGCCTGCTGTTGCTTGCACCTCCTCCTCCTCTTCCTGTTGCCTCCTCATCCTCTTCCTCTACCTGTTGCATCTTTTGCCTCCTCGTCCTCCTGTTGCCTCCCGTTGCCTCCTCCTCCTTCTCCTCTTGCTGTCTCCTGTTGCCTCCACCTCCTCTTACCTCCTGTTGCTTTCTCCTCCAGTTGCTTCCTGTTTCTTCATGTTGCTTTCTCCTCCTCTTGCCTCATGTTGGCTCCTTTTGACTTCTTCTCTTCTTCCTGTTGCATTCTCCTCCTCCTCCTGTTGCCTCTTGTTGCCTTCTCCTTCTGTTGCCTCCTCCTCCTCCCCTTGTTGCCTCCTCCTGTTGCTTATGTTGCTCCTACTCCTCCTCCTGTTGCTTATGTTCCTCCTCTTCCTCTTCCTCCTCTTGCCTCCTCTTGCTTCCTCCTCCAGTTGCCTCCTGTTGCCTCCTCCTCCTCCTCTTCCTGTTGCCTCCTCTTGCCTCCTGTTGCCTCCTGATGCCTCCTCCTACTCATCCTTCTGATTCCTCCTCTTGCCTCTTGTTGCCTTGTCGTCCTACTCCAGTTTCCTCCTGTCACCTCCTCCTCCTCCTCCTGTTGCCTCCTGTTGCCTTCTCCTCCTCTGCCTCCTCCTGTTGTCACCTCCTCCTCCCTGTGTTGCCTCATCCTCCTCCTGTTGCTACCTGTTACGTCCTGTTGACTTCTCCTCCTCTGCCTCCTCCTGTTGCCTCTTGTTTCCTCCTCCTCCTGTCACTTCTTCCTCCTTCCCCTGTTGCCTCCTCCTGTTGCTTATGTTCCTCGTCTTTCTCTTCCTCCTGTTACCTCCATTTGCCTCCTCCTCCTCTTCATCCTCCTGTTGCCTCCTCCACGTACTACTAATCTTGCCTCCTGTTACCTCGTGTTGCTTTTTCCTCCTCCTCCTCCTCCTCTGCCTCCTCCTGTTGCCTCCTGTGGCCTCCTCCTCCTACACCTCCTGTTTCTTCCTATTAGCTCCTTTTGCCTTCTTTTGCCTCCTTCTCCTGTTGCCTCCTCCTCAGCCTCCTCCTGTTGGCTCCTGACTCCTCCTCCTCCTCCTGTTTCCCCCTGTTCTGCTTTTGCCTCCTTCTCCTCTTTCTCCTCCACCCCCTCCTTCTCCTCCTGTTGCCTCCCGTTGCCATCTTCTCATCATCCTTTTTCTTCTTGCTGCGTCCTGTTGCCTCCTTGTCCTTGTTCTCCTCCTTCCGCTCCTCCCCCCCTTCCTGAAGGCCACTAACAGCTTTCAGTCCTGGCCAGCTCTGTGTCCAAGCCCTAGCTGGCCGGCATCCATTTTGGACCTGGGCTATGGCTAGGGTGAGGGGTAAGTGAGGGTGAAGGTTAAGTGGTAGAGCAAGCGCAGAGCCCCAGTGTTGGTGAGGCTTTGAAGGGGCTGCCAAGGGAAGGTGACGGCCACTAACAGCCTTCAGTCCTGGCCACTTCTGTGTGGCAGCTCTAGGTGGTGCTCCCACCTCCCCCTGCGGCATGCTGGCAGCTATAGGCGTGCGCGCACGCGCGCGCACACACCCCCACCACCACCCACCCACCCCAGCATGCTGGGAGCTGTAGTCCCCTACCCCCCACAGCACACTGGGAGTTGTAGGCCCTCACCCCCTGTGGCATGCTGGGAGCTGTATTCCATGCAGCCCAAGACACGCTGGGACCTGTAGGCCCTCACCTCCTGCAGACATTCCCTCACCCCCTGCCGCATGGTGGGGGCTGTAGGCCCTCACCCCGCTGTGGCATGTCCGAGTTGTAGTCCCTCAATCGCCACGGCATGATGGGAGCTGTAGTCCCTCACCCCTTGCGGCATCGTGTGAGCTGTACTCCCTCACCACCGCCCCCGGCATGATGGGAGCTGTAGGTCCTCACCCCCACCACGATACTGGGAGCTGTAGTCTCTCCTGCCCTCTCCCCCGCCCCCCCCCCCCCCCCCCCCCCCCCCCCCCCCCCCCT
>WAAD01025015.1:29655-69865 GCA_013389945.1 Fregata magnificens
CCCCCCCGTGGCATGCTGGGAGATGTAGTCCATCATCCCCTAAAGAATCCTGAGAGCTTTAGTCCTCCTCTTCGTCCTCTTGCTGTTGCAACCTTTTCCCTCCTCCTACTCTTCCTCCCGTTACCTCCTTTTCCTCCTCCTTCTGCTCCTCCTCCTTTTCCTCCTCCTCTTCCTCATCCTATTCCTCCTCCTTCTCCTCCTGTAATGTCCTGTTGCCTCCTGTTGCTTGCACCTCCTCCTCCTCTTCCTGTTGCCTCCTCATCCTCTTCCTCTACCTGTTGCATCTTTTGCCTCCTTGTCCTCCTGTTGCTTCCTGTTGCCTCCTCCTCCTCCCTCTGTGCATGCCCCCTCCTGCCCCCGTGGCGTGCTGGAAGATATAGTCCATCATCCCCTACAGAATGCTGAGAGCTTTAGTCCCTCACCCCTGTCTCCAACAGCTTTCAGTCCTGCCCACTGCTGTGCTGGAGCCTGAGGTGGTGGGGTGTCCGTTTTGTACCTCAGCTCTGCCTAGACTGAGGGGGTAGGTGAGGTACTGGGTGAGGTGGCAGAGCAAGTGCAGAGCCCCAGTGTCGGTGGGGCCGTGAAGGGGCTCCCAAGGGAAGGTGAGGGCCACCAACAGCTTTCAGTCCTGGCAACTTCCGCATGGGAGCCCTACGTGGTGGGTGTCTGTTTTGGACCTGGGCTCTGCTTAGGGTGAGGGTGAGGGGAGAGTGATTATTAGGTGCAGTATGCAGCGCAGAGCCTCCTCCTCACTCCTGGAGGGCAGCAGGGCATTTCCCAGGCATTGGAAAGGTCTGGCAAATGCCCCAGGGCTCACTGGAGAGCAGCAGGGCCCTGACCAGGCCCTAGCAAAGCCCAGCGCACCCCCAGGGGTCTCTCTGGAGGGCAGCAGGGCCTTGCCCGAGGAACTGCAAGGCTGGCAAAGGACCTGGAGAACTCCGTAGATAAGCAGGGCTCCTTATGGCACCTGACAAAGACCCTGGGGCACTCTTGGGGGCACCAGGCCCCCTTGAGGCTTTCAGCAAGGCTTGTCGAAAGCCTCAGAGCAATCTGGATGGCAGCAGAGCACTGTCCAGGCCCTGGCAAAGCCTGGCAAAAGCCCCAATGCTCTCTGTGGGGCATCAGGGGTCCAACCAGGACCCAGCAAAGCCTGGCAAAAGCTCCGGGACACTTTGAAGAGGAGCAGGGCCCTGCGTAGGCCCTGGCAAAGCAAGAAAGCCCCAGTTCTCTCTGTTGGGCATCAGGGCTTGTCGCGGGCCCCAACAAACCCTAGCTGTGGTGGCTTGACGTAGGCTAGCTGCCAGGTCCCCACCAAGCCACTCTATCACTCCCCCTCCTCAACTGGGCAGGGGGAGAAAATATGACGAAAGGCTTGTGGGTTGAGATACAGATAGGGAGATCACTCAGCAATTACCATCACAGGCAAAACAGACTCGACTTGGGGAAATCAGTTTAATTTAGTGCCAATCAAATCAGAGTAGGATAATGAGAAATGAAAACAAATCTTAAAACACCTTTCCCCACCCCTCCCTTTCTCCTGGGCTCAGCTTCACTCCCGAATTCTCTACCTCCTCCCCTGAGTGACACAGGGGTCTGGGAACAGGGATTGCAGTCAATACAATACAAGTTGTCTCTGTTGCTCCTTCCTCCTCATGCTTTTCCCCTGCTCCAGCCTGGGCTTCCTCCCATGGAAGACAGTCCTTCACAAACCTCGCTAGAGTGGGTCCTTCCCACGGGCTGCATTTCTTCACAAACTGCTCCAGTGTGGGTCCTTTCCACAGGGTGCAGTCTTTCAGGAATGGACTGCTCCAGCATGGGTCCTCCAAAGGGTCAGGTCCTGCCAGAAAACCTGCTCTAGCGCGGGCTCGCCACAGGGTCACCGCTTCCTTAGGGCACATCCACCTGCTCTGGCGTGGGGTCCTCCACAGGCTGCAGGTGGATATCTGCTCCACCATTAACCTCCATGGGCTGCAGGGGGACAGCCTGCCTCACCATGGTCTTCACCACAGGCTGCAGGGGAATCTCTGCTCCGGCACCTGGAGTAGCTCCTCGCCCTCCTTCTTTACTGACCTTGGTGTCTGCAGGGTTGTTTCTCTCACATATTCTCACTCCTCTCTCCCAGCCACTGTTACGCAGCAGTTTTTACCCTTTCTTAAATACGTTATCACAGAGGTGCTACCAGCATCACTGATTGGCTCAGCTTTGGCCAGCGGTGGGTCCATCTTGGAGCCGCCTGGAACCACCTTCATCTGACATGGGAGGGCAGGTTCTGGCATCTCCTGCAGCCTCCCCAGATACCAAAACCTTGCCACATAAACCCAATACAGCAGCAAAAGCCCTGGGGCACTCTGGGGAGAAGCAGGGCTCTTTGCGGTTCTCGGCAAAGCCAGGTGAAGTCCCTGGGGCTCCCCATAGGGCAGCAGAGCACTGCCCAGGCCCTGGAAAAGATTGGGAAAAGCCCTGGGGCAATTTTTAGGGAAGTAGGGCCCCTGTGGGGCCCACCAAGGCCTGGTGAAGGGCCTGGGGCTCTCTGGAGGGCAGTGGGGCCCTGACCAGGCATAAGAGTAAGGGACAAAAAACTCCCCATTAAAACCAATCAATCTGACATAAAAGGGCCCCCTGACTGACAGGAGCGAGACCCAGAACGGAGGTCTCATAGGTTTATGAGGCTTCCTGGGAGAAACAGGATTTACGACAGGCCAGTTGGACAGGCTCCCCACACCCACCTCACAGAAACTATGGGATAATCATGAAAGGGATTGCACTGATGGCCTGGATGTTGGAAAGGTGCTAAATAAAATTGTCCCGCCTGCTCCTCCAGCCCCACTATCGGGAAACTAATGGAGGAACTCCCAAAGCCGCGGCCAGGGAGTTCCCATGACCAAGTGGCCAAACTTTTTGGAATAAATATTAGTAATAGCCTTTGTATACCGTTAGTGGTAAATGATAGAGATCCCCTCTCTTTTCACATGGGCACAGGAACCCCAGTATTGACGATTAAAGCTGGGGACAGTGCTGCATTAATCCAGAGAACCTTGAGAAAGGGCGAATCCATCAGTGAGAAAAGACGAGCTCCCGGTAGCCAGGATAGGGTTGGACTCAATGATATTTAAAGGTCCCTTCCAACCCAAACCATTCTATGATTCTAGCAAAGCCTGGCTACGGCCCCAGGCCTCTCTGGAAGGCAACAGTGCCTCGTCTGGGCCTCAGCAATGCCCAGCAAAGTCCCCAGAGTACTCTGAAGGGCAGCAGGACCCTGCCTGGTCCCTGCCAAAGCTTAGTGAAAGCCCAGGGGCTCTCTGGAGGGCAGCAGAGCCCTGCCTCGGTGCCGGCAAAGCCTGGCAAAGGACCTGAGGAACTCTGGAGGGCTGCAGGCCCCCCTGAGGCTTAGGGCAAAGCCTGGTGACGGCTCTGGGGCTCTCTGGAGGGCAGCAGATCACTGCCTGGGTCCCAGCAAAGCCCAGCAAAAGCCCCGGGGCTCTCTAAAGGGCAGCAGGGCACTGCCCAGGCCCTGGCAAAGCCCGGCAAAGGCCCTGGTGCTCTCTGTATGTCATCAGGGCACCACCTGGAACCCAGCAAAGCTTAGCAAAAGCCCCAGGGCTCTCTGAAGAGAAGCAGGACCCTGCCCAGGCCCCAGCAAAAGGCTGGCAAAAGCCCCAGGTCTCTCTGTAGGGGATCAGGGCCCCACATTCATCAAATCCATATCACTCCAATTTAGTGGCAAGAATGTTTTGGGGGACTGTGTCAAAAGCCTTGGAGAAGTCCAGGTAAATGATAGCCGTAGCTCTTCCTTTGACCACTGATGCAGTCACTCTGTTGTGGAAGGCCACTAAATTAGTGAGGCATGGGTTTGCACTTGGTGAGGCCATGTTGGCAGTCTAATCACTCCCATGCCTGGGAGTTTGCGGCACGTGGTTGAGAATAGTGTCACTTCTCAGGACGGGTGTGTCCCAGTTCCATTTAACCTCTGTCCTGAAGCTCTTGGCTTTGCAAAGGGTGGGTGCACTGAAGAGCAGCCCTCAGGGAGGCTGAGTGCAGACAGAGTTGCTACAGCGTCCCTGGGCTATTTATCCTTGGCGTTAACTGTAAAGGTGCAAGTGCTGCATTGGGGTGGGAGTGGGGATGAAGAGCCCCTGGGTGCCTGCCCTCCCACACCCCCACAGTAGCCGCAGTGAAGGGTGTGCTTTTTAATGTCAGTTATAATAAAATATTTTTACAGAGCCCAAAAAATTCAAAATAGTGCAAAACATCTCACTGTCATGCATCCATGGTAGCCGCCGCCGGCGGTGCCGCACGGGGTGGTACAGACACACAGGCATCAGAGACACATGTGCTACAGGAGCAGAATTGGTCGGTTCAATCACATGCCGAACAGGACGGTTTGGGGAGGTGGCACGGGGCCAGGGGCACCACGGTCAGGGGCTGCGGGGCTGAGCCCCAGCCCGGCCGTGTGGGAGCAGTGGTTAGAAAAGGGGTGTAAACATTGAACAGAAACAAGAGAGGAAAGCTAAACCCTTTGGTCCCAGGCAAACCCTATAGAAAAAGGACCACAGGGGCCAGTTGGGGTACCCTGTTCTGGGATGGGGAGGGGGCTGAGAGAGGTATATTGACTTGTGGGGTCATCAGGCCTCTATTCCCCAGTACTTAGGGCAAGCTGGACAGCTGGGGTGGCCATCCCCGACACCGCACACCCTGGCCTCCCAGGCACTCGCACAAGACACGCACACCACTGATCACGCAGAAATGGTGGTTAATGGGAAATTGGGGGGGGGGTGTGTCCTCTGGGTTGGGGGTGGGAAGGGTCTTGCTTGCGCCAAGGAGGTCCCATGGGCGCTGCTGCACTGCACAGGGATGGCTGGTCCCCACTGGCCAGAGCAAAAGGAGACGGGTCCCTCTGCTCCCTCCCAAGCCTCACCCCCAAGCCCTGGCACCCTGGGGGCGGCAGTGGGGCAGCCCACAGTGGCAGCAAGGCAGGGAAGACAGGATACGGGCCGGGGGCTATTCCCTGCCGCTCCCGGCCCCAGTGATGCCGCTGCCAGCCAGGTAGGGGACCCTGTGCGGGGCATGCGGGGGCTGTGCCCGCCGACCCAACAGCCCCAATAGCCCTTCCGGGTGCAGGACACAGCCACGTCGTCCAGCTGCCCCGTGTATCTACAGCTATTTACATACGTACAGGGTGCTGAGTGGGTGGGAGCCTCCCGGTCCCTCAGGGCGCCTGGCGATGCTTGAGGGTTGGGGACAAAGGGCCATCATGCTGTGCCAGCCACTCACCAACATCCCTGGGTGGGATGAGACACCATCCCCCACCCCCCTCAGCCCTTTCCTTGTGTCACTCAATGAGGTTTGGGGCTGGATAGGACGGTAGGGTCAGGGATGGGTCATTGGGGTTCCTCCATCTCAGACAGGCTGGGAAGGGGCAGATCTGTCCCATCACCCAGTCTGGGGTCCAGCCCTTCCCTGCAGCACCTTCCCATCGGGGTGGGATGGGGGCATGACCATGCTCTGCACCACTGTCACCCCGCTGGTCTGGCCAAGGAAGGGATGAGGGGGTCTGTCACCACAGCCATGTCCCCCCCTCACCCACACCAGGGCCGGGAAGCAGACTCCTCTCGTGGCCGCTCTTATGGCTTATACATGGCTGGAGGATGCTGTAGAAAAGGCGTCAGGAGTGGGGCAAGAGGGCTGGGGGGCGGAAGGGGTTTAACTGCTGCCCTCCTCGGCCGAGCGTGTGTCCGATTTGAGCTTGACGAACTCCTTGGCCACCTCGTCATTGTTGCGTTGGGAGAGGATGCGGAGGACGGTGAGGCCAGTGTCATCCATGTGGATGCGGCGGCCCAGGGGCAGCCAGCAGGCGCAGCCGGGTCGCTGCAGGATATCGCGGAGCTGCAGGACAGCGATGCCCACTGTCCGGTCCTCCCGGGCGAAGCAGTAATCCTTCACGCACACCTGCAGCTCGTAGCACTCAGGGCCCGTCTCCATGCCCAGCGTGCTGCGGGGGGGCAAGGGACGGGCAGTGTTGGCCTAGGAGGTCACACTCCCAGGCCCCCTGGCTCTGTGACACCACCTTATATGGGTGCTGCCTCCACACTGCCCCTAAAAAAGCCTTTTCTTTTTCTTCTTTTTCCCCAATCCCTGCTTTTACCAATGAGAAAACATCTAAAACATCCCCTGGGGGACAAGGAAACTCACTGGCAGACCCCAGGATGGGGTCCCCATAACATGGGGACACATCCCCCAGCCCAGCCCCACATCCCCAGCCCTGCGGTGTCACTCACAACTGGAAGCTCTCATTGTACTTGGGGGCCCAGCTGTTGTTCTTGGATTTGGTGGCGAATTTCCTCTTCTTGTCACTGAGGTGGGGCCCAATGATATTGACCTCAATGAAGGGCCGGAAGATGCCTGACGTCTGCCACTTGAGGTCATTCGCAGCCACCACTGCAAGGAGGGAGCACATGAGGCTCGCGGGGCACTGCCACCTGCCAGACCCTGGCATCCCAGCCGGCAGAACCCACCTTTGACTGTGACTTTGTGTTCACCAGTGCCAGGGTGGGTGAAGAGCTCCACGTGGATGGACACCTCCCCAACAGGGTCATCCACGCCAGAGCCTGCATGGCAAAGGGAGGAGATGTGAGTGCCTGCTCCCCCTGTGTCCTTGATGTCCCCTGCCCACCACTAACCCCACTGGAGGAGGCAGGTCACCCACTACGGGGCGGGAGGGGGTGGGCAGTAGGATTTGACCCAATGTGGCCTCTGCCAAAGAGTTCTGGGTACAGCAGCATGGGTGCAGCAACTGTCAAGGACAGCTGGGGCTGGCACCAGGCTGGGCTGGGGCATGGCAGGACATCCCCAGCACCAGGCTGGCTCTCTGCCAACCCACCCCACATCAGCAGGGCCCAGTGAGCCCCCCTTGCCCAGGCAGGGGCTGAGGTGCCTGGGTGAGATGGGGCAGGGGACAGTGGCCCAGCTCCCGCTACTATGGGCACAGGGGGGTGTCAGTGCTCCATGCATGGCAATGAGCACGGGCACAGCACTGGGCAGGAGGGACCCAATCTGGCCCTTGCGCCACAGGGCAGCCATGGCCCTGCCAGGGGCTTGGAGCTGACCTGCCCCCTCTTGTATCCCCTCCATCTCAGGGACCACATCAAGCCCTGGGGTCCCCGAGCCTGGGGAACTTGGGTGACCTGCAACCAACAGCCCAGCTCACCCCCTCCCCCCCCCCAAGAGCCATGCATGCACCCATGGGTGAAGGAGGGGGTGCAAGGCAGAGGGACAGGCTCCGTGGGTCAGATGGGGCCAAGGAGATCAAACCGAGCTCAGCGGAAGGCTCCCAGGGTGGAAATAACAGTGCAAAGGAGGACACATCCCCATGTGTCACTGCATGGCCCCCAGCACGAGGGTGCCAGGCCAGGGGGGAGGCTGGTGATGGTACACTTTCCTCTCCATCCACCTTCATCCTCCACCCCACCCACAGCACCGCATCCCCCAAGGCACCCGCCACCCGGGCAGCACCGCATGCTGAGCCGAAATGGAGGCGATGGCGGGCGAGGAGGGGGTGTCTGGGTACAGGAGGCCAAGCATGGGATGCAGTCCTGGCCTCTCCAGCAGGGTGCGATGGAGGCCAAGCGGGGCCCATGGAGCTGGGCTCATTCCTCACGCCCCGGGGCAAGTGGACGGAGCTCGCCGGAGCAAGGCTAGTAATGGTCCTTCTGGCAGCAGGGTGCATGGGAGGGGGAAATGGGCATAGTCATGGCCTCCCCTGGGAACAGATGTCCCAAGGGGAAAGCTCCCCGCCTTGCAGGGAGGTCGTGGCAGATGCCCACCCCCAGGCAGCAGCACTGGGGACACTGCGGGGTGCCCAGAGCTTGCAAGCGAACGTGGGCACCCCTATCCCCACAGGGCACAGCCCCCCCTCCCTGGTCTGGCGGGGGGTCAATACGGCTGAGCACAGTTCCTCCAAATTCAGCCCAAAGCAGCCCTGGAAGTGCAAGTCTGTGGGCAGAGGGCTCCAGCTCTGCTCACGCTAGGCATCCCCAAGGCCAGCGGTGCTGGGACGGGGCTCCTGGCCACCCCGGCCCGCAGTGCCAGGACTGTTACTAGCCCAGGCCGCCGGCGGCAGGCAGGTGCAGGGGCGGGTGAGCAGCACACGTACCCTTCTCAGGATAAATTTCTTCACTAAGGGTAAACCTAATACCTTTCCCACCATGAACTAGTGGGAAGGAGAGAGAAAGAGACAGATATGGCACAGAGTAGACGAAGAGAGGAGGAAGGAGACGACGTGCGTGGGGGATGGGAACAGTGAAAGAGAGGGGAGAAAACAAAGAGAGAGAAAGAGAGATCAGATCTCGCAGACAGATGGACAGCTGAGCATCCGGACAACACTGCAGCGACACAGGAGTGCCAGGCACCACCCAGCTCTGAGCCCAGGGGGTCCTGAGGCCAGATTGCACCCACGGGTGCTGGCACCCACCAGACCCAACCCCACGCCCCCGACATGGCTGGCATAGGAGGCACAAACAGGACAGACATCCCTTGCAGGAGACGCACAGACAGCAAACGCATGTCCCTCTCCCCAAGGATGCAGACAAGCCTGGCTGGGGCACTATGCAATGGCCCATGACGGCCACTGAGCACTTCTGTCCCCTCCTCGAGCAGCCAAGGGACAAAATAAAGGGCAGCATTTAGAGCTGAGGGGTAGTCCTGCCCCAGAGGGTGCCCAGCACCCTGCACCACATGGCTCTGGGATGGGGACAGAGCCTGAGAGGCACCCTGGACAGATCCCAAATCATGGGGTATGTGGGGCACCCAGCGTGCCCAGGACAGGTCCTGGCACAGCATCCAGATCCAGCTGATCCTGTGAGAGGTCTGAGCCCCAGCCAGGCTGGCACCGCTTGGCCAAGACTGGCAGCTCCAAGGCAGCACTGGACCAGAGGTGTCTGTGCTGGGTGACAGGGGCCATCCAGAGGGGACAAACACTGTGACACATGGCCAGAGGGTGACTTTCTCCACCACCCACAGGCCCCATTTCTATGCCAGCCCAGCCACGCCCTGGCACTGGGGACACGCTCTTCTTGCTGGTGGGGGTCTTGGGGGTGCCAGGCTGCCTCTGGCCACTCATTACCCCTCTTCACCTGCAAACCATGGGAGAAAAAAGCCCTTCCCTCCCCACCCATCCCTCCCACCCCTCCACGAGCCTGGCTGGGACCCCCAACCCCACCGGGATGGAGGCAGGGTGGAGCCCTGGCCATGGGGCAGCTGAGCCTGTGTGTGGGCATAGGGGGCCCGGGTGAGGGGCCAGGGCAGTGCATCCTACCCTGCGAAGCCTGGGTCTGCACAAAGGTTTTGATGAGGAGGTCAGTGGCCTGGGTGTAGAGGGACAGGGCGTAGCGCAGCGACTGTAGGTCGGGGCTTTTCTCCAGGAACGTCTTCTTCAGCCCCACACCGCCGGCATGGAAGTATTGCTGGAGGGGGGAGATGGCCACAGGATCCTCAGCGGCTCTGCTTGAGCCCACCTGATGCCCTCCCAGGTCTGTGCCTCAGGGCTAGAGCCCTCAGGGGCACCCCTTCGTACCCCAGAGTGCCCTCACCTTGATGGTGTCCAGTGCCAGCTCCACCACTGCACATTGCTTTGGGGTCAGGCTCTTGGCTTCCTCCCGCACCATGTGGTCCTGCAAGGCACAAATCCTGCTCTCAGGATGGGACCAGGGCGCCGCTCCCCTCGCCCCAGCCATGCCAGCAAACAAGCACTGGTGGGATTCTTACAACAGTACCAGTGCCAGCCTGCAAAGTGCCACCTGCCCTAGCATGGAGAGGAGCTCAGACCGTCCGCCCCCCACCCCAGCCTAGCCTCCCAGCCCTCACCTTGAGCTTGGAGAGCTGCCCCAGCTCCTTGGCTGCGTTGAAAATCATCTGCGTGCCCTGCAGAGAGCAAAGAGACAGGAACAGCCCTGGTGAGTGGCCAGGCTGGGGGTGCCATGGCCAGGCTGGGCATATGGTGCCAGGAGCTTGCTGCAGCTCTGGGGGCTCCCCCAGCCCCCCAGCCTCTGGAGGGCCAGAAGGGTGCTCCTTGGAGAGCCCCAGGGGCCACCAGCCATGCCAGGCATGGTGATGCAGGTGCGGGGAGCTGGTGCAGCCCCTGTCCCAGCCCCTGAGTTCTTAGTGGAGGTGAGTGGCTGGGGGCTTGGGGACCCCAGGGCAGGACATCACCCTGGCATCAGGGACCTCACACCCTGCTCAGCACAAGCAGCTTGGCCCAAGGGTCCCATCCTGCTCCCTGTGGTGCCCAAGCACCCGCTTCTGAATCCAACAGAGCCCAGCACAGCACATAACTGGCACTCCATGGACAATCATACGACATCAGGGCAGGAGGAGCAGCGAGTGAGTGCAGAGGAACAGTGGGCACAGGGAGGATACGGCGTGGTCCCCCTGTACCCCGCAGTGCTGGCAGTCAAGCCAAACACCCCTCTGCCACCCAGACCCTTGCCCAGTCCCAGCCCCAGGGAGGTTCCCAGCCCCTTTGCACCCCAGGGAACACCACGGATGGGAGACCCTGGCCACCTTTGTCTGCCCTGTTCCATGCCACCCCCATGGGTAGGGGCCATGAAGCCATTCCATGGAGCCCACTGGCATGGTTCCTGGGGACACAGCCCCATGGCACAGGCAGGGCAGGCGAAGGTGGCCAGGGGCTCCTTCCCTGGTCTGGCACCCACTCACCGGGCTGAGCCCAAGCCGCCCTTCTCAAGCCCTCCACTTTGCAACATGCAACTGGATAAACTGGGGCCCAGTGGGGCAGAGCCAGCAATTCCCACCTCCTTCCCCCTCCCGACACCAGTAGCTCCAGCCCTTCCCAACAATGAGAAACCCCAGCATCTGTCCCACTAACCATTACCTGGTGTCTGGCCCCCCATGTCCTCATTTTGTACCCCCCNTTGCTGGCCCCGTCTCCCCCAGCCAGTGAACAGGCTGGGAGCTGGGGACACTGGTGTCACCCAAACAGAGCACGACGGGACACTGTACTGAGCTGGGACTCCCCCACCCCACAGCGCACGGGACAAGGGACGGGGAGGAGGCAAGAGGAGGGACCAGAGCCAAGTGGGGAACAGAAGAGCCATGTCCTTACTTCAGTGTGACTGGGCAGCTTCACCCTGCTCTGGAAGAGAACAGCAAGGGACAGTTACTGGTGGCCCCAGCAGTGGCCAGCCGCAGGTCCAGGCCCCCCACATCCCCCAACCGTGCGGGCTCTGGCCCTGTACTCTCCTCTGGCTGCACCCAATTCTCCGCTGCTGCTACTGGTTCGGTACCAGTTCACATCTGCAAAGGCTCAGCCCCATGCGCTTGCTGGTGAACCTGTGATGAGTGTGCCAGGTCTCTTCCTGAGTGGGGGCAGGCTTGCTCCCCACCTTGTTTGGGGCTGGGAAAATAGCAGCAGGTGGAGGAAAGCAGCTCACCCAGCACACAGCGAACTGGGGCAGGACCCAGTGTCCCCTGTGAGAGGAGGGGGGAGCTGGGGCGAGCCACAGGCATTGCCCAGACAGATGCCAGCATAGCTCTTCCCGAGAGCTGGGTTTTGGAAGCAGGCAGCCTGGAGGGCTGTGCCGGGCCCCCAGCCTGGCAGTGGGGAGCACCCAGACAGAGGAAGAGACCGTGTGCCTGGAGAAAGCCCTTTGGCAAGTTTTGGGGCTCAGCGAGCCTTGCTGAGGCCCCCCAAGCATCAGGGGGAAGCGGGCTCAGAGGTCCAGGGGATCTCAGCAGCCCCATGGCCCCCAGTGTGCCCTGCACATCCCCAGCATGGCCCAGCATCCTGGGGGTCACCTCTTCCTGAGCCCCCAGCAGTGGGATGGGTTTGTGCCCAGGATCTCCCATGCTTGAGCACGCCATCCCCACACTGTCCCAGCCAGGCACCTGGCGGGGTGCTGAGCACCACGGGGCAGCATCCCCCATGCCTGCCTGGGGATGGGTAACACCCCACATAGCCACCCACGGGGGCTAAACATGACACGACCCCAGGCTCCCTACCCTGGGCGACACACAGAAACAGGTCACTGCCCCCATCCTGCACACAGGCAGCACGTCCTGGACAGCACGGCACACCTCAACACGACAACACGCCACGCAGGCAACGGCACATCCAGACAGCACGACAGAGGAAGCACAGACAAGCCTGGACCTCCACAGCAGGCGGGTGTGGGGCCACAAGCATGGCCATGGGGCAATGACACACACGGAGCCCATGGCTATTTACCTTCTCTGTCCCCTTGCCATGTTTTCTCAAGAGCGTGCCCTGTAGAAGCAATGTCAGAGGTTGAGTGGTGGGGTGGGCGGACAGCATGGGACAGGACACAGGGGGCACAGGGCAAGGTGGGCACATGGGGTGGCCGCAAGCTGGCGGCAAAGACATCGCTGAGCTCCTAAAGGACAGCCAGGGCCAATGGGGGACTGGTCCCTGTTGGGGTGCTGCGCCCATGGGGGACTGGTCCCCACTGGGATACTGGGTTAGTGGGGGACTGGTCCCCAGAGGGATGCTGGGTCAGTGAGGGACTGGTATCTTCGGGATGCTGGGCCAACTGCTCCCCACTGGAATGCAGGATGTTGCACTGATGGGGAACTGGTCCCCACATTGACTTATGGGTAGCTGATCCCTGCTGGGATACAGGGATGCTGAGCCCATGGGGGACTAGTCCCCGCTGGGATATAGGGATGCAGGAGCCAGCTGGCACTGTGTGTGTGCCCCCACATTCCCCTCCAGCTCTGGCAGATGCTCACAGCACTGGGAAGGGAAGGGGGAAGGGGCAGCTGTACTTGGGTTTTGCACGCAGAGTTCTGGTCCATGCAGTGCTGGGCACAGTGACAATCCCGCACTGACCCAGGCCCGGCAGTGGCAAGAGAAACAGTATAAAATGGGACAGCAGTGCCATGTGGGGGGATCCTAACCAGCCTGTCAGGGCTGGGGCACATCTGACTCAGGAGCGGGTAGCAGGGGGGTCAGCTGGCAGGAAAGCCTGCGGGAGGGACAAGCAGCACAGTTAGGGCCAAGTGGGGCCTCCAGGAGGGTTTCTTGCCCTGGAGGGAAACTGAGGCACGGGGTGATGGGTCAACAAAAGAACCTTGTACCCCATAGAGCTGACACCACCCCAGTCGCCCAGCAGGCTCAGCAAGGCTGGGACATGAGGTCCCCATGAGGTCTGAGGGGAGGCTTAGCCCCAAGCTGCCCCCAGGGTCTCTCCAAATGCTGCTGTTGGAAACAAAAGGTGTTGGGGGACATGGGGCAGGCATTTGTCCCCGCAGGGACTGGCACCCAGCACCCAACCACTGGCACCTGCACCACTGCTCCTCCTTGAGAAGGTGCCTGTGGTCAAAGCAGGGGTGGGGGCAGGATTGGGGGTGGACGTGGCCCTTCCCTTGCCCTGCAGAGCATTAAGCCCATGGCCACAGACTGAGCAGAGGAGGACAAAAGGAAACTGCTCAAAGCCGTGCAAGGGCCCAGCAGCAATGCCGAGAAGGGAACCCAGGAGCCTGGGCTCCCAGGGCCATATCCCGACCGGGAAAAAGTCTCACAACCTGTGCCAGCAATGTGCCCCACCACTGAGCAACTGGGCCAGGGACCATCATGTCCCAGCGAGATGCTCCTCTCCGCAGGCAGGTAAAGCTTCTGCCCTCAGCCCCCACCATAGCCACACCCCAGCCAGGGCCTCAAGGGGAAATTGAGGCACAAGGGGTCAGGAAGAGCAGCCCTGACTGCCAGGCACGCACCGCTCCCCCTGCTCATGTCTCCAGTGGCCTCTCTCACCCTCAGCACGGAGCAAGAAGATGGGAGCCCCTGGGTTTGGCTGTCCCTGATTACACGTCACTGCCCCATCACTGTCACCTCCCACCCCATCACTCACCCTTGCACCTCCCCACATCCAGGCACCGCGAATCTGTCCAGGACCTTTTCACCCCCCGAACCCAGCTGGGGCCACTGGCAAGTGCCCTCCAGGAGCTGGTGCCAAGCAGGCAGCACAAGGGTGGGGACCACAGAGGTGGACCAAGTCGGGAGCTGGAGGAGGGTGTGGGCAGGGCGCGGGCAGCCACACAAGACAAAAACCGGCGAGGCCAGGACCGACACACAGCGGACAGACAGACAGACAGACAGGGAGCTGCCGTACTTACAATCATCTGCCATTGAAAGGCGAGCGGAGCAATTGGAAAGAACAACCGTGACATGAGTGTCGGCCCCCTCCTCCATCCTCCCCAGCCCCAGCTGCCCCATGGCTGGGTACCAGCCCTTGCCATCCCCCCCACCCCCGCCAGCCAGGAGGGACGGCAGAGCCAGGGATGTCCTCCATCTGACGTGCCACAGCACTCGGCATTGACACCCTGCCACCAGCACCACAGGTCTCCACAGCCCCTAAGTGGCCCCATCCCAACCTGCCCAGTCCTTCCTCACTGTGGTAGGGGGCTCTGCCCCAGGGGGACCCAGCTCCAGGGAGCTGGTGGACCCCACTCAACATTCGGCTCTGACATGTAGTCCCACGCCGCCAACCTGCCCAGCCACCCCCAGGCTGGAGCCCAGAGCCACGCTGGGTGGGCTGTCCCCTGCCATAGGGACGAGCCCCAGCACAGCCCCCTCCAAGGACTGCCTCCCCTCAGGAAAATCACCCAACAGATCCACGTGTCCATGCCATCTCCTCTGCCGAGCACAGGGCTCGCTGCCTCCAGAACATGGCATAGCCACACGAGGCTGGGAAGGGACAGAGCTAGGGACTAGGATGGCAACTGGGACCCAGTGGCACCAGCATTCTTGCTAGATTTGACTGCCTTTGGCCAAGGGTGTGCGAGCCTGGCTGAGAGCGATGCAGGGCTGACCTGAGCCAGGCTCTGGGCTGTGACAAGGTGCCAGTGAGGTGGCACCACTGACAGGGAATGCACTGTCCCTTACAGACACAGCATGAGGAGGCCCACAGCCCCAGAAAGGTGACACAGTGGCCAGTGGCTCCAGGGACTCCAAGCAAGAGCCTGAGCCCAGCTTTGTGACAGTGACAAAAGCCACTGAGAGTGACAGGGACAGATGTGTGGCTGGCTCAGAGCCCTTGGTGTCACCTTTCCCTGCCTGACCCCAAGGGAACAGCCACCCAGTGAAGCTTCGGGATGCATGGCTACGTCCAAGGGGGACAGACACAGTGATGCGATACAGAGCCTCAAAGCCTGTAGGCAACCTCCCTCTGAGGAGAGACCATTGCCTGGGCTTTGCTCTGCTCCCCTAGAGCCTGTTCAGCCCATGAGCAAGGAAGACTTCAGCCCTGCTGTGGGGACATGCCCCCCCCATCCGCACATCACTCCCATCCCTGTGAAGCCAGTCCCTGCTCCCCAAGCAACCCCAGCCCCACAGCAAGGTCAGACATGCGGTGGCTCCCTGCACTCTGAGAGCCTCCTGATTCACCTCATGGCACAGGGACTGTGCCCACAGCCGGTGCTGATGAGCATGGGATGCTGCCCCAGCTCAGAGGGAAGGATGCAGAGGAAAGGACCAGTGCCCCCTCCTGGTGCCACGATGGAGGTGGCAGGAAGGTCCTTTGGCAAAGCCATCCAAGAGGGTGCTGGGCTGCAGTGGGCACCTGGGTCAAGGATGACCTTTCTGTCCTTCACCCCTTCGCTGGCCATGAGCTGGGGGCAGGTCTGGGGAAGCTGCCAAAGTCCCCACGCCCTCAGCTGCCAATGAGGGCACCTGGCCAGCAATGTCCCACACTGGCCCCAATCAGCCACCTGTGGCTCAGCTCCAGGGTCCCCCATCCCTGGTTCCCCTCCCCATCACTCACCGTCTGGTCAGTGAGCGGGGGCAGGACGATGGTCTTCTCCATTGTGTTCATCACCAGCTTCCAGAGCTCCTTCAGCACCCGCTTCAGCACCGTCTTCTCGCAGATCTTAGCAAAGAGTGTCAGGCTGCAGAGAGGGAACGGGGCTGAAGTTCCCGGCATGGCACCCCTGATGCTACCCCTTGCCTGGTCACCCTGACCCTGCAGGTCCCTCACACTCGCCGGGCGAGCCAGGGACATTGGGGAGGGTGGGGGTCCCTGATGCCCCCCACACTCACTTGCTGTCCAGGAGGTCCATGATGGGCTGCAGGACGTTGTCAGCATCCTGTGCAACGCTGCTGCAGGTGCTGGCGGGGACGTTGCCGGTGCCCTTCACCTGGCCCAGGATGTCCCCCATCTGCTTCACGCACTCCTCGATGTGCGGCTGGAAACTGGAGACCACAACACCCAAGCAGCTCAGCATCCCCCACAGCCGTGCCCAGGACCTGCTTGGCTGAGCAGAGCCCCTACCCCCACCCCAGCCACAGCTCCTGGACCCCCAAACCTCTCCTTGGCCCACCACCCATGCCCTGTCGCCTGGGTGTACCTGGTGGCAAAGACTCGGCTCAGCTCATCCAGGACGTTGTTGAGTTTCACCTGCAGTTCCTTGAGGATATCACTGGCTTCTGTGTCCAGCTGGAGGAGGGACAGGTTGGAGAAGCCGTCAGGGTCCCTGGCCCAGCCCTGGGGGTTCTCTGCACCCCAAATGCACCTCTGGGCAGGGTGAAGCCCAGCCGTCATCTGACGTGCTGGGAGAGCAGGGTGTCATGGGGTGGGACAGCATGATCCCATACAGGAATGAGGAACTGGGGTCTGCTCCCAGCACTGCAGAGTTGGGGAAGGGGCTGCCTCTGGGGGGAAGGGACTGATCCAGCCCCTCCACAGGACTCCCTCCTGGAGACCCCAATACGCACCTCCTTCCCACCCATGGCTTCAAACATCTTCTCAAGCTGGACACGGAGCTGCTGGATGTTGTTCATCAGGATGCAGGGCTGAAGGGGTGGGATAGAGAGAGGAATCAGCACCAACAAGTGTGGCTGGAACAGCGGCCCACCCCCCCCAGGTCCCTCCCACCCTGTGCTGGGGGACACAGGAAGAGTCATGGCATGGAGCCCTGCCTGGCAGCATTTCAGGGACTGCCATCAGACAGAGACCGAGGGGAGGACTTGCATCACAGGAATCAGCTCTGGAGCTGAGGTGATGGCTGGGGTCACCACGTGGGGACAGTCCTGCCTGGCAGCACCAGGCAGGTGGCAAGCAGAAGGGAGATACATCACCACTTTCTCCTTCTCCTTGGAGCAGTATGAGGCAAAATCCTTGGAGATTATCTCAGCATACTGGAGGAGCACATTGCTGATGGTCTGCAGCCAAACAAGGGATGGGACCCACCCAGACAGCAGCAAAGAGGAAGAAGGAAGGAGAGAAGGAGACCATGAGTCCCACAGCAGTGAAACAACCCAATGCCTGGATACACCCTGGGACCCCCAGACCCTCTGGCCCTATAGATGCACCAGGAGCTGCATAGGCACAGCCACTGGAAGCCAGATCCAGCACATCTGGTCTCCGCAGGCAGCTCCATCACCAGCACAGCTGTGAAGGCATCAGCCATCAAGCCAACATGTAACTCCCTCCCACACTGCAGCAAGCCAGTGGCATTTAATTAATCTAGATTAATTAACCAATTAACTCATAAATTAGCTAATCTCCTGTGCTAGCAAAGCTGGGAGAACTACAGGGTCTGTTGGTGGCATGTTCGCTTGAGCAGCGCTGTTAGAGGTGGTGCAATCTGTGCTCTATGCTGCTGCCTGCAGCTGAATGGGAGGTGGCAGAGAGAGCCCACGAGCCCCGGACCAGGGCTGGGACCAGGGTCCCAGGGGTGCTGCTGGCCCAGTGGCCCCTGCCCCAGCAGCTGCCCACCTTGGCAAACCTTCGCATGTAGTGCCCAACAATCTGGGGGTCAGGACACTCGAGCTTCTTGATGATCTCAAAGCTCTGGTTGAGCTGGGAGAAGACGTCTACCACAGAGCAAGAGAAGAGCGCGTGCTCTGACGTCTGCTGGAACTGGGGGAGTGAGAGGCAATGTCAGCAGGAGGCAGGGAGGGGAGATTTTAGTCACACTGGGCATCGAGGGACAAGCCCCTCGCCCACCCCCGGCTGCAGCCCCTGTGCCCGCTGACAGTCCTGTTTATACCCCATCCTTCTTGTCCCGCTCCAGCGCTCCATGCAGGAAATCCCGCGACACCTCTTCATTCTCATCCAGCCACTGGATAACGAAGGGCTCGAACCAGCTGGAAGAGAAGCCGGTCCCTGGTGAGGCCAACCAGCCCCCAGGGTGCAAGCACCCCCTCCCCTGCCCCCCGAGGGCTGCACTCACGCGGGGTACTCAGGCACGCGGCTCTTGAAGGAGGGCAGCTCGGTGACGTACTCGTTGTACAGCCACTTCACCTTGAAGTGCAGGTTCATGTAGTCCGCGCTCTTGCACAGGCGGTGCTTGTCGTGCTCTGCACAGGGAAGGCGAGTGCGCGCGGGTGTTGCTTTGAGACCCAAACCTGGGGGGCAGCTGCCCCAAGGGCAGCTCTGGGGATCGGTAATGGGGTGAAGATGGAAGTGCTTCTTGGGTGGGATTTAAGCTAGGCATCGTGTTGATGAGGGGGTGAAATGGCTTGGCCCAGGGAACAGGCGAGGTGGGAGCAGAGTGCGGCTCCTGCCTGGTTTCCCCACCCAGCTCAGGGTGGCGTGGGGGGACTCACCCTCCATCGCATACTTCATGTCCTGAGCAAAGAGGTTCCACATCACCTCGGCGCTGATCTTCCCCACGTTCAGCTCCTGGGGGAACCTGGGGCAGGGGGAAAGCGCGAACACAGGGTGGACCAGCCCTCCACTTGGAGATACATCCTACACACACCTCCCGCCTGCCTCAGTTTCCCCATCTGTAGAATGGATGTTACAACCCACTTCTAAAGGACTAAAGCTACCATTGCCGCCATGTGGGCATCCCCCCAGGTGCAAAGCAGGGTCCCCTTTCCCAGCACCTACTCACTGGTTCAGGCAGGGCGTGTAGGAGTTCTTGTCCTCCTCGATAATGGAGACTATCAGGGTGATGAGCTTGGACCAGAAGTCCAGGTTTTTGATGCTGGGGCCCTGCTCCTCAGGGGGCAGCTCGCCTTTCTTAGTCTGTAATGATGGGGACATAGCAGAGGCTCCAGTCACCCCACCCGTGGAGCTCAATTTCATGGCGGCGCTAATGAGGAGGCAGAAGGGCTCTGGGAACACCCTAGAGGCCCCCACACAGCCCCCCGCCTTGTCTGGCCCCCGTCTCAACCCCACAGCAGTGGGGCTCAAATCCTGCCCCAGGCTTGGGGCTCATTCTGCATGGAGCTGAGCACTCTGGAGAGGGAGCAGGAGCATCGCACAAAGAAGGGCAGGGGTTGGGGAAGGTCCCCCTGCAGCACCTGGCATCCCAGTGCGTCCCAGCTCCCCCCGCCCCACGCACCGGGTCCGTCTGGTACTCGCGACTGTACAGCTCGTGACAGTTGTTGAAGATGTACTCATAGGTGGAGTTGAGGCAGGCTTTCACGCAGTCCTTCACCACCTGGCTGGCTCGTGGGGGGCTCTGCAGCTCCTGGACCTGGGTGTGCAGGGAGAGAGCAGCGCTGGAGGCAGACCCGCACCCTGGCCAGCCACCCAGGAGCTACCACCGGGCCAGCGGAACCCCAACCTTGCAAAGACCTGGGGCCAGCAAGGGTCAGGCTCCCCACCAGAGGGATGGGGCGAGTGGGGCCCCAGCAATACCTTCATCCGAAAGAAGGTGATGCTGGTCAGCAAATCCACCGTGGACTTGAGATCCTGCAGCCGTTCAGGACTGCTGGCAGGGAAGTTGTTCTGCCAAAGAGCAAGAGAAGTGTGGAGTTGCACACAAAACTCTCACAGGGGCAAGTGGAGGGGGAGAAAACAGCCGCCTGTTGTTTCAGACCTTATTAGACAGGTGGGGAAACTGAGGCATGGCAGGCACCTTACCCGGTACATGGAGAGGTCGATCCGCAGCGAGTTGTGCAGCTGGTCGAGGAGTTTGACGAACCGCTCCTTCTGCGGAGAAACACCCCAGAGCCAGGTAAACAGGGGAAAGGCGGCAGGGACCATCCCCCCTCCCCGCTACCCCTGGCTCTCTCTGCCCCCAGCGCAGCCCATGCTGCCCCCGGCTCATCCCTCTCCTTCCTGCTGTCCTGCTGTCCATCCTTCCCTCCTTCCTTCATCAGAGCCCTGCAGGTGGGCACGGGAAGCCTGCAGAGAAGAGCATGTCCTCGCTGGTGGCTGGGGCTCACTGGCAGCCATCGACAGCTCCCGAGGCACATGTGGCTGTGCCAGGCACAGTACAGGATCAAGAGGCAACACTGTGCATCCCCTTTGCTCTCGCTGGTGGTCAGTGCCAGAGGCAGGGACAGCCTGCCCTATCTGCCCTGCCCACTTGGACACCTCCAAGCCTGGGCTCGGGGCAGGAGCAGGGAGAGGGTGTGCAGGATCGTGCCTATGGGCTGCGTGGCCCCTGGATTGAAGCTTTCAAAGAGCTCAGGAAAAAAAGGGCAGGGAAAGAGCAGCTGGGCTCTTGCAGCAGTCACCCATCTTTGGGGCCAAGCTGCTTCGAGACAAGGCCAGGACGGCCCTGAGGAGTTGGATGCCTCCACGGGCTCCTCGCTCGCCCGACCGGGCTGCATCAAGGGATGTGCACAGGGAACCACCCCAGGTAGACGGTCTCCACTGGGGCTGAGTGGCTTTAATTCAGCTCAGCTCAGCTCCCGTCCAGGGAGCGCACGGCAGGAGGATGCAAATCCCATGTTGGGCTGCAGATTGGGCATCAGAGCTGAGGGCAAAGCAACCAATCTGCCCCAAGACACTGTTGGGAGGCATTTCACTTTGCATCTCTGCCAGGGCAGGGCTTTGGACAACCCCGTGGGCCTCCCACGAGAGCCCTGGGTTCCCCCCACAGCACTGGCTGTACTGGGCCAGGGCTGCCCCACAGGGCTCCGGAGAGCACGGAGCAGCTCCCGGAGTCCTGGTCAGGGGGAGGACAAGGGGACAGGACGGGGCAGTGAGTCCCGCGCCCGCCTGGCCGCGGCTTGGCCAAGTCCGCAGCCTGCACTGGCAACCGCAAACCTTCGGCGCGCTCGCCCGCCGGAGACGGCAAAGCCAGGCTCTGGGCCGAGACCGTGCGTCCCCGCCACCGAACGGCTGCAGCGCTTTAAAACTGGACACGACGGGTACTCGGGGTTAAAGCGACACGGCCGGGCACTTTAGGACCCAACCTTAGGCTCTCTAAAAAAAGAAAAAGAAACAAGTTTTTAAAACCCTCCACGTTAGAGAAAAGGCACTTTTTTTTTTGGTATGGTTTCGTCGTCCTGCATACTCCAGAGGCACAGCTCGCTCGGCTCTAGCTACCCCCTGCAACGGGAACTGGGAGGTGAGCCAAAGCAGCTGCTGCCCAGAGCTGCGCTCGGCCCTGGCTGCGTCCCTGGCTACCCAGCACTTTGCCTGACCCAGGGCTGGGCACTGATCCTGGCTCGACCCATGTGCATCCAGAGAAATCACCTGCTGCCTCTGGGACAACACAGGGGGAGCCGGGGCAAGAGCTCAGCCCCTCCTGGCCCATGTCCCCGAGGGCGCACCCGGCCCCGGCACAAACTCACCCTGCTCGCTGCAAGCGAGGCACCCAGCCAGCACGCATGGGCGCTAGCGCAGTCAGGTGAGTTTGCAGCGGTCCTGGAGTGCGCCCAAAGTGCACAGGGCCGTGCAAAACTCTCGGCGAGCTGCAAGGATGGCTCCTTGCTACCTGCTTGTGATTTTGCCACCAAGGTTTCCCCCTCCTGCCATGCTGCCACCCAGCATTCCAGCCCGCTTGGACTCTCACGATTTTAACATAGTAATTTGGAGAGCAAATTTAGACCTTCTCCCAGGAAGGCGGTGGCTCTTTTCCTTCCTGAAAAATGGAAGCAGGATGAATTTCAGGGCAAGCAGGGGCTGACTCCCTTGCTGCCCGGCTGCAGTTTGGAGCAGGGTGTTTTGCACGGCCCTTTTTGACCCCTGAGCCCCCCGCCCCCTCCCAAAAGAAGAGAGAGAAGAAGGAAGGAGTGTTTACGCACCATCGGACTTACCCCGAAATTGGAAGCGGCAAAGCGGTCGGAGGCCGAGACATTGGTGGAAGCCGTGGTGTGGGCATAGTAGGCATTGATGTTGGCTAGCAGGGTACTCATTACCGCCGGCACCCCCGGGCACATGTATTTGGAGGAAAGACAGGCAAAATGCCTGCAGGGGGAAGCGGAAGGTGAGGGCGCGGGGCCACGGGAAGGGCTGCCTGTAGGAAGGGATGTGGGGTTTGGGGTGCATGCACGGAGAAGGGGAGGGAAGGGTGCACAGGTGTGGGGCGAGCTAGGGGAGCATGTCTGCACCCGTGGCAGGGAGGCGGGTGCAAACAGCAGCAGGGGAGGAAGATGTCAACAGTGACCTCCCCACCCCGCCCCAGGGCTGGCGCAGCCCCTTTGAGCAAGGTGGAGGGCAAGGGACTCACGTCATGGCCTGGTAGATGGACTCCACCCCGTAGCGCATGGCAAACTCGTCCACGATCTCCTGCGCTGTCTCATCAAAGTACACCTTCCAGGCGTCGTCCCCCTTGGCATCGGGGATCTTCACCACCCCGTTGTTTTGCAAATCCGTCACAAAGTGGAACAGGTTCTGGAGGTACAAACAAATCCTGTCAGGTCCCCGGGGCTGGTGGTGGCACGATGGCTTCGCTGGGGTGGGGGCCATGCCCCCCGCGCCTGCCTGGGCTGCTCACCTCGTGCAGGCAGGTGTACTGTACGTGGTAGGGAGCCACCTTCTCCTCGCCTTTGATCTCCACGCTGATGTGCAGCCGGATGGCTCCCGATACGGCCGACTTGTCTGTCCGCTTGTCTGCAGGGGTACAGGGAGGGGGACAAGACATGAGGCTTCCCCAGAGCAACTGTGCTCACTCCTGGCCCCAAAGAGGGGCACACAGCTTTGGCACGGAGGGGCTCTTGGGGCCAGGGCCACGGGGATGCCCAGCACTGAGTGCAGCCAGGCTAGGGTACGATGCAACCAAGGCATTGCAGAGAGGGATTTGGCCATATCTCCAGGCACTACAGAGATGTGGCCTCTCCGTGCCTCAGTTTCCCCTCTGCAGAGGGCCAATGCTCCAGACCTCCTAGGCAAAGGGTTTTGAGAATGACCCTGGGAAAACACTTGATCCCAATGGCTTTCGGTATTGTTTTTAACAGCAGACCCTATACTAATATGCTGAAGTAGCCTTCACACCAGGACTGGCAGCACATCCCCCCGGGACCACAGGGCCAGGAGTCCCAGCCCTAGCGGGCCGTGCCGGGGCAGCCAGTTACCGAGGTTGTACCAGACGTCCATCTCCCCGCTCAGGGTCCGGACCTCGATGATTGTCTGGCCCAGGAAGTCATCGGACTCCCTCTTGAAGCGCTGCTTGACACGGGACTTGATGTCATCGTCTTCGTCCCAGACGCGGACCTTGATGCGGTCAGAGGAGTTATGGCACTCGCTGGGGAGGTGAGAAGGGGCAAGCCCCAGGATGAGCAGGGAAACCTTTCCGGCCTCTCCACAGCCTCTGTTTCCCTAAACAAGAGGGACCATCCCAGCACAGGGCAGGAACTGGGGGAAGAGAGCGGATGTGGGGGCACCAACCCTCCCTGGTGGGCTCAGCAGGGCTGTGCACCGTGCTCAGGCAGCCCCAACACAGCCTGGATCAGCCCCCATCGCTGGGAGCCAAACCCTACACAGCACAAAACCAGCAGTCCCAGTGACCCCAGCAGCCCCCCTCCACCTTCAGCTGGGGCAGGATGAGGCTCCCCACCACCCCACAGGGACGAGCTGACAGCCAGCACAGCCCAGCATGACCGCAAGTGGCCAGGAAAGGGGATGGCAGGGTCAGGGGTAAACTTACAAATGGAAATTCTCCTCCCAGACTGGATTGAGATTGCCGTAGATAGTTTTAGTCCTTTTTTTTGTCTTTCCAACCTGAACAGTGACATACGGGTCACTGGAACCCGTCTTATCCTTTGCTTGCAGACCCTGGGCACAAACGACTGCAGCACAGCATGGCACAGCACAGCGCGCACGCCCATCCACACAAGGCACATGCGTGGCACATACAGCGGAGAGAACAGACAGAGAGAGGAGTCAGTGCCACAGCCAGACCGAGATCCCTGCAACAGGCCCCTTGTGTCCCCCGGCAGAGCCCCAGGGGCTGAAGCCGCTTTGCAGGATGAGGAGCAGGAGGGGGGTTGGAGCACATAGCATCCTTGGGCAAGGGGACAGCCACATGGTCCCCCCTGGCACATAGTGCCAGGCGCAACCGGTGCCTACCTGTGATGCTGATCTTGGCCGACCATTTGGAGGTGCCATCCAGGACACTCTGCTTCACTGCCTTCATCTGCTGCGTGTGCGTGGTCTTGGTGACCCCAAACACCTCCTGGATCAGTTCAAATATCTCTGGCTTGTTGCGCTCCCGGATCTTCATGCGGTCCTTGAGCACCATGATGATATTCTGGGTTCGGTCCTCCGCTCCGTGCTTGGAGCTCTTCTCCGCTGCCCCTGGGAGAGGACAGCCATCGGTGAGATGGGGGGGCAGGCAGCATCCAGGAGAGAGCCAAGAGCTCCCCAAGCCCACCATGCATGAATGAAGTCAAACGTGGAGAGGTCTACACCCTGCCCAGGACAGATCTGCCCTGCTCACCACTTCCCCCATGCACGAAGCAGGAGTCCAGCTCTCCCCAGGCCGCTGCCCCGCTCCCTCTCCAAAGTAAGAAGGGATGAGGCTGCAGGCAATGGCTCCTTACTCTGCAGGCAGTCGGCATTGAGCAGGTCCTGGCACTTCTCGTGACACTTGACGCCACACTCGGCGCAGCGCATGCCCTGCCGGGCGATGCCCCAGAGCAGCCCCTCGCACTCATAGCAGTAGGTGGGGGTGGTGGCCGTCCACACCTCAAAGTTGTGGGGTGTCGTGCAGGAGATGGGGTACACTAAGGCTTGCAGGGTCTTCTTGTAAACATGGTTTTTCTGTGCAAGGACAGAAAAGAGAGGGGGAGAAAAGCTCAGGCTACGTACAGCAACTGAGCTGTGCAGCAGAGTGCAGAGACCCCATCCATAGGTGCTGGGCCACATACAATGTCACCACTGGGTGAGGACAAGCAGGGCAGAGGACAAACATCACCATCCCCAGGTGCAGCCATGAGCATCCTGCCTGCTTTGGCATCACCAGAGGAGGATGATGGTGTGGCACAGACGCAGCATCCCTGTTGCTGGCCCGGCCGGCTGGTGCTCAGCCCTCCCACCATGACCGCCCCACACCCCAGCCAACCCCAGCACCTACCAGCTCCTCATTGTTCAAGGTGCTTGAGGCCAGCGCGGACGTGATTCCTGCTTTCCTGGACTGGACCAGGGACTGTGGGAAAGAAACACAGTTCCCAGATCCGGCAGAGCATGAGGTGTCCCTCCCACACTCCTTTGGGGTCCCAGCGGCCATAAAACACCTGGGATGGACCCCCACCCCACACAGGGGTGGGTGCTGGCTGCACGGGCTGGCAGCGGGGACAGCCCAGCTCCCAGTGATGCCAGTGCTGCAAAGCACCACCCAGCTGTGCAGTAGGACTGGAACCAGTTCAGCAGCCCGCAGCATTCCCAGTTCAGCCCCAACGGGGCAGAGCCTCTCGATGTGGGTCTGAGACCCTGGGGAGACCGGGGTGGGGGACACTTACCATTGCCTGCGGGCAGCCAGGGCCAGCAAGGGGGGAATAAAAGGCCATTAGTGCGAGCCACCTCACAGCAGAGCAAGTCCTGGCCCCTTCCCTGCCAGAACGAGTGGGAATCGGGACAACACCAACCCCTCACCCAGTGCCGGGCCAGTCCCTGGGGGGGGGTTCCCACCCCAAGCCACAGCACTGGCTGCAGCTTGCCAAATCCCAGCAGGGAAAGGCAGCAGCCCTGCGTGACCCCCCCGCACTCTGCCCACCCCATCACCACCCACAACCCAACACCCCAAAACCCCGACACCAATGTAGCACAGTGCAGAAGCATCAGCGGCTGCCCGATCGGGCTGGGGGGTGGAGGGCACTGGGGTTAGAGCAGCAAGGGGGGGGCAGCGAGATGGGAGAGGGCAGGCGGGTTGGGGACAGGATGTAGGCACCCTGGGGAGGGCACAAAGTAGAGGGGGCGAGGTGTAAAGAAAGGGGAAAGGAGGCGAAGGGCACCTAATTCTGGGTGCAAAGGGTGTCTGGTTTCCAAAATTGCTGTGTCTTGTCACCAGGGGGGGTGACAGCAGAGCGTCCCTGTGCATTATAGCCCAGGGGCTGGATGGGACCCCAGCACGGGGACTGGACTGTAGCGGCACAGTGTGACAATGGAGGGGACAGGAGTATAGGGTTTGTGCAGCTCAGAAAAGCCAGCACTATCCCTCCTCTGGTACATGGGTCCATCTGCCCGGCACCAGTGCGGTCCGAGCTGCAGGGAGCTTATGGCAGGTGGAACAGGAAGGGACCGGGGATGCAGCACCGGTAAAAAAATGGGAAACCAGACGCAGGCCTGGGAAGCCTTGGGCTGATGCCTGATGTAGGGACAGGGCCCTGGAGCTCCGTTAAAGAGAAGCACCCTCGGGTGGGGAGAACCCAGCTGTGCCATCCTCACAGCTCCCCACTGCAAGGTCCAGGGCCAGGAGACCCCCTGGGAC
Source organism: Fregata magnificens (assembly GCA_013389945.1). Classification (NCBI taxonomy): domain Eukaryota; kingdom Metazoa; phylum Chordata; class Aves; order Suliformes; family Fregatidae; genus Fregata; species Fregata magnificens. Next base: position 56,239 of record WAAD01025015.1, read on the forward strand.
ACCCCCGCCCCCCGCCAGTGGGGCTGAAGGAGGCTGGGCAGGGCTGGCCGGCAGCACCCAAGGGTGCTCTCTCTTTAACCCCTCGGACCACGCTCACCAGATCGCTGACTAGAGGGAGAGATTTGCGTCCACGCTTAATGTCGGGCATGCTGTTAATGCAGCGCAGAAACCTTACTGCCGCCCCCCTGTCGCCAGGGACAGCCCAGCCAGGCCGGAGAAAAGAAAACAGAAAACACAAGCCGTGTTAGAGGCAGCTGGGGAGCAGGGCACAGGCACCCGGCAAGTGCCAGCCAGGGCGGGCGGCGCAGTCCAGCAGGGCACAGCGGGAGCAAAGCCAGCAGCTGTGTGGTGCAAGGCGTTAGGAGGAACCTCACCAAATCACTAACTAGGGGGATGGGTTTTCGCTTGCGTATGTCCGGCATGCTGTCTATAATGATCAGCCCGCCACCAGGCCTGCAAGAGAGATGAGAGTCAGCGGGGAAGGGGAAACTGAGGCAGGAAAGGGCCCCCTGCTATTGCCCCATGTTCACTCAGGACTTGGCAGCCAGGACTGCAGAGCAACCCCCAGGTGGCCTGGGGACCCCCATCCCCACCACCACCCCGGCCCAGGCAGGGATCACCAGACTAAAAACTGGGGGGGAAGGGGATTCTGGCAGAAAATGTGATTTTCCCCACGTGAAGATGTTTTGCTTCAGTGGTGTGACAGTGAAACGCAGGGGAAAAAAAAGCCCATTTGGCTTAGTTAGCTTTGGCTTTGCAGCGTGGAGTGGGAGAGCTGGGGTTTCCCTCTGGGACACAAAAGGTGAGCACCGAGCTGTTCTGCTGCGAGAGAAGGCACCGCAGCTCGGGCAGAAATGCCACTTTGCAGCCTCCAGCCCTGTCCGCAAGAAAACCCTGGCGTGATCTGGTGGGTTCTCAAGGAAACCTCCCAGGTTCTGCCTGGGTCAGCGGCAGGGCTGCCTGCGAGGGTGAGATGGGGGCGAGACCCACAGCCCGTCCGTGTGAGAGGTTCAGGGTTCCCCATGGCACCACTTGAGCCCCAGATGGCAGGAGAGAAGTGGGAGCTGCCACCCCAGCTCGGTCCCGTCCCAACCCACTCACCTCCTCACTCTCCCCTTCGGCAGTGGCTCTTGGGGACACGAAGCAGTGGCATCTCTGCTGGCTCCTCCAAAAGCACCAAGCAACCAGCATTCATCTGGCCCCCCAACATGCCCACAGCTTGGCAACGGTCCCCCATGCCAGCCCCCCAACAAGCTCGTTAATCACATCCTAATGAGGAGGGGAGAGCAGCCCGCAAGACCCCAGGGGAGCAGAAAGTACCGGCTTCCCCACATACTCACCCGCCTTTGAACCACAGGGATTTAGCTTCTCCATCGCCTTCCCCGCGGGCCTGCAAGACATGGGGCGGCCGTCATGGGTGCAGCGCTGAGCCCCCGGCGCGCGCGGCAGCCCTCCCCAGGGCTTGGCGCTGCTGGCAGCTGAGCGCCCAGCCGGCACCCACAGCACTGGGGAAGCATGTAAGGGTTTACAGGGTGGGCAGAGAAAAGCATGTTCCTAAAACGATGGGGCTCTTTCCAGTGCAGAGCTTGCGCTGGGAATAAAATATCTTCAAGAGGCTGAGCTGGGCAAGTGGTGGGCAGGCTTCAGCAGAAGGGCTTGGGCTGGCAAAGCAGTGGGGGTGGCTGCACCGTGCAAAAATTCAGGGTTTGGGGGACTGGAGAAGCATTGTTGGAAAGGCTCAGCAGGTCCACACGGACCCACAGCCAGTTGGAGAGAAGTGCGGGGAAAAGCCAGAGCACACTGTGGGGAAAGAGCCAATTATACCTCCCTCGCGGGGCAATCCCTGCACACACACACACACACACACACACATGGGGAAGGCACACACGTTGCTGGGTCATTCCCATTGGACATGCTTACCTGCAGGCAGGCTACACCCCTTCCCTGCAGGAAGGGGAGACGCGGGCGCAAGGGCCATGGTGGTGGACAACTGAAAAGAGAAGCGGTGGGGAGGGGGATCGAAGCCCCGGGGGGCGAATCCAGAGCCAAAACAAAAAGAAAAGATGGAGGATGGAGTCTAAAAACAGAACAAAAAATTGTCAACTCAATACAGGGGAGAGGGCGGAGGGGCTCGCACCAGCACACTGCATGCAGCACACACCGGGGGAAGGTCCTCAGCACTCCCTGCCCCTCGTGGGGGTCCCACTTGGTGTGAATGTGGTCGTGGGGCCACCACTGTTGGGGCCCCCCAGGTCCCCACTGCCCTCAGGGTGTGGGATGTCCATGGGATTGGGGAGCGGACATGTCTGGAAGATGCCCGGGCACAGGAAGGGGCCGTGCCCCCAGCCCAGCATGTGGCCGGTGCTGGGAGCCGGCAGCAGGCAGCCGCAGGGTTGCTCACCTCCTGCAGCTGCATGCAGACCTTGTTGAAGGCTCTCAGCCAGTTGGCTTTGGCTCGTGCTTTGGGGTCCTGCACCTCCACCTCTGTCTGCTCCCTGCAAGTACACACACCTTGCTCACCTCCCAGCATGGCACTGGGGAGGGGAGAGTCAGCCCCCACACCCCGGGCAGGACTGAGGCTGCAATTTAGGGATCCTGATAGGCCTTGAGTCAGTGTGGCCATGGCAAAAACCCCCTCTTGCTACCAGGAAGGACACTAAAAAGGTAGCAAGTCCCGCTGCAAAGGGCAGCACGGTCAAAGCAGAGTGATGAGGAGAAGCCAGGAGTTCCCCCTCCCTTGGGAGACTCTGCCCTGGGCACCCAAGCGACACAGAGGGATCCCTCCAGGAACAAAGGGTCAGGGGACTGCCAGGGACACAAGGACACGGATTAAACATCCTTCACCCCTCATGTCCCCAGCAGGACGTCCTCTGGCCACTTCCCACCATGCTGGGACCTCCTGGGGTTAAGAGCTCCCAACATCGAGCCCAGGGGGACCTGCCAGCCTGGACATGCTGGTTGTTGTGGGTTTTTTTCTCCTCTCTTCCAAAATCAAGACACGGAGGAAAAGAAAATAAATCCTCCAAACATCCCAGCCTCCTGAAGAGCCTGGTGCGACATCACACTGGAGATGGGTGCCCAGAACCAGACTGGGACGAGGCCATGGGGAGCTCAGGAGATTAAACTGCCCAAACCGTCCCTGCGGGGCCTCGCCTGTGCTAATATGTGGTCCCCAGTGCTAATCTGGGGTCCTCAGCCTAATCTGGGATCCTTGGCATTAACCTGTGGTCCTGTGTTAACCTGTGGTCCCCAGCACTAATCCATGGTCCCCGGTGCCCAGTGGGGGACCCCCCAAGGCCCCTGACCAGGGAAGAGGCACCGCAGGCAGACATGAACTAAGGCCACCTTCGCCAGGACTCTAGCCAGCCCTTGGGCCTAAAAAATGTATTTTTTTAAAAAAAGCTCATTACACATTCTTTTGAGTTAGAGATTCCCCAGCTCTGGTCTATAATTTAAACTAAATAAAAGACCAAAAAAGCCCATCACGCTCCCCCCCTGCACAGAGCGGTGGTGGTCACCAAACCATGGGAAAATGGACGTGTTCAATAATTAAAGGCAGAGACCGATATATGAATTATTCACATGCTGTACCAGGGACCTGGCCACCAAATAATTCATCTGTACAGCACAGGAGGCCACGGGTGAGCTTCTACCAGTGGCCAAGGGAGAGGATTGACTCCTGTGAAGGAAATTTCCTCCTCTGACCGTGCCGAGCTCCGGGGTACCCCCTCCATCCAGGGAGCCAATAGCTTGAGCCAGAGGAGAGGAATCGCAGCCCCAAGCCCCCACTTCCCCCATCCCCAGGTTTGTCCCAGATTATAAACCTGCACCCCTGGTAGCCCTGGCAGGATCTCAAACACCCTGAGCTCTGCCCCTGCTTAGCGTGGCACTGGTGGCTGGGCCAGGGCAGCATGCCTAAGGGGGTTGACGCTCGCCTGGGAGGCACAAGGTGGGCTTCTCCCACCTTGATGCCTCAGGCACCTGGAAAAGCCCCAGACACCGCAGAAGGTCCCTGGCACTGCCCCTTGGCACCAGAAGCACCAGCACCAGCCCTGGGCCACCTCCAGAGCATCCTCAGTGTCACCAGGCACAGTGCTGTCCCAAGGATGCTACAGATCAACATCTCCCTCCTACCTCTCAGCCAGTGTCGGGGGCTCGGGCTCAGGGGCCGCCTCTTGCAGGGGAGCTTCATCCGCTCCCCGCTGGGCCTGGAGGGCCTCTGGGGTTTCCTGGCAGGCAGATGTGTCCTTCTCCTCCTTCCTCTCCTCTTTCTTCTCCTCCTTCCTCTCCTGCAGCTGCGGCTTCAGCTGTGGGACCAGCTGGGGCTGCTGTGGTTGCTGCTGCTGCTGTGGGGCCTGTTGCTGCTGCTGCCCAGGGGGTTTCTGCGGTGGGGGGTAGGCATCATGCTCAGGGGGTTCATAGGTGCCCTGCTGCCGCAGGTCCTCCTCCTCCTCCTCCTCCTTAGGGTAGCCTTCCTCGTTCTCACTGTAGTCCTCATTGAACTCTTCCTCCTCTTCTTCCTCCTCCTCCAGATAGAGGTCATCATCCTCCTCCTCCCAGCGGGGCGAGTCCTTGTGGTAGCTGACAGAGCTGTGGCAGGAGTGGTAGGAGTCGCCGTCCCGCTCATCCAGCTCTGAGTCCCGCAGGCTCTCGTTCTCAAAGTCCTCGCTCAGCTGGGAGCTGCCCTGGCTCAGCTCGGCCGACGAGGCGTAGCGGCTGCTCCCTGTGGGGCTGCGGGCCGAGGGGAGACAAGGACAGGGCTCCCGTGGGTCTGTGCCACAGCCTTGCCTACCCCGTGCCGCCCCAGCCAGAGCCCCAGGGTCCCTGCACTGCGGGCAGGAGGATGTGCGGCTCCCCCCGGGGCACAGCCCTAGGTGAGCACTGGGCTCCTCATCCTGGGAGTCGAAGGCACAGACCCAGGAGACTCTGTGGGCTGGGACTAGCCCCCCAGGCTGGGGCACTCTCAGGGGTCTGACCTTCCTGACCTGCCCGGGCTGAGCGTGGGGATGCGGGGGACGGTGTCTGTCCCCTCGGCTCACCCCTGTCAAGGTTGGGGGCAGAGCACAGCCAGGCAGCACCCCCAGCCAGATCCTGCCTCCTGCTTCTGCCAGACACCCCGTCCTGCCCCGCAACCCGCAGATCTGTCACCCAATCTCTACCCTGACATCCCAGCACTCCCTGTAGACCTCCCGGGCACCCCCTCTCCAAGGACACCCCCTCAATCCCATCACTCCCCTTAACCACATCATCCCTACCTGGGGGTCCCCTCTCCACTCTTCCTGCCAGGCCAGACCCCTTCCCACTGCCCCATCTGCCCCACCGGCCCCCGGCCCTTCCAGCATCCCGCTCTCACAGCCACCTGCACCTGGGGGAGCAGCGGCGCAGAGGGGCTCCCTGCGTCCCAGGAAGCTGCCGGGGACAGGACGGCCACGGGGCTCCGTGGGGAGAGGCTCACATAAGCAAACATGCAGACAGGACAGGGACATGCCTAGGAAGAGGCCGACACCACGTCTCCAGCACCGGCAGCCAGGGCTCAGGGGTGGGCAAGGGGGAAGGAGACAAGGGGATGGGATGGGCAGAGCCCTGGGCTCAGAGTGGCTGGGCCAGGCAGTGGGGAGCCATGGGATACCGCAGGGAGGAGGGTGCTGGGAGATGCCCAGGCTGGTCCCAGCAGGGAGGGGTATTGGCATCATCCAGGTACCTTGGGAAGGGGGACTTGGGGCACAGGGGTGCAGGAGACATGGCTCATGCCTGGAAACCCCTCACCTCCCCGGCCTGATCCTAGCCAGAGCTGGGAGAGGGGCCCTTGGCACATCATGAGGGTCCCAAATCACTGCACAAGGCTTTTGCCCAGCCAGGTGCTCCCTGGGAGGTGACCAGAAACGGAGAGTGGTATTTGAGTCCCCGAGGCCCCAGCTCCCATACCCACTGGCATGAGACAGGGAACAGGCAGCACTGCTGCCAGCCCATCGCTGTGCTGGTGAGTGGGACCAGGATACTGGGGCATCACCCCCATGAACTGGGGCGCAGCAACAAGAAGGGACACCACGGGGCCAAGAGACGCCTGGAGCATCCCAATGCTGCTCCTCTGCAAGGCAGTCCGGGGCGGGGAGAGGGGGACCCCGCGGCGGCACGAGGCCGCCCTTGCCGGGACTGGTGTTGGCCTCACCACGGCTGCAAGGACCGACCACAGCACTCTGCGACGGCACACGGCACGCGACGAGGTAGCGACCCACCTATCCGATAGGTCTAGGGACCGCCTGCTCTCAAGGGAAGGCTGGCGGCTGGTCCGCCTGCTCGACTCGGAAGCGGACTCAGCGTCGCTGCGTCCGTTTGCGGCAGAGTCTACGCTACCATAGCGTCTGCCGGGGAGGAGAGGAAGATGATCAGCGAGGTTCCGGGCGCCGCGCCGCCGCACCCGCCGCGCCCCAGCATCCCCTGCTGCTGTGGGGATGCCAACAGGGAGGCTCAGTCCTGATGGACGGGGCTGGCACCTTGGGCTGGATGCTGGCAAGGAACTGGGCCATGCTGCGACCGCGGGGACAAAGCGCCGGGTGGGCAGGCATCCCTGCCTGCGGCTCTGCCTACAGCCATGTCTGCATCCCCAGCCAGGCCACACCCCACTAGCTCGGCTCCCAGCAAGGACAGCCAGGGCTTAGCGGTCCCGAAGCCCAGAGAGGACGGAGGAAGGCGGTGGCCCAAAAGAGCTTGAAAACTTTCCAGTGAGAAGGAAAGGCTTGGGGCCGGCACCATCCCCCTCTTCCTCACCTCAGCATCCTTCCCTCTGTCACCCACCGCCCTGGGAGTGCCGTCCCTGGCGTCACCCCAGGGACCCACTGGCTTCTGCCACCTGTGGGGGGGGAATTGAGAGAGCAGGTCCTGGGGGGGAGCTGGCTGCGCCAACGCTACCTGATGGGACGCTGGTCTGAGTAGTCCATCTCATAGCTCTGCATGGAGTCAGTGTAGGAGTCGCGGGAGCTCTGCTGCTGGTGCCTCATGGGGTACTGGTGGACAGAGGCGTTGGGCTGGGAGGTGGTGTAGTATGGCGGCGGGATGCTGTTGCTGGTCTCGCTGCGGTAATCGCTGTCCCGGTCATCCACCATGCTGTCGGGGTCATCATCTGCAAGGGGCCGTGGTGAGTGGGACAGGGGATGGCACCCTGGCTGTTGTGGCCCGGCATAGTCCCGCTACTGCCAGCACCGTGTACCCACCGCTGTGGGACCATGCTGGGAAGACGGCCCCTGGAAGGGGCAAGGGGCAAGCTGCACATGTTCCCCTCTGCAGAAAGGGGTTTTGGGGGACGAGGGGAGGGCAGAGGGGGGAAATGGGATATACAGAAGGGGGGAAGAGGAGGACAGGGTGCAGGGACCCTCCCCCTGCCCCACCGATGTCCCGCCACAGAGGCAAAACCCGAGCTGCTCATTGCCAACCAGGGCACCCCGAGGGCACAGAGCCTCATGGTGCCGTGTCCCCGCCAGGCTGTGAGGACAGCCCTGCCCAGGACAGGGCGCTCAGTGCCTCACCCAGCACAGAGCCACAGCACGAGGCTGCAGGCTGAACCTGAGCTCCAGGTCCCCTGAGTCCCAGGCCAGGCTACGGCACAGCAAAGGGGGATGCACTGGGGACCGCCGGGCTGGGAGGAGAGGAGGGGACAGGATACTTACTCTGCTGTTCTCCCCAGCCAAAATAATTCCAGTTGCCTACAAAAAAAAGGGGCAGAGACAATAAGGATGGAGGCAGCTCCAGGGCAGCAGCAGGAGCTGGCTGGGAGGAACCAGCATCTCCCAGGCATGGTGGCACTGAGCTGGGCTGGGGACAGTGTCCCAAGATGGGTTGGGAACAGCGCCCAGGATGGGGCACATTGCCAATGAGCCGTGCTGGGGACAGGAACTGGGGATGGGCAATGCAGTCCTGAGATGGGATGGGGATGGGGCCTAGGGATGGGCACGGTGGCACTGAAGTGCACTGGGGACAGTGTCCGGGCCTGGGCATGGTGACACCAAGCCGGGCTGGGGACAGTGCCTGGGGCTGGGCACAGTGACACCGACACAGGCTGGGGACAGTGCTATGGCTAGGTGCAGTGACACTGAACTGCACAGGGGACAGGGCCTGGGGCTGGGCACAGAGGCACTGAGCTGTCCTTGGGACAGGGCCTGGCTGTGCATGGCCCTGGCGTGATTACAGAAGGGGAAACTGAGGCATGGGTTGGGACAAACGGAGCTGCCGCCCCAAATCCCCCAGACCCCTCTGCCAGTGCCCCCACTGAGCAGCCCCCTTGCCAGCCTCACTGCCCCTCGCCCAGGCTCCCCGGGGGACCATCCTTACCATTGCCATGCCCCCCAATGCCCCTCTCCCCTATGGCTCAGCCCCACGGGAGGGCTCACACACTGTGGGGCAGGGAGACAGCAAAGAAACACTGGCAGACACGGGAGGGAGGATGGGAACGTGGACAGGGTGCGGGGTGAGGTTGAGCTCCACCTGGGTTGGGGTCCAGCGCCCCAAGGCAGGCATGGACCCCGCTCCTGCGCATCCCCGGTGCGGGGAGCTGGGGGGACGGGGCAGAGGGGGGTCCCGCAGCAGGGCAGGAACAGGGCAGCACTTACAGCACTGGGAGCTGGGAACTGGCAGAGGCTTTTCCTGCTCCTCCTGGAAGGCATACTGGGGAGAGACAAGGCCGGTGAGGGCTGCCTGCTCGCGGCGCTGCTGCTCCCTGCCCATCCCTCGCCCCAGGCCTGACTCTGCACTGACTTACATCATCCTGGTCCCGCATGGCATTGAGCTGCTCCAGCTTCTTGGCCCAATACCTGGCCTCCTCCTCGGGGATATCTGCAAGGGCAAAGACCCCGACTGCTGCACAGACCGCCCCCCCCCCAAACCAGCCCCCCAGCTTTTGGGGCTACAGGATCAGACCCCCAGCCCCAACCCCGAGCCGCACAAGCATCCCTGGGACTGGGGTTAAGGAACGATGGACCCCGGTCCTGGAGTGCCCAAGGACAGTACCCACCCAGCGGCAGCTCAAAGCGTGTGTCAAGGAGGATACGGTGGAAAGTGGGGTCCTTGGTGCCCGAAATCTCGTTGTCGGTCATGATGACCTGGGAGTCGAGCGTGAGCCATTCACCAGGGCCCTCCTGCGGGGTGGAAATGGGGGTGAGGAGAGTTACCAGGCACCCCCCTTCCCTGGTCCCACAATCCCACGCACGCAGGGTCCATCCCCAAGCAGGGTCCCCTCCAAGCAGGGATGGGGAGGGCTCTGCTTTCCCTGAAGGACAGCCAGGAGGGGTGGCTACATGTCCCTTAGGGTCTGGTGGGATGATGGACGTGCCTGGCTCCCTACCTCGTTGGACTGCCGGATGGTCCGGAGAGGGATCCACACTGTTCCCACCATGGTGTCCCAGATGAGCCCCTTGTTCCACACCTCCACTGTCAGGCCCAGGTCGAGCCGGTTGATCTCGCTGGGGATGGCGGAGAGGCGTCTGGTCACCCCCTCCCCAGCAGCCCCCTGGGGCCAACCCAGCCTCTGCCTGCCCCCTTGGCCCCAGGACTCAGGTGAGCCCCCCAGGGCTGGGGTCAGGGGGAGCACAAGCAGTGGGGGACCTCTCCCTGGTGGGGAGTAGGGGAGAGCAGCAGGGGTGGGGGACCCTCGGGTGGCCCCTGGACACTCACAACATGAAGTCCTGCTCCCAGGAGGGCAGGTTGCCCCGCACCGCGATGGTTGTGCTCTTGACATTTTGCACCTTCAGTGTCACGTAGGTGTTAAACTTCTCTGTGGGAGCAAGCGGAGGGTGAAGTGGCCACCAGTGCCCCCCCACCCCAGCCATGCCCCAACCCCCTGGACACCCCCTGCTGCCACCCTCCTGTGGGGTCCCCCCACACTGCCCTCAGCACCCCAGCCCCAGTTGGCCAGGCAGGATGGACCCTACCGCTGCCAGGGGTGGCTTGGCTGCGAGCCCCTCCATCCTGCCCAGGGCACCCCTTCTCTGTGTGCGCTCCCCCCGCAACTTGCCAAATGATGCCTCCAGAGCTAAGGCTGAGCCTGGGGTCCCCTCGCCGCCCCCCAGCCCTTCCTCTAATCCTGCTACATCCAACCAGCCCAAGAGCTGAGCCCCGAGCCCTGGTCCCCCCAGGTGGGCAGGCAGGTGGGGGGCCGCTTACCTTGGGGCCCATCGAACTTGGCCTTTTTAACTGTGGGGACAGAGAAGGAGGGAAAAGATTCAGCCTGAGAGCCCCGTGCGGGGGGCTGGGGATCCCCACCAGGGTGCCAAGGGGGTGGGAGGACCCCAGGCCTGGCTGCCACCACCCCCCACCCCGGCTGCAAGGTGGGGGAAGGCGGTGGGATCCCTCCTGCTGGTGTAAATCAGGAGTCCCCAATGCCAGGAGCAAGGGAGGGGGATCAGGCATGAGCTGGTGGTGGGCACCGGCGGGGAGCAAAGGCCCCCCCCAAAAAAACTGCCACTTTGGGACAACTTGAAACATCTCATTGCAACCCCAAATGACCAGTGTTTAACCCCTCTCACCCCGCTGCTTCTGAATTCGGGTCCATTTGGGGAAACAGCTGATGTTACCATACACATCCTGGAGGGAAAGGGGGGGTTTGGGGGAGCCTTTCCCCAGCTCCAGTCCCCACCATGGGGCACCAGCCCAGCAGCGCCAGGGTTAAGGCTCTCGCCATCTCCCAAACCGCTGACCCAGATTTCGTACAGGAAACCGGGGGGGGTTGGTGGTCACCCTCCCTTGCCCCATGGCAGCCCCAGGGGTGGTGGAGATGCTCCCCCCACTCCGCTGCAGCAGGGAGCCCCAAAACGCGCCCCCCCCCCTGCACCCCAGCCCTGTCCCCCTCCCGGGAGCACCGAAGGGCTGGTTCCCATCCTGCCCATTGGGGACCCCTCCCAACTGGCTGATTGCATGCAGGGGCGGGTGGTTGCATCTAGGCCGGATCCTGCTCAGCACCACGGGAACAAACGCCCCCGATCCTGGCTGATCCCCCCCAGCCTTACACCAGTGCTGCGAGCGGGAGGTGCAGGGGGGTTGGTACCTAGGTTTTGCCCGCAATGGGGAGGCAAACAGGCAGCTGGGCAGAGCCAGGTACCGACACTGCCGATGCCGGGGGTGGCGGGGGCGAGGGGTGTCCTCGGGGCTCACAGGAGGGGACCAGGCAGGGAGGGAATGACACAGCACCCGGAGAACAGTTAAATGACGCGGGTGCCAGCGGGTGGAGGACCAATGTGACCGAGGAGGGATGAAAATAGCCCTGGCGATATCAAAGGTAATTTGATTTCAGAGACGTGCCGCTCGCCAGCCGCTTATCACCCGCCGCCAGTGCTGGAGGGGCCGCGGGGGCTGCCACGGGCTCCACGTGCCTGGCGGGGCTCGGGGGAGGCAATGCGGCATGAGCAGCCCCCACCTGGCCCCGGAGTACCTCTGAGGAAACTGAGGCAGGGGGGAATCGTTGGCTCAGCCTCAGCACACCGCTCATAAAATAACTGGGGATCCTTCGGCTCGACCGCCTGCCCTGTGCCGCCGAGAGGTTCACGCGTTGGGCGGCTCTTCGCAGCGACTTTGCCCAAAGGAAGGTTGCCAGCTGCATCGCTGGCAGCCGTGTTCCCGGGGAATCACAGGACTCCAGGAGCTGCGGCTTCACTTAGGGATGGGGGGGTTCATGCGTGGGGGGTTGGTTCGAGGCCCGGCATGAGGCTCTGGGATCCCAAAGATCCCCTAGCATTGCCGGGTCGGGAGCCTGGGGGGAGTGCGTGGGGATGGCCAGCATCACTGTGTATTATGGTATTATATATATTTTAATATATATATAATGTTCCATATAATGTATTATTTTATATATATGTTTGTATTATTATCATTATTATTGTTATTATATAATACAGTATTTGGTAGCAGGACCTGCCCGTGGCACGTGCTCAGAGCTGCACAGGGACCCCCGGCGTGGGAGCTCGCCCTTGCCCCAGACCCAGACGCACCCACCGGGGCCAACTGCTCCCACCAGCCGCTGCCTCCGAAACGGGAGAGCAGAGGAAGGAAAAGCTCCAAAAATACCCGAGCTGACAGGAACAAACAATTACCCAGGGAACACGTGGCTCTCCTGGCTGTCATCTACTGCCGGGGAGAAGTCCTGCTGCCACCATCTGCGGCTGACGGCCCCGAGCGGGCTGTGCTGCCCTCCCGCCCACCAACGGGTCCCCAAAGCTGGGGCAGGGGTGGTTGGTCCCAGGGTGCCACCCCTGGGCTAAATTCAACCTAGGCCCCCAGACAAGGAGCTGGGGACAGTAGGACCCCCATGGGAGCTGGGTACCGCCACAACAGGCTGGAAGACCCGAGGTGCTTCCCAGGCTGGGGTAATCAGCCTCCTCTCCGGGGGTGTTGGCCAGTTGGGGAAACTGAGGCAGGAGGCAGCTGGCAGGGATCAGACTGGCAACGGCGTAAAAACCAGGCTGGGCTGTAGGCATCCCACAACAGGCCTGCCTGTCTGTCCATCCCTCTGTCCATCCACCCATACCTCTGTCTGTCCATCCATTCACCTGTCTGTCCATCCACCCATGTCTCTGTCCGCCCATCTATCTGTCCGTCCATCCTTTGACCATCCATCCACTCACCTGTCTGTCCATCCACCCCCTCCCTCCCTCCATCCATCCCCTCCCTCTGTCCATCCCCCCCTCTGTCCATCCATCCACCCACTCCTCCGTCTACCTGCTCACGTCTCCCCACCCCTCCATCCATCTGTCCGTCCGTCTCTCCATCTGTCTCTCCGGATACCCATCCACCCGCCCCGTCCATCTGTCTGTCTGCCTCGCACCACTTCAGACACTCCCCTCCCGGCCACGTACCCCTGTCCCCGCTCACCCCACACCCCCCAGGGCCACTTCAGTGCCCGTCGCTCAGGCGCATCCCCCCCGGCACGAAGCCCTTGGGGGCTGCGTGTGGCCCCGGCACCCCCAGGAGGGGCAGGGGAAGGCTGGGGGAGGCTCTGGGGTGGCACCTGCACTCCTGGGACCCCAAAAATAGGGTGACAAAAATAGCTGCCCCCAGCGAGCGGTGACGAGGCGGCGGGGGAAGCCCGAACCCTCCGGGAGCTGTTTCTCACCATCCGCCCCCGGTTTCGCTGAGGGTGTCACCGCGTGTGACAGTCCCTTAGACAGGAATGAAGATGCGGCCCTCCCCCTGCCAGAGGTGGGGACCCCAAATCTGGGGCTGGCCGGTGTCCGGCTGGGGGGCGCGCAGAGGCACGCTGGCTCCCGGCCCCCTGCATGCCGTCGTGGCACTGCCACGGGAAAGGGGGCTGTGACAGCACCTAAGGGACAAGGACACGGTGGGGGGGTGGGAGGGGGCACAGCCCCCCCATCCCGCTGAGCTCAGGCAGCTGGGGGGGAGCCCCCATTTTCCTCCCAATTTCCCCCAGGGAGGGGACACCGGTGGGGGAATCCCAGCCACCCTGTGCCCCACCTTGTCCCCAGCTGCCACTCTGCCACCTCCATTCCACCACCCCTGGCACCCACAGGTGCCACCCCCTCCCCATCGGGGTGCCGCAGGGGCTGGGGAGTGGGGAAAGGGACCCCCCCAGACTTCTCGCCCCCCTCCCCCCAGACTGAGCACTCAATCCAGAGTAACCGCCAGCAAG
>WAAD01025016.1:3423-165074 GCA_013389945.1 Fregata magnificens
GTCAAGACATCACTTTCCCATTCCAGTTTTCTTCCTATCTTAGTTGCTAATTGAATTGATAACTTTCTAAGTGTGAATTCTCTGAAGCGTTGAATTTTTCAGAACAGATGAAACAGAGGGTAAAACTCTTCTCACCTGCTGCCAGGTCCTCTAACTAACCCTGGTCACTAACTAGATGTCACCTCTATTTCACAGCTATAATTTTCAAAGCTATTTCTTTTTTACCTCCTTAGGTTTTATTACTATCAGATATAATTCTCATTTTCTAAGAATTGTTTTTTTCATTACGCTCATCAGAAAAAAGACTACGGATTTAGACATCCTCAATAGTTTTTCCTACAGATAAGAGTCACAAGATACCTTTAAACAATATATATGGAGCTATTTCTGCACAGAGCAATTACATACAAGAAGAGGTTGTGCAGGTACACTCATCCAAGAGAGCTCTACTATTACCAGTATTTATTTTTTTATTACAGCAGTGGTGCCTAAGGTCTGACTGTTTGGAACACTATTTTCAGGTTTTCTTGCAAGCAGCTGAATCTTTAGACATGGTATACTTGCTCAAACCGCTGCTTACACTTTAAAAATACATATATATTTTTACCCTCAAGAATTCACTGTCACCGGTCTGATTTACAGAAGAGAATGTTAAAGCTTGCAAAAGTTTGCCTCAGACTCCCTTACTGCTCAGAAGACAGCAACTTAATATTGATCAAACAATGAAACTTTGAGAGTCTCACAGGCATTGTGGTGACCCTTGCAGGACTGACTCCTAAGCTCTGAACTTATTTCTTCGTTGCACGCAAATGCTACTCTTGCTTTTAATAAACTTGTTAAATCACATTATTGTCACAATGCAAAAACGTTGAACAGATGTCACCTAACAATTCATTCATGTGAATGAACACAAATACGAAGTACTAGGAAGAAAACACTGCACAACAGGATCACAAAGCCCAGTTACAGATTTCTCCTCCTCCTCACTTTCCCCTCTGTCCTTCTATAGTACTAAGACAGATAAAATGAGCATATGTGACCTCGGGCTCCATCCCACGCCAGCCCTCAAACATTGCAAGAGGTGCCTGCATTCTGCAGGCTCTCAGTAGGCAATACCGTAAATTAAATGTAACCAGCTCACTACAATTATTACACTAATTATTTGTTAGCAAGAATATTAATCTGCCACGTAAGACATGGCTGCCTCAGGAAAGTTTGGAAAAGTCTTGATAAAATATGCATAAGCGACTATAAAAATATAGTCGATAACTGTCAAAATAACTTTGAATACACTAAAGCATATCTGCTTACTTCCCAGCACACAAAGAATTTGTGGTAATAAGTTTTGGAAAGTAATACAGCCGTGTTGCTAAAAATGCAGAGCAGCTGCTTCAGTTATTATAAAATGGCTAATTTTTACTCATTTGTGACATGGTTTCGTAGATGGGTAACAGCTGCAGTTTCACCCAGCTGCATCCTGATGCTGAATGCACACCTCTAAGCAGAGTCAAGTATAGATTGCTTTACTTTACAGCACTAAGTACCAGTGTCTTTCCAAGAAATACCCTGAAGGTCATTGGCAATTACAGCTCCCCAAGGTCTCTTTCGCTCGGGGAGCGGTGGCTAGCAGACACAAGGTCTCCAGAAGTCAGCCACCATATAGTAACATAGCAAGTAGTAACTGAGCTCCATGAATTAAAGAGGATGTTGAAAGGGCTTCCTACCTGGTACAAGTTGCTACTCCCCCTCACAGCCTGGAACCCTAGATGCTGGCTCTTCTCCTTAATTGCTGAGGTAACACGAATTTCTCTAGTAAGAAGTGGGAAAAAAAAAAAAAAGGAAAAAAAAAAAGACAGAGAGGTTCTATTGGCTGCTGCCTCCTTCTTAAAAAGGTTACTTCAAATGCCTCTCTCGCTCCCTATTTATTTTCTCTCCCTCCCAGAAGAGCAGTTTAGAGGGAGAGTAACGGAGTGTTTATCCTGGCTCTGAGGATGCACGCTTGTGCGATAACTGCCTGCTCCCTGCAGTATAGCCGGCATGATGTGATGTGCATACTAAAGCAGTTTGCATTAGGCAAGGCTTAGCAGAGCCAGCTTCCCAGTCTCCACCTTCTATATCACAGAACAAGCTTGCTTCTTTAGAAACAGTGGGGCTCTAATGAGAAGACGATAGGGCTCTGGTTATAGGATAAATGCATTTTCTTTGAAGACAGTATTTAAGGATAAGGTTATATTTATAGATCACCTCACCTGGGAAAACACAGAAGCAGCTATAAGTGAAAACACAATACAGTCATACAAATGTGCAAAAATTCCCTATTACTTGCTGTCATATGACAGATGATACTAAAAGCAAAACTAATGAGACATCCCCAGTTAGGAAACATTTATCTGCTGCCATCTACCAAACAAGCAAAGGCGTAAATAAATAAATAAAGCCCTGAAGAACACAGAGGCTCAAATGTCTACAGGCTCAAAAATAAATGCGTGATATTTATACACTATAGTCATGACTGAACAACGGCTACATTATGAACAAGAATTAGCTCTAAAGTACTACATTTATCATAAATCTGAATAAATATTAAAGAAGGGCTCAAGCTGTAAAGCCCTGATTTGGATTTTGAACACTCCACAGCTCAGAAGTGCCTGAATCTGGGGATTTGGCTCTGGCCTATCTGTCTGTATTAGCTACTCAGGCGCACACGCACGGAAGTACACTATAATATATGATATAATATATAATAAGCCTATACATGATTATGTGAAAAGTCCCGTTACTTGCCCAGGTGTAAGAGTACAGTAACGAGTGCTAGTATGTGAGCTGCTTATACTTTTTTGTTGTTTTTAAAATCATCAATTCAGTTCTTAGTTACAAAGCTTTAAAAAAAATTGCTCATTTCTTGACTACAGGGGAGGAGCTCAAGACAGATCAGAGCTTTCGGGCCCAATTTTTCCCTTATAAATAGCGTGGTAGCTGAATGCATATATGCGTTTGCAGTGCTGGTTATTTATGCAAATTAACTTTATCATTCAGCATATTCAGAATGTGCTTCTTTCCTGCATTTTGGTTTTATTTTCTCAGGTTAGCTCCTTTCCTGTGGGGTAGAGGCAAGGTTCAGTCGATACCACTTTATTTCCATAGGCGGGTGGTGTTGCTGCCCACTTCTCAATAGCTTTCCAGTAAGCATAAACCCAGTTAATAATGAGAACAGACATAAAAACATTGAACACCTTGCATGAATCGCTATCAAACACACCCTATAGAATTATGTCTAAAGTTCCTTTAAAGGATATATAAATATATTTCTAATATACCTATACATTTTGCTTTTTTTTTTTTTTTAAATGCAAGCGATGACTACATGGTCAAACATCTGGCTTTCTGCTCTGGGAGACCTGGGGGACATTGGCTGATATGTCCATCTTCGCTCGTTCAAAATTTAACTCCTGTTTATAACACCTGTACTGGCCATCAGTTGCTAATTTCCCCCACCATAGTAAACGCTCACCTGTTTAAACAAGGAAGAATGACCTACGGGGTAGGACACCAAGTAAGGATTCTGAAACCTGATTTAAATTCCTGACTTCTCTGAGGAAAACTGTAGGTGGACTGTTAAATTTATCCTCCACTCTGGTCCCTCAGCTGCAAAATATGAACAAATACTTAGCCCAGGAGCCTTGTGAGACCAGAAGAAGAAGATGTTCACTCACGATCCTGAGATGTTTAGGTACGGCAATGGTGAAAAGCATATGGAAAAGCAGTGAGACAGAAAGGATTTCTATGCATTCATAGGACACTAGAAAAAGTAGAAATCAGAATCCTTCACAACAAGAACAAGCTCATACTGGGACAGAAAGAAAAGCAAATTGCACACCACATGGCTCAGCACAAAGATACAACCTTCTCCATGCTTTAAAACAGTGCGCGCAACCGTGATTTCAGAGCGCTAACTTGAAACTTTAAAAGTACACACCGGCTCTGTTTACTAGCTGCTACGATATGGGTTAAGCGTGTTTCCCTCTGAGACATACCGATTTGGCGTTATTTCCGAAGTCCGGGAAAAGCTGGACTATTGTGCGTCTTGCTAAACTGTCTGGGCTCTTTCTCCTTTTTGGATTATGCTAAGCGCTCAAGAGCACACAGCCGGAAGGAACGTCAGGAGTCACCAGGGACACTTCACTACCTTCCCGCTACCCCAGGCCCGACTGCCCCAGTGGTTAGGAACCTTGCCTGAACTCTCAGTATATTCAGAGTAATTTTATAGCCACATATTCTTTGGCTCATATTCAACCTTTCTTAAACTAATTTTTCTTCCTCCATGGTGTTTACCTCCCTGGCATATTTATGAAAGGATCTCAGCTTTGGATGACTGATTTAAGGGAGCCTACCTTAATTTTATTCCTGTGAAGAAGGGTCTGAAACTGTGACATGCCTGGCATCCCTTCTCTTCTCCAAGTTCGGTATCAGGTAGTTTTTTTGTTTGGTTGGTTTTGGTTTTATATTGAGCGTGAGTGACCAGGACTGCGCATGGTCTTCCAGCAGACGGCTGAAAAACACTTTGTGCGATTACGATATTAGCATACTTTCCTCTCTATTGGAAATAATCTGCGGTGCTTTGAAAGACTGCATTTGCCTTTTTTATGGCTCTATCACTCAGGCAACCGTAGTGATCTTATTATCAACTTGTATACCTAAAGCCTTCCCCCTGGATGAGTTCTCACCTTGCAGAAGTTAGTGTTGGGGTTTCTCATATGCATGGATCTGCTTTTCATACTAGTAATTTTTATTTACTCTTATTCTCACAGTTCTTATGGGTCTCTGTTTTGCGTATGATATTCTAATACTCCTTTGTACTGACAATGCCTCTTATCTTTATGTGCAGAAGACTTCATCAGCACAACATCTATGCAAGGATCATTTTTGAAAAAATATTTTTAATTGGTCCCAAGACTGATTCTTGATGAATTCCACTAGTAAATTTCTTCCAGTCTATTACTTCCATGTATTATGCAAATGTTCTTCAAGCCTGGAAGAGGCATTTGGATATGGTTTAGATTCAGAAAAGCCCACTGCAAAGTATGTCTGTTCAACAGTCTGCTCCACAGTGTCACATAGAATAATGACTAACTTTACACCTTGGCATCCACATAATGAACTCCTCTTTCATTTGAATGTCTTGACTGAACATTCTCATGAAAATTCTTGAAACTTCTTGTTAAAGCAAAACAAGAAAACCCCACACATGAATTAGTGCTGGTACTTGAGAACAGACTACAGGCCTGGTTTATAATTCTGTATTAAAAATCTGAAGGATTTAGTTACGTAAAGCATTCATACCATCCGTACATCGGAAATTATGCACAAATGTGTGCACACTTAGATAGGTGCACAGTAATACATCGGTATAATTCACAATAGCAAGTACTGAAGCCTTACAACCTTACAAGATAAAAGATGACAAAAGAAAAAGTATTATTAGATTGTTTCTTCTCTTTTGCTATCTGTAGCTTTGATATCTATTAAAAGAAGATGGGTTTAGCACAGCATCAATTATGAAGCTTGAGATCTCTATTCCAAGTATAGTCCAAATTGATTCAAATATTGTCACCGTGGATATTAATTATATAATAAATCAGAAACTGGTGAAACACTTGATCATTCCTTTATGCATTTTTGTTAAAGACCTAGCATATCACTTTGAACATATCCATTAAGATATTGATATCAGACATATATATGTGCATGTGGACACATGTGTATAAATGGTTTTTTTAATTGCCATAAGATTTTCAGTAGAGCACTCCGCTATCCACAGTCAGCTAAAGACGACTTGAAAATAACATGTGTTATATATAATTGCTGCCAGGAGTTACTCAAAAGGCTAGCGACAGGAAAAAAAATGAAACCGCCTGTAGCCAATTTTAATACAACCTGTTATTCTTCCTATCCCATGACAGACATGAGTTCCGAGTGAAATAGAAGTAACATTTGGCCGGCTAAAAATCTTTACAGACAACTCTGCCAACAGACATTACACATTAACATTGACAATGTCTGATGTTCATTGTGCAAATATTCTCCTTGTGTTTCAAGTTGGAGCCAAAAGATATTTTATGGCTTACATAAAGTTTAGTGGCAACAGCAGAGGCATATTTTTATGGACAGTGGAGTAAAAGTCCTCCTGTTCCTGAAAAGGCTATTGCGAAACAGCTGGCAGTCACAACCTATTGAGAAGTACGAATATTGAAATACAGTATAAAATATACCTGTCACTCTCACACTTTCCAGGGTGGACACAAAGCACTACNGGGGGGTAGGGTGGGGTGGGGCAGAAGGGAAGAGGAAGGAGCCATTCTAAAAATCCCAATTCCTTTGAAACACAGAGGTCAACGGCTCACCCAGACTGTCCAAAGCTGAAAGTTACACAGCTGTATGGGTCAACAGAAACACAAAGATTTTCAAAAGGCATTTTCTGCCTTACTAAAAAAAAAAAGGAAGAAAAAGTCCATATTCAAAATGAAAATAAAGTAATCCAAAAACAAATTCATAAAAGTTTAAATCAAAAGGTTAGTTCTAAAATAAAAGGATGATCTATTATTCATAGCAATGTTAGTGTAACTATCTTACATAGCCAGACTTTAATCATTGCCTACCAAAACGTGATATGCATGTTTCAAATACCCTGGTGCTTCTTTCCTTGTTGCTGTTGGCAGATGTCACAGGCAAAAAAGGTTCTGTGCCTCTTGGTGTATAACTTTCAGAAGCCTTACTGCAGAATGGTAGTGTCACCGTTCCATGGTGACAAACTTTATGGACAATAATTTCAATGCATGATACCCAGAAAAGCTTGACATGTCATTATAAACGGAAAACTGGAAGTGGGGCGAGGACATGAAGTGGATCTCACTCCTCACTTGCTCAGAAGCATGAGTTGTTTTCAACAAGGACACAACATTCTGGCCCACCAAGACAAGTTTGAGGCTATTTCTATTTCAAGCCAATAACTTCTCTTGACATACAGTTCTCTCTCTCAAAAAGCAGCAGCAGCAAGCCTTCAAAGATACACGAGAGAAGTCTGCTTAGCAATTGGCACATGACCAGCCTAAAGATTAAAGTGATCGTTATTCATGAATGGAAAAAAGCGATGGGAAAAATGCTGCTTTTTGTCTCTCATTTTGAGTTTGCTTTTGCAATAGGCAAATTATTATGCATCTTCATTAAATACTGTCTATATTTGAAAAGAATGTTCCTGTTCATTACCTGACAGACCTTAAGTGTAAAAAGGCTGAAGGCCAAAAAAAGTGCTTCATACGATTAGCTCTGATTTTCTGTTCTACATAAAGAACATCATTAAAATGAAATTATTATTCAGTGTAACCAATATAATTCAGTCCAACTGTTAGAATTAGTGTTTCCTCAAACTCCGTTCTAGGAGAACGATCCCATCTCCTCCTCTGGATATGTATTTTCCCAGGGACATAGAAGAGCAGGGTGCCCAACTCCCACAACCTTTGGACGCAAGCCACCGGGAGATGGGTAGAAAACTTTCCAGAGACTACTAGCGTCTTTGATCAAAAAAGTTATTTAAACAGTATGGTTTAGCATTTAAATATTCAAAATGGAAATGATCATGCTGTGGATTAGAACGAGAGGACGTTCTGCAAACTGTTTAGGAGAACAATAAGAAAGATCTAAAACATCAGAACAAGACAGCGTTTTTTTTCTTCCCCGGAAAGCTAATCTATATTTAATAACAGAGCACCAGGAGAGGGGCACTTGTAACAGGATGAGAGATATGGTGTTTCTCTTGTTAAGCAGTGAAATATAGCTATTAAATCGTTAAAACCTCTGTAATGCTTAAACATGACGGAAGAAAATTGGTCCCAATGAGATGATATGATCTTATTTCAGTCTTTTAGAATGGTGAATGTGGACAGCAAGATTGGGAACTACAGTATTTTTCAGTGAAATTTCAGGGCATAACCACAATTGTAGTGAATCAATTTTGACTTCCCAGAGAGATTTATGCAGAGATGTATAATACAGCACATTAATCCCCTCATGTGTCCCCAGAGGGGAAACACACTGCTTATTAAACAACTTCAAAAAAAAAAAAAAGTCTTTTCAGACATGTATTTGTTCTCCAAAACCAAAATGAACAACTTGGATAATAGCAGTGTTTTTACTGAAATAAAAATAGCATCCCCATATATGTAATGGTACAGCTACATATATTATAACATGAAGGGATTGCAGAGGCCAGTCAGTTTGCCATTCTGTGTCTGCCTCTGCGGGGCTCTGGGCATGAAGGCACAGATGTGGCCAGAACACCAGAAATGTTGCTTTAGAGAATGGCTCTTTGAGCCATGAACAGCTGGGCAAAATTTGAAGCAGATCTAAAACTGTTCAGTGTGGCTCTGGGACCGATGAGGCACAATCAGTCCCTCGATTCCCAAGGCAAAAGGGGTGGAGAAGAATAATGTTTTCAAATATTTCAGAAGCACAGAGTTTTCTGGGTTGGTTGTTTGTTTTAAATTATTTATTTTTATACCAGTTTGCATCCTGCAAATTGAAGTATCTTCCCAATATAAAAAAACCCACAAAAACACTGAATCCTGCAAGTGCTTTATTGCCCTCCGTATAAATCAGTGATGAGAAGAGATGATAGAATATCTGTAACCTATGAAGCATGCAGACAGCGTGCCAACTTTCCTCTTGTGCATCTGCTCAGGCAAAGTACAGCCAAGAGATATTAGCAGACTTTTTTGAAGACAGTAACAGCAGCAATGAAGTACCAGAATCACTGCAAAATGGTCACAAAGCTAACTTTTGTCAGGTGATTAACAGGCAGTGTTTCTAAAATTTCAATTTTAATTACCTGCAGACTGTTTACACATATCGGAAACACTCTTCAGACTTATCATCACTTCTGCATTTTTCTCAAAAATATATTTTTATAGAAGCACTCACACTTCCTTACAAGTTAGCAGAATCCTACAACTTTACACTCTGTTTGGATTTCCTGTCCTCAGCCATTGAAAAGAAAACAAATGTCAACAAATACCATTTCCACTCTAATTTTATAGACCCTGACAGCCTTCAGCAGCTTACTGTCTGCTAATTCCTTTAATAACCGTATTTCTCAGTATCGTGTTATAGTTTATGACTTCCTTTTTAAATCAAGTTGTATCACCCCAGAGGAAACAAAGCATCTACGCCTAGCAGTGTAGTGAAAACAGCACAGCTGGAGAAAACTAGTATCTAATCACGAGGCATTATTACTTTTCCAGCAATTTTACCACCAGTGGCTCTATAGTGCTTTGCTAAAGCATCAGGCTCCTGTTTTATTTTATTTTAATTAGCTCAACTTTTATTTCATTTTTAATAAGTGCATCAAAAATAATATTTATGAAATTGATTACATTTTGGATCTAAGACTCTAGGACTAGCTCTGAAATCTTGATTTTTTTTTTTTTTTTAACTCTTTTTTTTAAGGGCAAAGGGCGTTATTTCTGCACGTTTAGCATACACCATTTCCTATGTGATCGTTTTGTCAAAGGTTTTTTTTCTTCATGAGCAATAGGCTGAAAACTCCAGGTTAGAAGACAGTGACTTAGTCAGGAAAACTTAAATGTTCAGCTTAAAGGAAAGTTCACTTTTGGTGCCCCATGCCAAAATTGCATCCTGAAAACTCATAGTGGAACTGATTCAAGACTGAAGTACAGTGCATCACAGACTCCATTTGCAGAGCAAACCCAGGCACCAAACAAGAGCTAATAATAACAGCTCAGCTGACTGGTGTGATAGTACCGTTCAAACTCATGTGGAATTGTGCTAAAAATTCTGGGTAAAGCCAGAGGATGAAATTGTGATACAGCCCAGAAAGCTTCTCAGGTCCCAGCTGGCAGACATTAAATGAACGCTCCCAGAAAATCTTCCATTTCAATGACTTAGGAATAGGGGGGGAACCACAAGAGAATTTAAGGCTTGTAAAAGGACAGGCAGGAAGACCACCTGATATTTTACCCATGTGGACTTCTACTGTGTAAGTAACTGCAAGCAATTTCTAGCCACTTTTCTGCATATTACACTACACATGGTGATAGGAGGACCCATATTTTAATTTAGTGTTCGAGACAACATAGCTTATTTTTATTCCGAGTGCTTTTTTCAAGTTCCTCCCCATGTAATATTAGGATGCCCTTGTGAGAAAGTCCTGACTCAATGACCTTTGCAAAGATAAGAATTTATAACTCGGATATTGTAGAACTCTCTCAGAAATACCCACGTACCTTCTGTACATTCAGTAATGTCAAAGTAGGTCATAAAACATTAATAGAAGAAAGTGAAATTAAATGATACTTAAGACTTAATTCAATATCCCTGGTATCCCAAGTATTTTATTCTTCTACTACTGGTCAATTTAAATTTTCCCTCTTTATCTCTTATCTTTTCACCTTGGTTGCTAATTTGAACATAGAAATGCAGATACAAGATCCAAGTAATGCGCAACTTTTCAGAGAAACTTTGCAAATTTTAGAATTTTTTTGACTGAATTTTGTAAACTAAATATTTGTTGCTCACTCGAAATGAGGGATGCTTATAGCTTCCCCACTTGTAAAAAGATGCAAAAAGATATTTAGGGATTTAGCCAGTTCTTTCTTCTGTAGAAATATAGTAACTCAGATACTCAGAAGATATCATCTCCATATATTTAGGAATTAGTGGAATGGAAAACTTTGTTTAAGCATATTAGATTTAACATTGTATCTTTTCGTACTGTGTTTTCTCTTGTGGCAGTCCTACATGAAGCCCTCAGTATCATCATAGAATTAATATTGTGAGAAAACTCTGTTTTACTTTATTGAAGAAAAATAAATTTTAATCAATATAATGCAAATCAGCTCCTCTGCTCCTTGTTTTCATTTCAGAACAAAATGAAAACAAATTCTCATGGGTAAAGAATTATTATCTGTAGAGGAGAATCATATGAGATGATTCAACAGGAGCAAGACTGACAGTAGCAGACACCTCAAGTACTCTTTCAGAAACTCAGCATAACTAAAGTAGTTAAAAAAAATTTTCAAAAATTAGCACAGCTTTTTGTTTGTTTGTTTTTAAACAGAATTAAGATTATACATGGCCCAATAGATGGAGAATAAGTCAATGAAGAGATCACATGAGCTACTCATATTGGAGAAATAACAGCAAAATAGACAATCTGTTTGACTAGCAAGATGATTCAGCTCCTTTTCTTCACCACAGATATCAATATTATTTGCAGAAAAGTCTGGAGAATAGGGCCTCAGTAGGGCCCGCTATCTGTCACGCAGGCTAGCGTCATCCATTAGAGGTATTCAAGTCAGCACTGCCAATACGAATGCTGCGCAGCTTGGAACGGCAACTTGCAATAATTTGCAAATAAGAGACATCACATACCTTAAATATACTC
The DNA here is from genome assembly GCA_013389945.1 of Fregata magnificens. Taxonomy (NCBI): domain Eukaryota; kingdom Metazoa; phylum Chordata; class Aves; order Suliformes; family Fregatidae; genus Fregata; species Fregata magnificens. The sequence continues at coordinate 14,879 of WAAD01025016.1, forward strand.
TCAGAAGCAGATCAAATTTAGTTACAGCTGAAGCCTGCTTTTCCATTTTGTTACACAATGGCCAGCCTCTCTGGGGAAAGAGCAAAGACCCGAAACCGTACTCCTTTGTGCACAAAAAGAAAGAGTTTATCGCATACTTCTGTATCATAACTGAAAAAGCACACATCGCAACATGGGGGATAAAGAATCCTTTTTAATGGTCTTTCTGCCCCCTGTGCAGATACAGGGGCAACTATGTTTAGAGCACAACAATACATGCATAGACCTAAAGCCAAGACCTACGAGGAAAGGCCTCCAACAGTAATGGGAGAGTCTGTGCATCTTGGCAATAGCAGGACCTCTAGGTACAAGACTTCTCCCCCCGCCTTCATTTCTGAGTCTAAGCACCGCCTGACCCATTGCACTCTAGACCACACAGTTCTTGGGCCTTTCTTAACCAATGACACCGTTAATGAGCCTATTTGTTATTCTGAGGTCAAGGTGGCAGGACAGCACCGGAATAACTACCTAGACTCTCGCCTCTTTCCAGAGGACCTGCGCAATCCTGTTGCTTGTTGCAGTCAGTACATTTGTGATCTATACCAAAATGTTTGATTAATTTTGAATGCATATATACCGTTTCCATAGAGTCACCATCCCCAGAGACTTAGAAGACAGTAAATATCCATTTTAAAAAGTCTGTACACTTTCATTCAAACAGAATGCTGAATTTACTTAATCTGTCTTGGTGGGCTTTTATGTTTGGTTTCTGTAACCCCCTAGCAAATGAAAATGTTTCCAGGAAGTACTGAAACAGTAAATGTAGATACTTTGATGCAACACCCCCCCCCAACTGCATAGAAAGGAGGATAAAGGAAACGTGTATTCAGTCATAATGTAAAGCTATACGACCTGGTTAACCCCTCCCCCAAATTAAGAGAGGTGATATTTTCTCTTCATCAAAACAAAAACCAAAGAGATGAAAAGGAAAAAACTAGACAGATCAGCTAGCCCAACAGAAGACATGGGACCATAACACTCCAGCTCTTTTGCTGTATATCATGGATGACAGCATCAGGCATTCTTTCAGACACCTTTCATCCTCTCCTCTGCCTCTGGCTACCACGGTGTATTTTGTGATTTTCCCACATAGCAAGCAATAGCTCATACCTCAGAATCCCAACAGTTTTATAAAATGCCCAGAAGGCACCTCTCAGGAGGTGGGAGGAAACATAACAAGCTACGCAGGAGAAGTGTATTTCTCCCTGCTGCATAAAAGTGAGCTAGCAGTGCCTGCCAACCAAAAGGAATCCTAAATGGCTTGGAAGTAATGATTCTAATCATTTAATTTACACTTGCTGTTTCTGTTCCTAATTCTGCCTTTCAGTGAAATCGTGTTTATCCCTTCTTTATTGTTAGTATGCAAATCTTGTCTCCGTTTCCTCAAATAGCCATGTCATTGTTATACTGTAAGATACCGTACATTAACGCTAAATGAAGGTTTATGAACTAATGCAAAATAAACTGATCTGTGTCCTCAACCTAGCATGCCGTGCTGCAGGCCTCGTGCACAGCAAACAGATTACACCATCACTGTGACACTTTTCTGTCATACCATAGTGGGGGCTTTTCTCACCTGACTCTTTGGAATATGAGAAAATCATGCGTAGGGAGAGAATTTACAGAAGGCAAACACTGATTTTGAACTCTGCCCGATTTTTATGCAAGTTGCATAGAAAAATGCTGTCTAACTCTAAGCGGAGAGGCAGTCCCAAAGTAAACCTTTTGTCTGCAGTCTGAAATTGCATGCATAAAAGACTAAGCCGTAGCATATCGTACAAACGACTATCTACCATTAAAGGAAATTAGTGTGGAAGCCAGGTGTGCTTAGCAAATAGACCTAGAATTTTTCGTCCTGTCTTGCTAGATGTGTGGCAATTACTGAGATACCAACAAATCTCCCTTTTTTCCATATCAACACGCACACAAAGGAGACAAAACCTCTATGTTATTATGCAGGAAACACATTACAAAGTATATTCCATTTGGATTCACTTTAATGAACTATATGTACTTCAGACCTAACTAAAACATTCCCATCAGACTTTCAAAATTATAGCAACAAAACAAAACGGGAAGAAAAAATTAGGCTACTTAAATAGTAGAATTTCATTAGATTTGCTCATTTAAGTGCTTATTTCCTTCCACGTCTGACAACAGCTGTGCAGAAAATGTCTCTGCGTTTGTCTAAGAGAGACTGGGAATGCTTTACGAGAGCTGCATCCTTCCTTCTTCAATATACACTGTACGAACTTATTTATTTGCACTTGAATAATGTGTAGAGCCACGGCCATGGGATCGGAAGTTGGCTGTCCCTGCTGTCGAATAAACCAGTAACAGCAACAAAAAAAGATAGCTTCTTTCCTCAAGAGAGCTCATACAACAGAGAACACGTGGAGACAGAGAAAACAAAGGGAGCACCAAAACCTCTGAGAACGTACTTCTCAGCAGGGGAGGCAATACTGATACTAAATCACCCACTGCCTCCTTGTCAAGTTTTTGCAGCCTTTCTAGCACAGGAGATCTCAAAGGGGCTCTGAAGCAGGATGCTTGCAGATGTTTACAAAGAGCTCCTCTTAGGTGAGCGAAGCAACGAACGAAAAACAACGCAAAAAATGTGACAGGCTTGTTTGGAAGCACACACAGGCAAATATAGGACTGCAGAATAAACCTCTTTTTGAACGTCCAAGTTGGAGTTCACTGTTAATCAAGAGCAGCAACTGTTCTTGGAATTCTTGTGTGTCAGAATGAAACTAAATAGATCTTTACTTACAAAACAACAATTATCAGAATTGCAGTGGGTTTTGCCATAAATGCCCTGTTTCTCCAGAGGGGCAGAGACACATGAAGCAAAAAGGAAAAGGATTTACCAAGTGACTATGTGATGAGCAGATCTACTAATTCAGAGTAGAGCAAGTAGTACATTCCTGCCAGTTTCCCCTGACCCAGATTTAAACGGCAAAACGCATAAGCAAAACAGAGGATTATCCATCAGCTATTACAAACCAAGAATCATAAGAGCTGGATTTGTGTTTATGTGCCAGGAGGGGGGAGAATGTGCCTGGTGAGAATAATCGATATTATTAAGAGTTGTGCTCATTCTGAGATTCATCCCCTTTCTACCACCTAAGTGGCTCAAAGGGGCCTTAATCCAGCCACAAATTGCCGGTAGATAACGCCTTGTGAATGAAAACCACTGCAGCATTTGTGTTGGGCCTTGATCCTACAAACACCACAAGATATGACGGACACCAGTACGAGAGCTCCCTCCAGCCTTACCTCCTGTCCATCTGAGCCATCGAGAGCTACCTTTGAACTTTTACAGAGGGCGTAGCAAGAAGACCGTAATGCCCTCAAGTCCTTGCACATCCTGGAAAGCCAGGTACTGCCTGCCCAACGGCGACAAGGCTGAGTCCTACCTGGGCACCTACACTGGAGCCTGAAACTGATTTTCAGCTGTTTCAAACCACATGCCTACAGGAGTTCGTCCCCTCTTCCCCCCCCCCCTTTTTTTTTTTTTTCCTCCTGTGGAATTCCTAGCAGTTTAAGACTGTGCAAAACAATGCTCTGGAGATGATCCTGCTACAAATCTGTGTAATCTTTCTAAGGAGGAAAACAGGAAAATGGGAAATGCCTTGCAGAATCTGAGCAGTGGTCTCTTCTCAGCATCCTAACTCAGGCTGTGGTCGTGGTGGCCAAAGGCCTCTCTCTCCCTAACTGCAAGGAGTAAGTGCCCAGCAAAGCGATGGTTTCTCTTGGACATTAACTGATGCAAACATGGATGCTGCACATATTATACACACCCACAGTATACGCGCTGTTGGCCCAGTGCTAGCTTGTGCATTCATACCACATTCCTGCAACAATGCAGCAACAATTTATGGCCAACTATGAAAAAACGTGGCTAGCAGATTTCAGTGTAATTACTTGGGTTTCCAACTTCATCGTTACATGCCTGAGAGGTAGTTAAATGGCAATAGCGCTTTTTCCCCTTCAATTCCAGACTTTCACCTTAACAGAAAATCAGTCCTCCTTTGATGGAAGGTGGGGGGGAAGTATTAAAAAAGAAATATCAGATAACAGAGGCCTCAGTAAAGTAAGAAACCAAGAACAGCACTACATTTATAGCTAGGGGGACTCGATAAGAAGCTCAAATTCTGGAGTAATAAAGTAGTCAATGTTTCATTCTTTAATTTCTTTAAAAGTCATTTAGAACTGCTTTGTACAAAATCCCAATTTTAACCCCGCGTTAGGATGACGCTGTTGACCTATAGCCAGGATTTATCCTGTCAGCTTTTGCTATACTATGTGTGTCCTGTGTGTATTACTTCCCCAAACTGCAAATACCTCTTTGCACTTAAGAAATAGCTCCTGGCAGTCGTCCAGCTTATTTCTATGTCCATGCTCCATCAAAGCTCAATTACCCTGAAAACTTCAATAAATGTTACAAGGATCTCTGCCACAGTTCTTAGAGGACACGCAAGAAGATTGTTTTTTAAGTAATATTATGGCAATGAGAAAAAATAGCTACAAAGTTACATATTTTCCAGGGAGGGGGTAAGCAAAGAAAGATCCAGGGTAGGAAAATACATTAAAAGTGGAATTTTAAGTGCGTCTCACAATGAGAGCCATTGTTTTTCTACATGTATTCTCTGTACTGATTTCTGAAAGTACTTACCTTTTTTGGGTTGTTCACCAGCCACATTATAGGTACTTTATAGTTCTACAAATCATTTTCTGTCCTATGAATGTTGAAGCAGAAAAAGGCTGAACGTGATACTAGCGCAGTTTATTTAAAAAAAATTAAAAATAACAAGAGGAAAGGAGAATAAGTACAAAATATTTAAATGGAATAATATGGACCCTGTGAAAAGCACTATGCAAAGGTAGTTTTGCAGGAAAACATTAAATATTCGGTGAAGGTTAGTTTGCACTGCTAGCACTGAAGGCATGGAAATTGATGGGGTGTTTGCAAACACATCTGACCAAACCACAGCAATTTCGGAGACATCCCAATGAGCCTTCTAACGCTCACATTCAGAGCGCAGAGAGGCGATGAAGGGTAGCACTGAAGCACACAACATGGCAGACTACCACAAATGAACAGCCAGGCTGTAAGAGATGTACAGTAAATATGAGAAAATCGAATTGCAAGGGACGTGGCTGCAGGAAATCCCTAATGCATTCTTCCCAAAGCACAGCCATGCAACCAATTATAAACTTTGGTTGTAAGATTTAGAGATGAACATGTGTTTTCTTCTAGTTCCACTACAGACAAACTACAAGGGAGCAGCAGCTGCGAGGGAGCGGAACAGAGACTCTCTGCAGGAATAGCTGGGGCTCCACAGGAAGCACTTAATGCTGCTGAGTCTTCACAAATGGTAACAAATGCATTGTTCTCCAATTTTAGATACTGATAGAACCAGCTTTTTAATGACCAGACCAATATGAACAGTATCCCATGTGGATATGCATCAAAACATTTTGTATTTTCAATTTTTAGCTGCTCAGTTATCACCGAGCCAGTTATGGAAAAGCTTGTAAATCCTCACGCTAACTCTACAGATCCCGTATTTCTGCATCATCCCAAAGTCTAGCAAAAATCTGTTTCCAAACAAAAATTCATGCGTAAAGAATGCTATCATTGTAAAGGTTACTGATACACCATGAAACCCAACTTATTTTCTGTATAAAGTTAAGTATACACTGTATAAGATCCTGAATCAAACCACCTGCTACGATAACCTCATTTTAAACTGTGAGAAAATTGACATCCAAACTCAGATATTGATCCACAAACCAACAGGATTGCTCAGTCGTGTAAAAAAGCCTGAGAAAATTGCCATATCTAGAACAAGATAATGTGCCTAGGGCTAGCCATTAATTTGAACTATTAAGTACCATGACTGTGGCAGCTACAGGGGAGCCTCTCCTCTTGGATGAGGAATCTGCCCCTGAGGGTGTATTGGATGCCAGAATGCGTGCACGCACATACCTGTCCCCTCATCCTGTTCATATTTTGCATTTGTACATTTTTATGATTCAAAGAGGCCAAAAGTAAGTCCTAGTTTGGATAGGCCCCCCTTTGGAAATTTATAAATAAATAATAGCTTAAAATATGGGGTTTAAATTTTCTGGTCTGAAACATTTTTTCCTCTTTGAGAACAAATGTGGCTGTAAATCCTACAGAGGCTAATACTGCATATTCCACAGCTGAAGATTTCCACAAATCCCAAAGGCCATGACATCTGCCAGATTATAGATAAAGAACAGGACATTTTGCAATAACGTGTGTTTTAACAGTACAGGACTGAAATTCACTGTGCACATGTGCTGAACAGAGTGGGGGGGGGTGTGTGGGGGGGTTTTAATCAGAAAGAAGCTGACTCTCCTGGCCTTTAAAATACAGATTTTAAGCTGTTCTTAATATTTGGTCTCCTAAAATTCAAGCATTTGGAAATCCTAAAATTCTGTCAAATAAGCCATCGCAGTCCTGAGGACACTAGTAGGTCTTAATGACCCTGACCAACCTCACCTGACACCCCCACCCAGTCCTGCTCAGGGGCCCATTTTGGCTCAGCCAAGGGCCCCCAGCCCTTGCCGTGTCTGGGACTGTTGCTGGACCTTATTGGCAGCACCCGGTTCTGCCACCCATCCACGGGGCCTCACCCCAGCTCATCCCTGCCAGGCAGCCCCCACATTTGCTGCTCGCTGGCAAGGAAGAGACCAAGGGAGGTTTCAGGGTGAAGCTGAAGCTTGACTTCATGAGTTACCTAGGACAGAAGGACCAGCTTCACACCCCTTAAACTTGCTTGAGCGCCGGGCAGATGACCCAGCACCCAGTCGGTTCAGGACATCTTTGCAAGCTCAGTACTAGAAGTTTAAATAGGACTCAAGTTGTGTGCTAAGCTCGAGTTTTTGTACAGTGTACTGCTCCTCAAGTAGCAGGGACTCATTGCAGGAAAACAAGTTTAAAAAAATGTTGGGAGAAAGAACAGAAGACAGCAGCAAAACAAGTAGCTGTGGAAAATATGAAAGCTCAATACCATTAGCTAGAGATGCACAAAATTGACCTATAAAGCCAAAATAACTTTTACACACCCTTCACCACACCTGGGTTTCTACTCATAGGTTTGCTTTAGACCAAATTCTCTTAGGAAGAACATATTTCGAGAGCTATCTTGAACATTTTGCACTATGCTAGAGAGGCCCACAGCCACTGATCATTAGAATTGCTGCAAAAGCCATTGTATTCTCAAGTTCCATGGAGCAACGTGACCAACAAACTAGAAAAGCCAACCCCAGGCTCTGGCCAGGCAGAGGGCTAGCAGCAGAAATTTGGCACTCTTGACCTCCCAAGTCCAGAGAAGGAGCAGAGGGGACAAGTCAGTGGTGCATGTGCTGCTGTGCTCGAGAAAGGCAAGTCCTGGCTGACTGTGAGTGAGAATCTCCCTTCTGCTTCTCTTCTCGCCCATGACAAACCCAGAAGTAGAAAAGAGATTGCTAGAAAAATTCTGCTTCATGTGTAGCCAGTGTGATAAGGGTGCATGTGGTCTATGCTATAGGCGATGACACAGGTAGCGTTACAAGGGGTGCCAACACCGGGGTATCATCACACGTGGGTACCATCCTACCCAATGTGTGGGAGGGCTCTGCATCAGCCCCCATCCTCTAGGAGATCTCCTCGCTAGCCCAAACACACACAATCCTGATGGTAAACATGCACATCTGGGGCCCCACAATGATACGTTACTCTGCTTTGTTCAGGTGTCATACAGACCAACTTCACCAAACGTGTCTTTGCTGTACCCAATGTGCTGTAGCTTTAAAGAAAAGGTCAGATGACTCGCTCTAGGTCAGTTGTATTTATACTGAGTTTTGTTTCTAAGGATCCTGTTAAGAGACCTTGGGTACAGTTTCTTTTATCGATAAGTGCCCAAGCAAGCAGAGGAGCACAGTCGTTTGCATCTTCCTAAAAACTTAAACCTTGTTTTAGCCCATACCCCCACTCTGAGACCCAAACTGTCACCTCTGTTCCTCCTAGAGGAGGTACTCTGCTTGAGAGGACTTTCTGTAACTATTCCCCCATCAATAGGCAGATATTACTACTTCCAGTAGTAAGGCTGGCCAACGCCAAAAATATTTGAAAATACGAATTGTGTGTTTGGCTTTGAGAGCATGAAAACAAATGTGGAAATACTGAGTGGAATGTTACTCTTTGTAATGTTTCTCTGAAGTCATTAAAAGAACCCAAAGACTGCTGTAATTTATGGCAGGTACCGTTACCCTCTGGGGAGCCATAGGGCAGCAGGACAACCCCAGCACATCGGGACAGCCTGGTTGCGCTCCTCAGGTTAGTGCAAGACAACACGCTCAGCTCGCCGCCTCCCTCGTGCCATTCACAGCTGTCTATGAGGAGCTTACAGACAAGAAGTGATAAGAATGAAAGTGCTTCCATCACATTACACACAGACACCAATTTAAAATTAGATGTATTAGCAGATATGAAAAATATAGGAAGTCCAAGAGCTTCACATTTCTGGATGCCTCATGCTAAAACCATCAATTGATTTAAAAACCTAATAAAATTCATAAAGAAATCTAATTATCTATTGAGCCTATTCAATTATACAACAAGATGAAGAAAAAATGGATGAAAAGACCGCTGTCTTGTGTTTACTGATCCATTTAAGGTTGCTAGTTGTACACACTAAATTAATATTTTCCTCGTGAAGATAGCTGGAATATTTATTCAGGATACCAAGGAATGCAATCGTTATTTAAACACAGTAGTGAAAGCCTTGCCAGCATAGGAAGGTTTTATTTATTATCCACAAATTCTAAGTATATATGCATATATACACACACATACACATTTAGGGTGTATATGTGTAAGCATATCTGTTTATAAATCTATGTGGTTACACAAACATGTATATGTGTGTATATAAAAATGCCGGTTTTGTATGTTCCTGTGGTTTATCAAATATATAAGAGAAGTTAATTTGTGATTAGGAGAAGCCAGATAATGTTAAACTTTTCATACTGAGGTCATTATTAATGTTTATTTTCTGCAGTCCCAGAGGGGGGAAATACTAGGTTTCATCAGGGTTTTCAATAAATTGTTAATTAAAATTTACAGCTTTGGAAAGTTATTTTCTGACTGAAAAAACAGTATTGGCTAGCTCTATTCTCAGAGGCTTTTGGACTGTATCATTGCAGATCCTGCCTCTTCCTTAAAAAACAATTTTCAAGAGCGCTGAGCTACCACAACTTCCATTAACTGCAACTGGAGCTGTGATTTCTCAGCATCGTTAAAAAAAATCAGAATGTGTTTGGTTAGCTGTTGAGGAAGATTTAGATTGTTCTAGTTCATTAGATTCATGTGAAGGAGAGTTTTAACAGAAAGCTGATACAAAGGCAAAGGTAACCCCAGCAGTAATCATCATCTTCGTTATTTGGACCTTGTCTATTCTTTAACCACACAGCAGAGCCACATTAATTAACTGAAAATATCAAATGACCATGTCTAGGAGTACTAAAATTATATTAAAAATACCAAACTGTCCAAGATATATGTTACACCTACTCATTCAGTAGTTTGTTTTCATATTTAGAAAGCACTAAGAAGAATTCCCATTATTCTTAAGTACAGGTTTGGGGTTCCCCCCCCCAAAAAAAATTCTCTACCTAGAAACTCACATACTAGAATTCTCTACCTAGAAACTCTCATTTTAGTTCAGTGTAAGGCATTTTGTTGTCACTCACAGAAGTCAACCAAATTTCTGAAGAAGATATTTTGCCTAAGAGCAAATCCTATACAGAGGGGGAAATTAGCTGAGTGAAAATGAATATGCAGTAATCATTAGCAAACTACCACACAGATACCACCACGGCAATCTGAAGACAGGAGGAGATAGATTTATCACCTGCAAAGGCCACAAGTGTCACTGAGACCTGAAACTTATGAGCTGCAGTCAGCATCTCACAGAACTTTCAGAAGTTTAGTCAGAAAAAGATCAGCCAGCATACGCAGTGTCTTTTAATAGCATCCGAGTTACCAATGCCTGAAAAATTGGACAGGAAATCTCCTAGAAAAAGGTTTTCTTAGAAAAAGATCTCGGCAAGGAAAACACGAAGACAGGATTTCCAGCAGTGTTTTAAGCACTGTTGGCTGAACTCTTGAAGTAAAGAGGCAAGAATGTGTAAACAAGGAAAGAGTTCAAACGTCTGGAAATCTCATTAAAATGAAACTGGGTTTTCTTCAGACAGTAGTGCTATTTGAATTACCTTCTCAATTACCTGGGCCTTCTTGTCATGTTTTGCTGCTTCGCAGCATTTAGGAACTCAAGGACAGACTAATCCTAACAATGCACACAAAAAAAAAAGGTACCAGCACTTAGGTACCACATTCCCATGTATTTTAAGTGGTAAATTAGAGTCAGTTATTTAATCCCCTTCCCTTTCTGTTTTTTTCCTGCCTTATCTTCTACAAGGCAAATATCAGTACTTTTCCACTTGGCTTGGGTATTGAGAGATTTAAATTCAAAGACAGGTTTCTCATGAAACTGTAAGAGACATCATTTGATCTCTAGGTATAGATATGTAATCCAATTCAATCACCCTAGAAAATAAAGATACAGTACTATGCAGCTACCATAAAGAAACATCTAGTGTGATTTTAAAATGTGGGTACAGTTGGTTTTTCATGTTTTCTTTTTGACAGTACACTTTTTTCCCATTTACTTAAACGTTAAAGCCATTTAATTGCTTCAAACAAATTAAAATTAACTTAGAAATCAGCAGCTTTTAGGCTCTGAAGGGCCCTTCTAAAAGTAAACCAAAGGAAAATGTTGCAAAACAGGAAGTGATCCAAAATAAACAACACAGTTCAGTGTATGTGTGTGGTGAGTTAACCCTGGCTGAACACCAGGCGCCCACCCAAGCCGCTCTATCACTCCCCTCCTCAACTGGACAGGGGGAGAGAAAATATGACAGGCTCATAGGTCAAGATAAGGACAGGGAGAGATCACTCACCGATTACCATCATGGGCAAAATGGACTCGACCTGGGGAAATTAATTTAATTTATTGCCAATTAACAACAGAATAGGATAATGAGAAATAAGAACAAATCTAAAGCCACCTTCCCACCACCCCCTCCTTTTTCCCCGGCTCAACTTCACTCCTGATTTCTCTACCTCCTCCCCCAAGCAGCGCAGGGGGACGGGGAATGGGGGTTTTGGTCAGTTCATCACATATTGTCTCTGCCGCTCCTTCCTCCTCACACTCTCCCCCTGCTCCAGCGTGGGGTCCCTCCCACAGGAGACAGTCCTCCATGAACTTCTCCAGCACGGGTCTTTTTCATGGGGTGCAGTCCTTCAGGAACAGACTGCTCCAGCGTGGGTCCCCCACGGGGTCACAAGTCCTGCCAGCAAACCTGCTCCAGCATGGGCTTCTCTCTCCATGAGGACACAGGTCCTGCCAGGAGCCTGCTCCAGCGTGGGCTTCCCACGGGGTCACAGCCTCCTTCGGGCATCCACCTGCTTCGGCGTGGGGTCCTCCATGGGCTGCAGGTGGATATCTGCTCCAGCATGGACCTCCATGGGCTGCAGGTGGATATCTGCTCCACCATGGACCTCCATGGGCTGCAGGGGGACAGCCTGCCTCACCATGGTCTTCACCACAGGCTGCAGGGGAACCTCTGCTCTGGCGCCTGGAGCACCTCCTCCCCCTCCTTCTTCCCTGACCTTGGTGTCTGCAGGGTTGTTCCTCTCCAATATTCTCACCCCTCTCTCCCAGCTGCTGTTGCACAGCAGTTTTTCCTCGCCTCCTTAAATATGTTGTCACAGAGGGCCTGCCACCGTCCCTGATGGGCTCAGCCTTGGCCACAGGTAGGTCTGTCTTGGAGCCGGCTGGCATTGACTGTCGGACATGGGGGAAGCTTCTGGCATCATCTCACAGAAGCTATCCCTGTAGCCCCCCCTACTACCAAAACCTTGCTATGCAAGCCCAATACAATGCGATTATTCCATTCCCAGATAAGACCAGGTTAAGAGTAGGTGCAAAGATGGAACTCCATGTCTTGCTTTGCGTCTCTATTACAGACAGAGCCCGAGTATCAATGGCATTTCTGAGCACATTTTCATTTCCAGGTCTTTTAAGAGCTCTAGCTCTGAACTTGGCTCTCAGCAGTGGCTTTCATGAACACTAAATTTACCTGATTTCATTTTTCATTTTAATTAAGACGTAATATTTGACATGGTTTGACAACAAAAAGCTTACTGACTACAATACAGTGATTTATCTTGGACCACGACGCTTGTCACCGAAACCTATTAACACCACCATCTGGAAGCCAGTTCCTCAAGTTACTAAGAAGGACAATAATCTGGAAATTAAATCACTATCAGATATTCTAAGCAAGTGATTCCAGAATAGAATACATTAATCAAAATATATAATTAACTGTAACTGCAATAGAACCAATTACTGAAAATCCTAAGGATACAATTATTTTTAAAAGGCAGTAAAAAGTGAAGGGAAGAGCAAATTGAATTTTGCTAGAGGTTATTCTCTATAAAATTCAGTATTTTTCAAATGTGCTGAATCCTGTTTCTTATACATGAACAAGGCATATTGCTTTTGCTTAGGATTCGTGCCAAACACTGCTTGCAGCTGAGCCAGCTAGGGATATACACCTCTCCACCCTGCTCAAAGACTGTTATAATCTGTCATTTCCATGAGCGCCATGGGCTTCACATGCTTGCCCCTTGTATTAAAATGCAAAAACAAAACAGGAGATTAGCTATCTACCATGCCAATAGCATAGCAGATTGGTGGTGGAAAGTCTATGGTACTATTCAAAAAACTCAAGTTGCCCTATTTAAATCCATGGGTAGGCACTGTCTCTAGTTCTGGAACAGTTTCCCTGTTGGATTGAGAGGTTGCTGCATTTCTGTTTGTTTGAGGGTTTGTTTGTTGAGGTTCTTTTATTTATTTCTTGCATACCATAGTCTGCAATCACTGAGGGGAAATAAAAGGTACTACTCATAAAACTATCATTCATTATCATTCTTGTAAGCGATAATCACTTCATTAAAAGCAGAGTACCAGAACTGGTACTGCAATCAGTGATTTAGGAATGTATGGGTAGATATTGAACAGTTGGAGCCTTGCTGAAATGTCTCTCCTCAATCAAGTCTTCCTGTATGTACACAGCAATCACATAGAAACCAGAAACCAAAGGAATCAATATAAAGTTGAAGCCTTAGTTCATTCCTAGAGTTGGCATTATAAAATGAATCCTTTTTATTCTTTCTACTTCCAACATGTTTTAATAGTAATGAATACTAATGTAATATCATTCCTTGATGGGATTTTTTTTAATGATACAGAACACTTTAAAAGATTTTTTTTTTCCCCTCCACCAAGTGTAATGATATTTTAATTATATAGTTCTAAATGCTCAAGAACTTTAATGAGGAATTTGATAGACTAATTGAATGAGACGCAGCCAAATATAAAAATTTAAATAGATGCTCCACACACTTTACGATTCCTGGCAAAGGTGCCTGAAAAACGTGTTGACCCGTTTACACGTCACCCGGGGTATTTCACTTCCCTGCTTCACATTCTACATCAACAATCCATCTGATGGCAAAGAAAAAGAAGGTATTAATTTGCAGTTGCAATGTCACCATCTTCATCTGAGTGTTAATAGTATGGAAGCAACGATTCTGCATGTTGGGGTGAGAGGTTCCATTAAAGAACAAGATAGCTATATAAAGAGAACAGAAACTTAGTTAACTCACTTGAACAGCTGAGATCGAATCTTGGGGGGAAAACTACACATTTAGAAAAGCTTTTTTTTTTCCTTCCCCATCAGGACTCTTAATGTGTATTTGATAGACTACAAGCCTTTAAGGCACCATAACATAACAATAACTTTGGAGAAGCTACTGTAATTACAACAGAATAAAGCTTCTGTGAAAGAAAAATCAGGGTCAGAATCCTTGAATACCTTGGGTTGCAAATTTACACCATAAAACCCCCAGCTTTTAAAAGCCAGCACAGCGATAGATAACTGAAGGCTGGAAGTCCTGTTTTTAACCATTTAACTCAGACTGCAGACAGCAAAAGGACAAGGTCCTTTAAAGCATTCTTCACATCAGTGGCTTAACACAGTCACTGCCACAGGAATAATGTGTCACTCTCCCCAGCAATTCAACACACTCCTCTCCACTGTCAGTTCAGGATGGAATTTTGTCTGTTGCTTCTTACCAAGAGCTGCTCTAATCACAAAAGAATGAAAGTTAAATGACAGTAAAGCCATCCTTACCATTTAGTATTCCTTATTATGCATTATTACAACAACACAGCTTATTGAAGTACATTACTTATTAAATATGAATATTTAACTATCTATCTATTTGCTAAGTTAACCTTTCATTCTATACCTTCAGAAGCCACATGGCACAAACTGAAGGTCTTCTGTTTATTTAGATACACTATTTATCCTTGTGCAAACATTGGTTCACCTCTCATTGGCTCACCTTCCAAGGAGGGGTATTTCATATTGCTTTTAAGTTCATTTTCATTTCGGATTTCTTCCAGTGCAGCCCCATTAGCTTTAAAAAATGCCCTGTCAAATCTAGAACAATTTTGCCTTCCTGAAAGTAACTCAGCAAAACAGGCCACAGGATATCGGGTAAGCCAGGCTCAATTGATAAAAGATGCCAAAATTTCTGCTTTTGGCGGAGAAGGTGAAGATCGAGGATTCTGGAACAGCAGGTCTCTCCATGGGCACTAGCACTCAGGAAGCCCAGCAGCGCTGTGCCCAGGGAAACTTCAGCTTCAGCCTTCATCCAGTGTGGGTGTCCATCTGAGTTTCTCACTACTCCCCATCTTTCTGTTGCCAGAACACAGTGATCTGTGGACTTCTGCACCTCCACCAGATTCGTCCAATATTAGCCACAATATTTAACAGTTCTGGGGTGGAATGGCAGGATCACATGGAGGGAGTGGGGAGCAGGATAGGGAAAGAGTCCTACACCTTGTAATAAAACAAAAGAAACACATTTCTGTATATATATATATATATAGCACCAAGACATTTCATAAACTACTGCTATTTCATAAACTACTGCTCACCACCTCTCAGCTGCTTCCAGATACAAGCCCATCCAGCAGGACAGCTGCCATAAGTACTTGATCAGACTTCAATGCTTTCTAGGACAAACAACTGACTGAACACTGATGAATAGCTAGGTTGTCATTAAATCACTAAGACTGATTTTTAACTTCACAACACCTATGTTGTGTCCGACAGGACACTGCATCTCCCAGAGCAACCAGGGGCAGCTGCTGGAGCTTCAGGAGATCCTATAATGGATGATTATGGAATAACTCACTTTCTGGGGAAGGTTTCTTTCTAATTTGCAGGCACTGAGCGGATTGGCAATAGTCAGAACTATGAGCATACGCTGTCCATCACACCTGCGGACATTCAATAGCCATCTGGTCAATGAACTCCATTAAGAGCTTACTATTTTGTGACAGTGAGTTCTATAGATTAATTCTGTGTTTGGTAGAAAACAGATACAATTAATTTGTAAACTAGCAATGTGAATCAAGTTGCTTTTGCTAGCACTAAATTTAACCTGCCTTGCTAATTTGTTTGCATTTTCTTTTATATTTACATTTGTTTATAAACTGTCCAGAAAACCACTAGCAGTACCTGAATAATTGTACTGCTAATGATAATTAGTCCTACCCTGGGTCATACTAAGTTAACTGAGCAATAAGTATGTTATCAACAGCTGAAGGAAAAAGATAGAGAAGTTATACTTTTTTGCCCTTAAATATTCTTAATAATTGCCCTGAAGTAGCGCTTCGCATTTTGCAAGGTTGTTGTAAGTGTTCTGCAACTGGTTGGTAGACAGCATGGGTTTCATAATGTTAAAGAAAAAAAGGAAAAAGTCATGTGAAAACACGATGACCAAGTGAAATACTGTAGGATGACAGCCTATTTTTATTATAAAACTCCTGAAGATCACCATCTTGAAGAGTCATCAGAATAATTTTAGGAAGAAATATGTTGTGTGCATTTCTCTTCATACACTTAACTACGCATCTATCAGCTAACACAAAACAAATTGTCAGAAGTCTAACATCTTAGGCACTTCTAACCTTGGTACACGTGTAACCCTGGGAATCATCTACTGAGATGATACACAAGTTGTCTTGTAGAACCTCTTCTCTGCAGGTGCAGCCTTTCTTCCATGAACAGTCATTTATCTTAATGACAAGTTATGACACATCTACAGTTTGACTAACATGCTCCAAAACACAGTGCATGCTCCTGTGACTAACTGCAATAATGTAGAAGCTTATGCAAAGAAGCTAACATTGCTTCCTAAATAACAGTGTCCACTCAATTTTCATGTGCACACTAGCTATAAGAACTGGAGGTGTTCAACCCTACGGCATTTGGTCAACCCATGAGAATTAAGAGTCAAAAACGATGCCCAGGTCCATATACACAGATTATTTTTGTTATAAGATTTGTATCTCGTGCTGATGTCTACTAGGTATGTCTCCACTGAATTCAGATTCATGCCAGTGAAATTCAGTGTAACGATCTGTAGGAATCTGTGCTTTTCATTGGAGAGGTTACATAAGAGTTGCACCCGAATTGCAAACAAAATGCTAAGCTTTCCTGAAGACTGCAAATGTTTTAATTCAGAATCAAGTTTTGTGACTGAGCCCAATGTTTACAAAGGGATGCGTAGGTCACAAGCTCTGACAAAAGTGATATTAAGGAAAATATTTTGGAAAAATTAATTCAAAGAGGGGAAAAAATAGTCTGTAGGCACTGAAAAATTGTCCGATAAGAAACATTATTAAAAGGGTTATCTAGGATAACCATTGAAGAGCCCTACCAATTCGTTCTGTCCAGTGACCAAATTCTTCCAGAAGAATCTCTCATTATTGGGCATTAAGTGTTGCCAATCTCATTCCCAATTCTTGTAGATTTTTGCTGCAAGAAAAATATTTCCTATACAACACTAAAAAGAGTCCCAGTGCCCTGGTGCCATATTCTAAGGATCCACAGGGCTGAAGGCACATCTGGTTCCTGCTCCATCTGATGAAAGCAGTCTTACATGTTTGCACTGACCTCACACTTTTAAGGAAGGAGATGTGAAGAACCTGGAGGTGAAATATGTCCAACCATCCTAAATTCATCCTGAAATTCATGTTAAACTGAGAAAGCAGTTAAAGATCAGTGCTGAAGAAAACAAAAGGCATCTGCCTGACTCGGCCTGACAAAAATCACATAAACTGAAAAGCAAACTGTTGGTTCAGTTTGGTATGTGTTGTGCACAGACAAATCAGCCTATTCAATATGTCATATCATCCACTCTGCTGAGATTCTGAAATAAGTACAGAGAATGTATCAAGAAAAAAAAAAGAGGATAAGATCATGCTATCAACATCTACATGGAAAGTCCTAAAGATGTTCAGATGTTTATTTTTAACTGAGAGATGTATGTGGCTGAGAAACTCCCTAACTCAAGTTTGACTGTTACTCCAATCCCTTGCTTCTGGCATGTTCAGAAACCCCTCAGAATCAGTGCTGATACATTTTACTTCAGTGCAAGATATCTCTACATCTGCATCAGAAATGGAATAGCAATTCTTATTACTGACACTACAAGCAAGATGAAAAGCTTCCTTCTTCAGCATAGAACTGCTTTGCAGTTTTCCAGTTCTAATTTCTTGATGCTTTTCTTCCAGTAAAAAAAAGTACATTTTTGTGCCTGTGAGTTTCTGTGTGTGTGGATATATAAAAATATATGTAAGCATGTATGTACTTACTAATTAGGCTGAAATAGGGATTCTGAAACTGGATGATGGTCGATGTCACCAAATATGATTATTTTGGGGAAGTCGAACACTGGCTGTTATGCTTTGTACCTTTAAAATACTCCAGGGTTTGATTATTTTGTGATAATCACAATCCCCGCCATGCCTTATTACACAAATAGTCATCTCAGACTGTGAAACTGGAGGAACATGACCTATAAAGTTTATCTAGTGCAGCAGTTTTCTTCCTTGGTGATTTTGCTGTCAACATTGCATTAATCTATGTCTATTTTTGAGCAAGGCACAAACAGTGCATTATCATGGAGAAGAAACAAGTATTAATGAAGCACACAAATCAGCTTGTGTTTCTGAATATAGGATTTCAGGACAGAAGAGATCAATAGCTACAGGGCCGATCTCTTTGCTCATCCATGACCCAAGACTTGGCAAGACAAAAGGGCCATCTTGTGGACCTACTTCATATTAAAGTCATGTTAAATAAAGAAGCATAAATATACCACAATATTATTATTCAAGAAGAGGAACTAGTTTGTCAGCTATTAAGTGAATCACAGGAAATTTATTATAAAGGCATTCTTGTATGATTTAATGAAAAACAGTATTTTGGCAGCCTTTCTGGAGAGCATTAGAACAGGGTTAAGCTGACGAAGATGCAAACACCGTATGGGTACCAGGATGAGAAGGTGTTGTTATAGTCTGACTTAGTATATTTTCAGATTGTTTAGAATGTTTGCTTGACATTCTCACCTTAGCGTTCACTCCAAAACATGAACAGCCACCTATGAAATTAAGATTTAAGAAAAGGTGGTAAAAAAAGAAAAAAGAAGTTTGCCTCAAACATGTCAGATTATAAACACTTCTGTTGACACTAAATGAGGAAACAAAGGGTCTTCATGGCTTCATCACAATCCAAGATTGTCACCTGACTCTGATGCATTGTTAAAGCTTTTCCCTTAAGATCCAAGTTGCACCTTTTTGCATAGCATTTATACCTCAATAAGGTAAGTGCTGAGAATAGCAGAAATTGCTAGACAAACTGATTTAGGAAATACTTTTCTCCATAAACAGTTCAGAAGTTCTGAGCATCTGGATTATCAGGCAACCACTTCTTAAGTTACATCCACTTTGTGGATGCGGTGCCAGTTGTAGTACTCTGCATATTGCCAGTACATTCTTATGCTCTACACGGTGTTAGAACTTCCACATATCTACACTCGCTGTGTTGCAATACAAAAAGCCTAATTATGCATTTTATGTACATACAGAGATGATCTATAATAGTCTGTAATCATTTGCCATACCAGGATCATGGCGCAATTATCCTACACCAACATTTCTCCAAAAACACGAAGCGTGGGGAAATAACCAGCACTCTGGATGGAAACAAGCACATCCTCCTGCAAAGGGCTAGAAAGCTGGCCCCGTATTGCTGCAGTGCCCTTCTACATGCTGCCAGAGCTACCCCGGCCACTCCGTAGGTGTCCAAGCAGCTGCTCTGTGCTCATTAATGGGCTCTCCTGCTATGCAGGGTGAACACCCAGAGAAACTGTGTACTAAATATGACTCCAACCTTAACTATCAAAATCAGAGCTGACCTGTAATGCAATACACAAGCAGTCTGGTAGGCAACGATGTATAAGGTGTCTTTGGGTTTGGCTAGCAGACATTAAACAAATATTTGGGAACTTTCAAGGGTATTTGTTCTAGCTACACTTTCTTACTGTGTAGAAAATATCTCAGAGAGTTCCTTCAAGTAAAAACAGAAGGACAAAGCTCACCGGTACTAGCACATATCACCGTCTGGCTGTATTGTATGCTCTGTATTTTCAATAAGCGTCCCTCCTGCAGAACATCCAAGTAAACATCCTACTTTTCTGTGTCACATTCAATACTGCTTCTGCTTAACAAGACAGAGGATAAAGCTGTGACATTATCGCCCCAAGTTTCCATAAATTGTCTCTGCTGTATCTTGCTACTTCGTTTTCCTCCTAAGTAAAAGCAATACTCATGGAACCACCAGATTCCTCTGTTTCTTTCCAATATCCTTCTATATATTGGACTTAAAAAAACCCCAATGTTGAGAAAGTTCAAAATGCAGCTCTTTAGTGACATAGCCAAGACCTGATTTGTAATAGTCTGTTCTGTATTCCAGCTGCCCCATAGAAACCTGATATTTTGTTGTAAGTTATCTTTGCCCACAGTTACAGTGCAAATCACTCCTTTCTTGAAAGTATGTATAAATCTTTGCAGTAATGCAGTGTCAGGGTGGTGAGGAGCTGCTGTGACATTTTGTATCCTACTTGTTTCAAAAAACAATTAGGACCCTCAAGGTGAGTATTACATTCTGCTCTTTGAATTTCTGCAATTTATCCAGAAACACCTTGTTTCAGAAGTGGGAATTTTATTCTTTCCAGTCCCAGCACCGCTATATCCTGGGCATTAGAATGAGTATCTAATGAAGTAAAAACATTAGATCCCACAAATATAGATATGTACATACCTGATAAATGGCCCAGCGTAGTCTAAACAAAACACTGCTAACAAAACTCAGGTGAAAATGAAAATACTTAGGCATGAGATGCCTTTTGTAAAACCCTCGAGACAATTATTATCTGTCTTCTATTTCTGTAGAAGTTCCTAGCCACTGAGATAGGGGAGGGAGACAGACTTAACCTGGGCTTCTAGTATTTTATTTCCAACATCAATACCTAGGAGTTTTCTGGACCTGGAATTTGGAAAAAAACATGCACTTTAAAAATCACACCTTAATGTTTGTAACAGAGACCTAACAGGTCTTTTTAATAAAATAAAATTAAAAACCAAGCTATCTTAAGGCTGGTTTCTAGGTGATGACTCCGTCATGAAAGATTAAGAGGAGCAATCAAATTTCACCAGGCTTATTCTGTAATTTCTCAGGTACTTAGCAGAATGCCATGTCTGAGGTTAAACATGCTTGTTTTAACTGTGTCAATCCTCCAACAACTTCTGGATCCACCAACCAAATTCAACCAAACCTGCCATATAAGGAAAGAGCTCAAAATTTTAATTAAAAAAAAAAGCACTGCACAACCAAACACACCAACAAAACCAAACAAACCACACAGACCCCAGCCATTGTCAAGCTGGGGAACAGGGGCCACTTGCAAGTGAGTGACCCCACGGAGCAGGCTGCATCGCATTGTCTTTTGTTCTTGGCCCCTGAGGCGGGACAGCTGCACAGCAGCTGCAGGCTTGCATACGCATGGTTTGGAGCTGAAGCACGAGCTACTTCTTGCCTTCATCACGACACGGAGAGAACAGAAACTAATCTGCTGGAAATTAGGGGATGCAGAACACAACTGGAAATACTATGAGAAGGATGAAATTGTAAAAGCCACAGAGGGGCACAGAATTTTTCTGAATACGAGACACGC
This sequence comes from Fregata magnificens, assembly GCA_013389945.1. Lineage (NCBI taxonomy): Eukaryota > Metazoa > Chordata > Aves > Suliformes > Fregatidae > Fregata > Fregata magnificens. Next base: position 36,219 of record WAAD01025016.1, read on the forward strand.
ACAGAGATATAAGGCACAAATTTGTAGGAAGAAGGACATATTAATTATGCTGCTCATGCAACAGTTTGTACATATATGCCTGCCCACTTTGTTGTACAAATTTTAGTCATCAGATTATTTTTGAATTTTAATGCATTTGTTGAGAGCTTTAATTTCTGCCATGCAGAGTCTGTAGACTGCTTCTGACTCCATTTCAGTACCGTTACAGGTGATTTTTTTCAATGGAAAGTTTGCCAAACAATCTGCATTCATGAGGCTGTTGATAGTTTTGAAATCAATACTACTACAGTGAGCTATCTTCCCACCTTGAAAGCTTTGTAGCAGTTATGGTTGGAACTCCTTTTTGTGGGATTAAAGATGAAACTAGAAGTTGATGATCTTCAACCAGCATAAATCACTACATATACAACACTGGTGAAAAGTTTTAACTGCCAAGAATAGCTCAGAGATCCTTTCTCAATTTCCACGCAGCTCCGTTTTGCCAAGGTAAGGAATTTAGAGGCAAAGGCAATGGACCTTTCACACTGATCTTCCATCAGATGTGAAATTACTGCTCCTGTTCCACTTAGGGAAGCATCATAAGGTAGTTTTATAGACAAAGGTGTGTAAGGACTCTCTCGCACAATATGAGCGCCATTACTCACGAAGAGTCCCAAAATGCCATGTGAATCAATGTGTTTCTATTCATTCTGTAACAGTTCATTCTGCAGATCGAATGCTGTTACTGCCGTAGGCAAAAACCTACAGAAATAACCATCTGCAAAGAGGGGTACACGTAGAGAACATTTGAAGGTTAAGGTTCCTAAAGATAAACAACAAGGCTTAGGTGAAACTCTGCCAGCCATAACACAGTTGAACCTTCAAAAAAAAAAATTCAGATTTGCCTTATTCCCTCCAAATTCTTGACAATTTCTCAGCAGTACTATTGAAGGTGCTGTAGAGCACTAACTTCCACATAACACAGTGCGAGGAATGTCATAAAACATCTCTTTTATTGTTCAGTGATAAAAAAATGAGTACTGATGGCATTGATAGGATTAGCTGGTGATATTACAACTGTCTTTGAAGAGGTATTTCTTGCTATCAACTTCAATCTCCAATTTTATAGACCTATTTCGCTAGGTGGACTTGGAAGCTTACCATCAACTAGTGGAACAAGATCATCCACTTTTTCAGTTAAAAGTTACTAAATTGCACCTATGAGTTAATATTGAATTCAGTTTGGATGTATAGAGCCTCAACTGTTTTTCATAGCTAGTGGAAACATGTTGTAGTGCTCCACCCTCGTTATCGTATCGTGGTTTCTGCAAGGGGCTTATGTTCCGCCTTTTTCTTTTGCTTTCCCAGGTACTGAAGCAGCCTAGCAACCTGTATGACTGCTCTCTCCTAAACACCAGAAATTTAAGATCCTAATATTGTCCTAAAAACTGTGGGAAACTACATGGAAGAGTCCAACTAATTTCCACCGTGTGTCACATATGACCTCCTCCCAACACCACTGAAAGCTTGGAGAAGTGTTATGCTCCATCAATGCATCTAAATCACACTCCCAGCCACTGTCTATCATGTAATAAATGACCTCGTCCCTTCATAGCATACTACAGAAGAATACAGTATTTATAGTTACACATTACCTTCATTGCAGAAACACTTAGAAGACGCAGATTTTTCTTCTGTGCTTTAAAGCATCAAGTCTTACTGCTGCTTCTTCTCTGGTGCCCGAGAATACTGTCAAAAATACATTTCAGATTCTACTCCCTCCACTTCTAACAAAATCCAATAACATTTTGGTTATTGTATCCTAACTTAAATTACTGTAAAGATACTAGTGCTTTTACAATAGACTACAGCAGACATTGTCCTCTGCTGCGTCACAGCTCTTGAATGTATTTTATATTGCCTTCATAAGGGGTAATAGGTTTGGAAGCAACCTGGACATTTTCTCTGTATATCCCAATTTCTTTTAGTTACTTCAGATCATCACTCATTTGCATGGTAAGACAGCAACAAGACACGCTGCTTTGCTTGTCTGGTTTGAGCTTTCTGCTTAGAACGCCGTTTAGTGGTTACACAGGTTGCCTACAGCGTTTTCAGCGTCCTCCACTACCCTTCTGCTCTCCCATGTGCTGCTTTGGATCAATTACTCCAGTCAATAACCATTTTTGGACTGTTTCATTTTTGCATATAATACACCACTTAGTCTCTTAACACATTATTTAAACTCTTTCTGAACTGACAAAGTCAAGAGTTGTCTCATTTTCTCTTTTGATCCTCTTTATAAAAGCAGATACATTCCGCAGATACCAGAAAGGTAACTTTGTAGACTTTCCACATTCTCAGCAAATGTTTTGTCTGCCAATTTAATACCAGCTGTTAAGCTATACAGCATGTTATAGGCTTTAGCCCTCATTACACTCTGTAAGAGTGTAACTTTTTTCTCATTACCGATATCATTTGTTATAATACATTGTTCCAATTTCCTGACATAGACCAGTTGTCTATTGAGCTGTCGAACAACCATGCTTTCTCTGGTCTCTGAACTCCCTTCTATCCTTGCACAGGTTTGCCATTCTCATGGTGCAAACCCCGAGCTCTCTGTAAGCCCTCTCTACTGCTGTGTTCTTGAGTCAGGCTCTCACACACATTTGCGGCGTTTTATCTCTCTGTTAAAAGAGGAAAAAAAAAAAATCACACAGAAAATCAGATTCCAAAACCTGTTTTTAGTAATTCCAGATAAATACGGAATGACTAGGCACCCAAAGATGCTCCATCATAACCTAGAGCCTTCTACAAAGGAAATAAACTGTTCGGAATTTATAACTTAAAGGGGTACTAAAAAGAACAGCTTAACTGGGCTTGCAAGAACCAACGATCACTTATAAATCAAATCCAGTTTCATTCAGTGTCTCAAGTATAATCCTATGTTTTCCAGAGTAATTGAAGAGTACTGTATGTACTGAGAGTACTGACACCAGGCACATATGTTCAGAAAACTTACAGATTACATTTGGCAAAAGCTGACTTGAAAAGTGGGTACTAAAGGTTCCAATTGGTGCAACCTGTCAGCAATGGGAAATGCCTACATAGAAGAATCAGGCCTTTCTGAACTGCATTGGCAATATGACAGACGATCTTGGAAGAAGACTTAGAAAAAGTCCTTACTACTTTATCGATTAAAGAAATTACCAAGAAACAAAATTATATTTATGAAAGTTTTCCTTCCATCCATGCAAGTCACCCATAACGATTTCTTTCAGACTAAGTATATTAATAGAAAGCCTGCCGAAACACGTACTGCTGATTCAGCTTGCTTAGAAATGACGCTTTTACCCCACCCCCTAAAATAAACAAAGTTTGCTAAGAAGTTTTATCATCAAAACAGTCAGATTAAGAGCTTTAAATTTAGATTTTATGTCAAAAATTAATAGATATTTTAATTAAAAAAAACCCCAAGACTGCTGCCTTCAGAGAATCTTAATGCTCAGCTTGTTTGGAAAACCAAGATGTAGGAATACTTAGAAATCTAAAATGCTGATGCAGCCCTTTACAATCACTCTTTTGAGGGAATCATATAAGTTGCAGTTTTAAGAAACTGTTCTTATATGAGGTTTAAAGTTTCTCTAATTACAAAAAGGAATAATTCCTAGTAAATAAATAGTTTTTTAGACTAGCGGTAAATCTGGGTTTAAAATTTGGGATTGACTGGGTGAACAAAAGTATACAGTCTATTTACAGTACTGTTAAGTCTACTTAAGACAATAGGTCATTGAAGGCAAAAATGAGTTTAAGAGCCATACGTGACTTCATCCCAGGAGATTTTTAAGCTATAAAAATTTGTCTGAGGAAAAAATTAGGGTGAAAGGCTAAATGGATCAAGTTTTCAGAAGGATTATTAATTCCTTTCTGAGACCAAGAGGTAAACTCTAGAAAACACAGAGAGCGTTAGCAAGGGAATTGTGAGTACAATGCAACAAACTAGTAGAACGAAACGCAAGCTAGAGGAAGAGGGAAATTTTGAGATTAGGCAACAGCTTGTCTCAGCAGAAGTGACATGTCTTATTGAAGGTCTGGTAAAGGAGCATTAGAGGACAGGGAATGCAGCAACCAGGAAGTACCATGACAAGATCAGTTAGAAATACAGAGAAAACATTTATCTATATTACAGTTCACAATAATAGCTCCCCCACCTCAGCCTGTATGCCAGAACAGTAGGAAGAAACTTAAACAATATAACACTCTTCTCTTTTAACAGAGGGCATCTACCCCTGCCCCACGCCAGGTTTCGAGGATGCATGAAGCTGGGAGAGCAATACCCACGTTCAGTGCCACAAAGTCACGAGTTGGGAATAAACTTATGTTTGCACTCACAGCTGCTGTACAACACTGCCCTGTCTCACTGACTTGGGAGGAACTAAAAATGAAAAATTTCCTTTGTTTCTACCCTAATAAACCCCTGCTTGCAGATTGTTAACAGAAAGGCGGAGTTGAGAATACCCTTAGACCATTTGCAAAGTTGGCAACTCTGGAATTGGGTTTTTTCCAGCAAAGAAGAGGGTGGACCCAGAAAAATAACAAGACAAAGGTTCTCTTAACAGTAGTCCCAAGCTGTAGAACAGCCAGGCATAAGCCTACTGTCTTTGCCTAATGTGCCCAAGGAAGAGGAAAAATCTTGGATTTCCTGAGAACTTTTAAAAAGGAGAGGTACTCCACTGAACACCTCTCCAAAGGCAGCTTCCTCCAAATTCTGAAATTCCAGAAGCTATCCACTGTGTTTCCATGCTTGTGCCTACATTTGTTTAAGAGGAAATCTCTATTCCTAACAACCATGGTGGAAAAAAGGGGATTTTGTCATTACAGACATAGATCTTCACAGAACCAAACCAATTACTTTTAACAGACTACAAGTGATTGAGCAAAGAGAAGAGAAGAGGGAATGTATTCAGAGAAGGATCAGAGGAAAGACAAACAAATGCAGTGCAAGGTATCCTTCAGGAAGAACTGGACTGAGGCCAATACGAGCATTAATTGACATCCCTTTTATTCTTCAGGATTAAAAAAGTGTCCATTTCACACTGACATTGCTTCTCAGTTTATCAACTAAGCCACTTACCAGCTAATTCAACATCTTCATAGAGATAAAAATACTAAGGCTTAGACCAACAGCAGAAAAATTATTAATGAACATTTTATCCTGGTACTGTCTTGAATTAAGATGTTCAGACCTTCTGTTCCATCCATGCACCTGCAAATATTTGTGTGAATGGAAATTTTATTCTCATAAGTCATGCTGCACCCTGACTTGCACACGTTTACCCAAAATTAAGTGGAGTATCTATGTCCACTAGGAAATGTTGTAGTTAACTCCCAGTTATCCAGTTAGAAACCAGGGAGACCATCACACCAAGGGATACAGCCCCAGCCAGGTAGCTACACACAAAGCAAGCAGGAAGCATATGATGGAGTGTTTACAATTTACAGGTGACTGCAAATACTGTCAGAAATTAAAAAAAACTGTTTGTGGGTAACTGGAAAACAGAAAGAACAGAATGCGTGTTGACTAACAAAGGCAGAACATTTCACCGATCCTTCAGCTTCATGTCAGCACCGAGAAAACAACGTTATACTATTTGCAGTGGTTAGGACTCCCTTATGTCCTGCAGATTGCAGCAAAATTTGCGCTTGTCTGCAGAGAGCAGTGGAAATCTTTGTTGTCTCTATCTCCACCATTTCCCACCACCTTTGATTCTCCAGTCTGCAGTGTTATCAGAAAACAATTTTAGCTAAACACGCACATCTTAGTATTATTCTATTTTTCTGTCATTTCCTGATCTTGCTTCTGGGCCATCGTGGTTCATCTGTGATAGCAAACAATAACTGTGACATTTTAAGGCATTGAGGTGAACCTAAAGATGGAAAATTACAAGAGATTATTTTAAAGATAATCCTCCAAATCCTAGAACTTTATATTTAGGACAGATCATCTGTAATATTGAAATATAGGAAGCAGAAACTTCCATGTAGCAAAAACTGACTTGCTGGATTCTTAGTATAAAAATTAGTATTTTGATTCCCAGAGGTTAAAATAAGATGGAGTCTCTCTTCCCGACATTTCAGTCCATTTTGTCTACTTCTTTTTTTTCTAACATAAAAAGAAATAGTAAAGCTAGCAGTCACTGATGAGACAAGAGCAAATATACCCCAAAAGACAACAACAGAGAGAAGCTATGACATTTATAAAGTGATTAGCTTGGGCAGGAGGAAAGTAAGGAAGGGATATAGACAGTGAGATCCATTTCACTTAAGCCTCACACAAAGGGCCCATAAAGGAAGGAAGGAATTACAAAGACATGGTTTATTGACCGCTCACCACTGAGCCAGAGTTTTCCTGTATAAATTCTTTCTTAGAAGGTTAATTAAAGAAGGGTTAGGTCCCTGATCTGAAAACCCCTTATTCACTAACGTAATCCTCATTCACACAAGGGATTCCATCGATTACAGTGGACAAGGGATCACTCCTGTGGCTTAAGGTTTGCAGAACTGGACCCTGTGGTTCTGAGGCATTGAAAAGTGGGAATGCTTTCCGATAACAATATACACAGCCTAGGCACAGCAACACAGATTAACTTGAGCACAGGAGCAACGTGGAGCTCCCTGTGCTATTGGCTCACTGTAACTATAAGAGACATAACAAATAAAGGGTAGCTATGTTAAAAATCTGCATGTATAAAATAAGACAGAGAAAGATCATTAGATAATTTCGGCTTTGGTTTCATACCCAGAACGTACATTAGATGCCAAATAACACTCCATTATCAAGAACACCTCTCGTGTTTCTGTGTCAACGTTGGCCACATCCTTGCCAAGCTCAGGTCTGAAAGTGCAGGCATGGGGCACTGGTGGGCACCACTGTACGTCTCACAGCTGTAGAGGGTAGAGACTGAAGGCATCAGCTCCCCACGAACTCGCCATGAATTGCCATAGCGCTGGGATCAGCAACAAATGTAGCTGGAGCCCTCTGCAGATAAACCCAGCCTTAAATTCATATCTAATATCCTATTCATAGCCCACTCTTTTCCCCACCCCCAACCTGCTGCTTTTTCTTGCCTTGCTCTGCCTCTCTGTCCCTTTACAGATGCCAACTATAAAGCGTACAAAAATTGTAGAAGCCTCATGCAGATCTTTGATACGTGCAAAAGTAGCATGCGAGGGTGAAGTTAGGTCTGTGGCATAACATACACATACAAAAATCCTGTTTAGTCCTACATCTCCTAACTTCTGTTTGTTTGAATTCACAACCTCATTTTAAGAGTTTTGCAGTGTAACTCTAATTCCTAGTGCATATTTACTTCAAACTAGCTTTGGTTTTGAATGTATAGTAGGATCCTGCTTCATAACTGATGATCCTAAAGACAGACAGCAGTAGTGACAGGGAGAGCACCGCTACCCACTAGGTAGGACCAGCAGGAGCCACAAGTCAGTCCCTGGGTACTTCCCAAAGGGCAAAAATAGAGGGAGTGGATGAAAAATGGAGCAAGGAGGAATTAGGCGACACCTCTGTTCATCACGTACGTGCTCAGTAAAGCTATTCTATACATGATTACTGGAAAGGACAGTGACATAAGAAAATACTTTGTGTACGTGTGAGATCTAGGACGATGCTTCCGCACAAAATTAAAGAGGTTAGCAAAGGAGGAATGCTGTATCTTACACACTGGTACTTCTAGCAGCATTAGAAAAGTAGAATTTTGGAGGAACCCAAGTGATTCATTAAACGAGAGCTATTTTCATAAGACTAAGACCTTACATAAAACAAGTGCCTCACAAACATCAGCTTAATCTTTGCCACGACCAGAAAACCACTATGATGCTTGCTTTTGGAAATTCCTTAAAGTTATAGGGACAGGAAAGCACCTGCAATGTTAACGAGATAGGAAGAGTCCACAGATAACTTTATACAGAAAAGCTATAAAACTCCCAAACATAAGCTACTTGTTTAACACACACAAGAAAGAGAGACCCAATTCTCTTCTAGGATAATACAGGAATATCAGGGACACAGGCTACCTACACCAATACAGGCATCATAAAAAATAGCCACATTGTAACATAGTTTTCCTTCAAACCTCCGCAAGCTTAAGTATAACAACAACAAAAAGGGGAAGAAAAGAATCAGTCTGTGGTCCAGGAAAGGTGCTGCAGGGCACAGCATAGGTAAGAAATCTTATCATACCTTTTGCAGCCTGCTCTGAGGAACACCACTTCAAACGCAGAAAGTTAAGCTAAAAGCACTCAAAGCTTTTACATCTCTGTAGCTGGCACTACACCCATCCTTTGGCAGCAGGGCACTCCTCAAGGACAGCAGCCAGCCCCAACACCCTGCCAGCACCACACAGCTCACCACAGCACCTACTTAAGGCACTTAACAGCATGTGTATAAGGACAGAGACACAGGTGTTGACCCTTTCCTAATGACTGACCTCAGCTTTAGTTAATCTGGGGGCGAGTGACCTCCTGAATCAGAGGTTCCAGGTGTTTGATAGCCCTGGTTTAGTGCACTCACCCAGTAGTTTTGTCTATTCACTTCCTGAACTCATCAAGCTTTCAGCGTCCACAATATCTGTTAACAATGAGTTCCACAGTTTAATTAAGCTTTGTGAAAACAATTACTTTCTCCTGGATTGTTTGGGATTTTGTTGGGTTTTTTTCTTTTTTGAGCTGCCTACCTGAAAAGTTCACAAGGTGCCCCATATCATGAGAACCAGGAGCAAAGTAACAGAGCTACAGCAAACCCAGAGAAGGGCAGGAAAACCACAGTGTAGGGAGACCCATGGTACCTTCTGGGGGGAAGGAGCTTCCTCCTGGGAAAGGACCTACTGACAGGCACAGCATAAAAGATTATAAAACCATAGTACAATGCAAAGAAGATGAATAGGGAACGATCACTTGCTTCTTCTCTTGAGATTAAGGTCAGACGAGGGAGGCTATATTATTTTACATTCACAACCGTTGGCACACAATAGCAAGTATACTGTCTTCTTTCTATAGCCACATTTTAGGGAAAAGCATGATTAACTACTTAGGTTCTACAGCTCTAAGAATAATAACAGGCTAGGAATATGCTTTATGATAAAAATATGGGGGTGTAAATCTATTTATTTGTCCAAAGAGAAGGTTTAGATGTGACAAGCTCAGGTTTTAAGAACCTATGCAAAAGCAAGCAGGTGGATGGGAAAGCTTTTCACTCTAAGTAAAACAAAATGTTGGTAGTCAAAATTCAACATTTTCAGAGTGAGAAGTAAGGTGCAAATTTTTATCAGTGAGAGTAGCTAATACCCAGGATAACTATGTGGATTTATTACCAGTTAAATGTTAAGTAGAAAGTAATTTTTTTTTTTTTTTTAAACAGACAGACTTTGGTTCAAGTATTATTATTAAACCAGTATCAGGAACTAGAGCAAGGAAATTTTACGGTCTGCGTTGCAGAAGAGGCCAGAGCAAACAATAATCCCTTCTAGCCTTAAAATATACGATCACCTGCTTTTTCTGTGAACGTATTAAAGTAACCTCAGTTCCCAACATGTACATTCACCAATGACAAATCTCCAGTGGAAAAATGTTGATAGCTGCACAGGTGTTAGAATAAAAAATGGCAAAATCTGTTTTCTAGGTGGGAACAGAAGGTGGATTATGTTGGAGGTATGCTTGATAGTTATGAACACCAGACACAAGACGATGTCAGTTAAAGACAACTTGAGCAGATGGATGGCAGAGTGTGTGCACTGTGAAGTGATGTTAATTGAACGGCCTGGGATTATGTTTAAAAATCTTAAAATGAATAATTGGAAAACAATTAAAGAAGCAACTACAATCTGCAAATTCCAGGGTTGCCAGCTGGCCCAGAAGGTGGGATTGAAGCTACATGAAACACAACATCGGGTTTTTTCCTGATTTTCACATAAGAAAGCTCAAGATAGAATGTTTTGTGTATTTCTCCAGGACAATAAGCAACTGGTTTTGATGCAAAATAGCTTTTTGTTTTATAATAGTTTTCACATTGGCAGGATCTCAAACTACTTTTATTTAGAACATCACCATTTCTGTAAGCAAAACATCAGACTGCCAGAGCAGAGTTTCCTTAACATTTCGTCAGTACAATTTGAAAGAATGGGCTGCAGGGATGGGGGCTGCTGTCACCTCTCTGGAAAGAGCTCCGACACAGTGCTGGGAGGAGGACAGACGTGGTACCATATCTGTTATCCCTGCTGTAAACACCACTGATTTACACGTGCGGTGGGAGCAGTCTGGATTCACTGCACACGTGGTGGAGTTGAGTTTCACTGTACAGGTGGCCAGAAGTGGCACACACGTCATAACGCTGACCCCAGGTTTTCAGCCAAAATAGTCAAATGGGAGCATGCTTCCCCCCTTTGCGTTCTTCTCGTTGAAGCCAGTGTAAAGTCAAACAGTGTACCTTTAGCGCGTGCTTATCTTCTTCCTCAACCTCTCTTTTCCTCCTTCAGTCAATGCTGGAAATAAATAGTGTCTTTTACTAATAAAATGAGACACAAACTTTAGAAATAGGGCCAGATGTTCAGCAGTCCTAGGACAGTAGGTTCAGCTTTGCAGAGTACTCCCTGCACGGTGCTGTGGTCAGGACCTGCCCTCTGTGATAATTTCTGCAGTGCTCTCTTTCAATCTGTTTAGCACTAGAATCCCAAAGCATCCTGAAATTATTGGAAAGCTCCGTTGATTTGTCTGCCTTTCTGGAGCTGGGACCAGGCCCTAGCGCATGCCAAGCCAAAATGTGAGGGAAACAGCACTGCGTTGTTGTGGTCCTCTTGATTGCATCTTGCAGTTTGAAAAAGACCTTGGGGTAGCCAGGGGCCACTGCAGAGGATGGAGATGCTCTGTCCCAAAGAATGGTACATGACAGCTTTGGCAGCCATGGGAACCTTCCTTCTGTAAAATGCTTAGAGGCACAAGGTACTCCAGCTCTGACACTATGATTAATACTGTTTTGTATTGAAATGCTAAACCCAGAGACACAATGTAAAATGAGTAGCTCAGTGTGATTACTGTACTATTTCTGCATTTATTATTATTATTCAGAAACCATTGTGTGGGCCATGACCCCCTTTTGAAAGTTAATTCTGAAGATTGCTGTTCTTAAAAGACAAATTAAGCTTAATAACCTTCTCTTCCTTGAACTCCTTTCCTTGTAAAGTCAGTGACTTGCCGTATGGACTAAGAACAGCATTTGGTTTCCATGTGTCATTTCCAAGTTAGCCCTTACCAAGTGTTATCACCCTGCATTTACTCCCTGTTCTGACTCCAGGGATGGGGTTGCATGTGAGATGTCAGGATTTCCTACCTGTGCAATAGGAAACACTGGTGCTATCTCTGGTACCGGTATGTGATAGCTGTTGAGAAACGGTGCCAGTGGCCGCTGCTGTAACATCTCTAACTGCTGCGCACCTCTTGCAATTCATCAAGTGCAACTTCAGCATCAACTTACTTTGAAGTGGTTCACATTAACCACTTCCACCAGCTCCCGCCGTCAGCGTATTCCCCGAACAACTGTCTGTGCTTCTTCACGGCATTGCCATCCAGAGCACCGCTGCTTCAAGAGATGCACTTTGGGGACTGTTAAAGCCCTGATGCCTCTAATAGCTTCAGGAAAGAGCAGAAATAAATACAAGGAAGGGAGGGAGAACCGTTCAGGTGCACTGAGCATTCAGGCAGGTACCCAGCTGCCTGTGTAGAAATGGTGTGGGGAGGGAAGCTCAGCTCCTCATCACAGTATCTCCCACCCAGCAAACGGCCCAAAAGCAGGTGCTCGCCTTCCTCTGCCATGGCAGTGACTTGCCATGATGCCAGTGGGTGACACAAAAGAAGGGGAGCGCAGGGGTGCTGCCTCCTCCAGCACTACAAGGCTTGTAGACCCCAGCAGGAGCAATTGCTGCAGCACCGCTTTACTGGGTGCTGTTTCACTCTGTAGGAATGGAGAGAACAGGAAAACTTTGCTCTTGGATGGCACTGGGACACAATTAATCTCTGTGGGCAATGTTAGCAGATCTGCCTTACAGGACATGGTTTTTAACCAGCTCCCCGGTCAGGCCATCGGGCAGGGCTGATAACAGGCCATTGGGGAAAGCTAATCTGGCATTTACTGGAGCAAAGACTGTGTTAGTGCCTGGAGCTCAGCCCTTGCCATTATCCCTTAGAGTGGCACAGTAAGGAGAACAGCATGAAAGCACTGAAATACAAAAGAAAATTATCCAAATATTTTGAATCTCCACACTACTGAAATGAATCCCTATTTGGGTTAACTTTCAGAAACGTTTCTGTTTCTCATGTAGGCTTTTAGTTGATTTACTTTAACAACAGTCCTGAGTCCTTTATACCGAGGTTCATTCACCAGCAGAAGTGGGATTGCTGTTCTCACACCTCCCCGGACAGTCTTGTTCCTCCCAGCCGCTGGCCTGGGTGAATATTGCAGAAAGAATTTCTTCACAGACATATCCCAATCCTTTTTTGTCTGTTTCCCAAATATATTCTTGAAAACATGCTTACTACAGGGAGTGTTTACAGAAGATCTAATAAAAATACCTGATATAAGAAAGGTCAACATTGACGGTAACTTCAGTGGGCTTTCAAGCATGCCCCAAGCAGCAAAATGTAGGCGTGTATTTAGAGAACATTCGGCAAAAAGATGATTGCAAACTTACAGCAGAAGCTGGGGTTAAAACCACCCTCTTATCTCCAAAAGGTCTGCAAAATGGCTGCATTGGGGGACGGAAGTGCTATTATCATGCTTTTAAGCTTCTCAGATGCTTAAATTATATGAACTAGAAGTGTGCTTTATTTCCTGGAATATCTTGAAGGTTTGCCAGCTTCTTAGCTCTCCTTTCTAGTAAGTCCAGTGAAAGCGAAGCAAGTTAAAGCTGCTGAAGACCTCTGCTTTTCCAGAGACCGAATGGCTTTCCAGCCAGTGCAACGGAGGCCAGGGCTGCCGACTGCGCAGCTGTGCCCCAGCTGCAGGGATGCCTCGTGGTACCAAGGCTCCGGGGGTGCTCCCGAGGTCCCAGGCAGATCCCTCCCTCCTCCAGCCCTCACCTGAGCCCCACCAGGTACCTCACTGGTCCTGACCTCGTCTTGCAAACTTGACTTCTCATGTCCACCTGGGACCTCCATGACAGACTGCCGAAGGTGGCCCTTCCCAGAGCCGCGGGGCAGGCGGGGACGGTGGAAGGACAGGAAGGTTTTTGGATGCCAAGAAGCCACACGGCCTGCAGGGAGGCACCCAGGAATCCTGCTGAGCACACGCTCCAGAAGTCAAATGTTTTTGCAAAGATGAAGATATGCTGAATTATCTAGGGGGAAGGATTGGGTGTCCGTGTCCAGCGTTGGCACCGTGCAGGGTCCCCTCTGAGGAGGGCTGAGGGGCTGCCCCACGCAGGGCGCAGCTGAGCCCCGCAGCGAGGTTGGTGGTGCCCGTGGATTCAAGGGAGGTGATTTCAGTCAGCAGACCCTGGGAAATCGTCATGGTTTTTTCACTGGCAATTTAAAGCTCTTACGTTCTTCACTTCTTATCTGAACAGAAATGACATTTAGTCCCAATAGGAGTTACATGCATTTGCATCTATAGACTATGTTCTTAAATGTTCTTAATGCCAAAAAGGCCCATCTTTTTCTGATAACGATATTGTATCTTTGAGGTGTTTTCCTTGTCATGTCATATTGTGATGAATCACACGGTGCCATGCAAGTCACCTTAGGGAAGCAGATATAAAACAAATGCTGCTCAAAAAAGGCATGAAACATTTATAAAACTAAGTATTCGATGTACTCTGTTTCAACATGGCTAATATCAAGGTGCTCTTTTCCATCCAATACAGACAGGGTGGTCTGCAGGCATGTCTCGGCACCTTACACAAATCACCTCCATAGAGTAACTTACAAGTTTCAGACAGATTTTTAAGTTGAGCTTTTGAGACCTGCACTTCAAAGCCATAAGGGAAAATATATTGTATTACATTATCAATATGTGAATCAGGCTGGAAAAGCTTCTCCTTAGGGATCTGAAAGCCATTATAGTAAATTTGTGCTTCATAATAAAAAATAGGTATTTCTAGAATAAATCAAAACCAGAAGCACTTTTCTCTTTAGTGCTGGTGAGATGAGTGAGGGTTTCAGGTGGCTGAATCCAACGGTTTGAGAGTTCAACAATAAATCATAGAGATAAGACAAAAAGCACCCTCCTACCCTCCTGTTCCTAATGTGTAATCAGCTGCTTGGGAAAGCTAAATGGCACCTTAAAAGACAAAAAATAAAACACCACTTATCTTCTTAATCTTAAAGGTGATACGAAAAGGCAGATACCCAATCTGCCTGTTGCTTTCAAAGGAGTATTTATCTTTTTTTGGGCAAATGTGAGCAGGCAGAAATTGACTGCAGGTCGTCTGTGACATAGCTTATACCTCTGGTTCTGCATTATTTCTGCAAGGCGTAGAGTAGCTTCAGGATGCAAGTGCAGACCTAGCAAAGGAAATTGTAGCCTTTTTTCCCCAAAGGAGACAAGATACCTGCCATTGTAGGGGGCAAAGTCTCACTGTCAACCGTGACACTTTGCATTAAAATAATGGATAAGGTGGTTGCTTTGCCTCTACGCGGATGCTAAAACTAAGTTTGGACGTACTGTTCTACACACAGCTAAAGAAAAGTCGATTTCTGCACATACCAAAGCTTTTAACGTTTTTTAGAGTCTCTAAGCTCTTTGGTGTTGCAGCAGTATTTCCCTTGTTCTCTCCCCCACAGTTCTGCTCTTTCTTTTCATCTGCCCTCCCTTTTGATCCTGTCTCTTCTTCTGCCTTTATCTTTGCCCTTCATGCTCCTCCTCCTCTTTCCACCACTATCTCAAATTATTTCTCCTGCTAGACCTTCTTTCTATTGTCAGGGGGTTTCTTTCTTTCTCCAGAAATGCTTGATTCCACTAGTGCTGACAGGGCTCCCCGTTGTCTCAGGACAAGAGGAGCTGAAAGATGGTGCGTCAGATTGCAGAGGAAGGCTGCCAAGAGTGAAACTCTGCTCCAGAAGAAGCAGAACGAACAACAAAAGTCTGAGGAGGGGATAACATATAGATATGCCATGTTGGGTACTTCTCTACCGGAGCAGCCTTAAAAGTGTTCTTCCTGTTAGCAATGCTTAGCCTGGGGCTTTCTGCTATCGCAGCTGCAGTAACCAGAAAAAAAAAGAAAGGAAGTCAAGCAACTAGTGATGCTCACACCAAGAAATACAGAATACAAGGAAGAGGAAATATGAGAGTGATAATGCTGCTGAGTTTTTCAAGTCATTCTTTTCTGCAGACAAATGGTGTAGCCTGTAAAGCGGATGGGAGACAACAGCTACAAGTAATGACCCCTCTCATAGCCGGGGTTACAGTTTGACTGCTGTTCCTCTCCTTGTGAGCTATGTAAACTCCCAACTTCCCAATTTCCAACAAAAATACCAATATTTTGATATTTCTTTCTTAGATTAGGAATAAAAGCTGAAGCAATCAACATTTTCTGCAGGGTTTCTGGACAAATTTAAGTTTGGAAATTCTGAAATTGTTCATTTCCTTCCAAAGCACCGTTCAGCCACTGACACTCTGCAGTGCCAGAGGGCGGTGGCTTTGGAGGAACTGCCGCCTTCCTTCTGCTGCAGCCCCATAGCACTCTGTGCAGTTCAGAAAAGAGCCTGCGCTGCTGGAAGCCAGTGGACATAGTTTTGAAAGTTTATCTCAAGATTTTTGTCCACTGAAGAAGAAAAAGGAATAAAGTATTCCTTTCAATTTTAATTCCCATGTTATATCCCCCCAGCATCGAGGTGGATGCAAATAAATGCATAATCAACAAAACCCCAAATGCTCCAGCTGTATGAAGCAGGTGAAATATTTCAAATCTAGTAAAATTTCCTCATTGGGGGGGGAGTGGTGGGAATCTGAGAATGTACATTTCCCATTACATAGTCTTTGTGGAAGGAAAGCCTTGACCACCTCTAATTCTGAATTACTTTCTAAATTGAAACACTGTGGGGGCCAAAGTCCGCAAACTTGAAATAAGTTCTCACATGTGGAAAGGCGAATCAAAACACTTCCTTTCTTTCTGCTCTGAGTAAAATATACACTCTTTTAAGCCTACTTTTTCTAGAAGCTGAGAAACAAGAACATCTAAAAAGAAAGCAAAACATTTCACGCACTGCTCTGACCATAAGAAAAAGAAAGAGAAAAATCACTCAATTTTGATGTTAATGTTGCTCAGTGAACTACCAATGGGTATTCAAAAACGATCATGACAAGTACGGTATAAAAAAACCATCCAGTATGATGTAAAAAATAAACAGTGCAGAAGTTTTACTCTTTTTTGCTTATTTCTGTTTAGCCAAAGCCCTATGACAATGTAATAGCTCAGTGTTACAGCACCTTACTTCATCACAGCCATAAAGAACTTGTCAAGTGTTTTACTCCAAGTTAATTGATAGCTAAATGACTCAAGCTATGTAATAGAGTTATAGAGAACACTGAATAAATGCTATGCTTTGGTCCACCTAACGACATTTTGTGCAGGCTGTCTTAACTAGGACGAACAGGGAAGTTTCTGCAGCAGTGGTGCTCACTTGGATGAGTTATAACAACGTACAAGCCAACCAGAGATGAGGATTATCACATTTGCCTTTGTGTGAACAGACATTTGACCTCATCTATCTTTTCTAGAATTTTCTTTAAGCTGTCTATCCAAGTCACCCATCTTGAATTAGCCAACTTAAAGACTCCATTTTTTTTTTCTTCTTTGCAATGAGGACAGAGCAGTAGTATATTTTTCTCAGCTAAGCAAAATATTAAATTTCTAGTGGCTTGACCACGATAATGTTTTACTTTATGGTAATTAACCAGTATTAGAAAACTTATTGGGGGTTGAGGAGGGGGAGAGGAGGACTAAGACAAAGCCAACTTTCCTCCCACCAGGGATAAAAAAGCCAAAGACTTTTCCTGTTGTTTTTCTTACCATCACTTCCAGAAATCTTGGGTCCAGTGTCTGCAGAACTGGAAAATGTGCAGCAGATCAAGGAAGTGTCATATGATAACACTGGTACCGATTCTCATGTAGACAAAAATCCCCTTACATTGCCTTTAAAGATATGTTTTCTGCACTGCAAAAACACTTTAAAGTAGCCTTTGTATGAATCAGTGTCAGGACTGTGGTGCTTAATTGATTAAGATGCTGGAGGGTCTGAAAAGAAAATGGTTGTGCTGTAAAAAGTGCAGCTCCTTCAAGGTGTTAAAATCTAATGAGATTTTCCACTTTGTGCACAGCTGGCTCAGGGCATCTTTTGTAAAGTCCTCCTCGGCTCTGCTGAGGAGCTGGAGAAAACCAGCCAAAACCAGCACAAAGACTTAAAGCTGCTTGGTTATTGTTTCTTGCTTTGAATGACAAGCCCAATTATGAGGTCTTTCTGAAGTTCTATATGGCCATCGGATGTGGTTTTTCTCATTTAGAGGTTCTGAACCAGTCAGCAGGATCCTGACCAAATTTATTGTAAACTACATTACTGGTGGCAATTCCTTACTCAGTGCATGCCTATGTTGTGTCTAGCAGTCACGTCAGGTTCCTGTGTTCCTCCAAATTTATGAAAGACTAACTTAGTCTTTTTGAAAGCAAAAACCCCTCAGTAAATCCTTTCTCTCATCCCCTCTCAAACAAGGCCTTGTTTACTAAGTAAAACAGTAGCTTCATTCTTGGTTTTTCATGCCCCTGGTAAGGGGTGAAAAAAACCATATAAATGAGAAAGGAAATGGACTTAAAATGGAGATAAAATGGGGGTGAGGGGGTGGGGTGGGAATGAACTGGCAGACGGAAGAAGAATAAATTGTGGCAGTAATGACCAGAAGGTAAACCTCCAGTAGTCTTCATTTAAAATTTCACTCTCCTGACTAAAACTTTGTAAATAGTAATTATTATCACAAAGATATTCATAAACAGATTTTTTTATAAATGCAAATTCATTCACAATTCAGAAATTATGCAGTTTATGTGCCACAGGGAATTTAATCTTTGAAAGCAGAAAAATGCATCAGACCCCATTTCCAGCATAACACAGTAAATCAGTACTGGAAGCAGCACCTGGTTTTTTTTCTCTACTTGTTAAATATGGTAATGGAGAGAAAAAACTATTATTTACTGAAGAGTATTGCTTTTGTATTGCATATGTATTCATAAAAAATATAGAGTGTATCTAATTCCAAGTTACTTTATTAGTTTAGCATAAAACTGAAGCATATTTATGTGAACAAAAGTGAAAATAGTTTCTGTTAATATATATGAGCACCTACAAATAATTCAAAAGGTACATCTAATTTTGCTTCCCCCTGCCCCCCCAGAAAGGGAACATTTGTTCAAATCAGATGCACTTCTGGTAAGTACGTGCAGCTTTCCTGATTGTCATTTGTTTATGAAATACAACATGAACTATTGTTTCTGTGAGGGTAATTGGGTGTGGAGTCTCTTCTATTTCATACCATGAGATACTACTAGAAATGATGAAATACTATAGATTCTAAAATGAGTATGGTCACTTAATTTTAAAGCAAAGCAATTACTGTTCTATTACCAGGTATTCTGAATCAATATCTTGTCTTGCAACTTGCACTCACATCCAGAATAAATCTATAATATTACAAGTAGTCAGAGGTAAATAGCAACAGAGCAGAACAGATATTCAACAGGAGTCCTTGGATATAGTTTGCATAGGTTATAGACTCAGATGGGCCAGCAGTGAAAATACACATTGCTTATTGGTCTTCCAGATGTCTCAAAATATCAAACTTGCCCAAGGATGTACAGAATTGATGGAGCTTCTGGAAACAATAAATTATAATTCCTACCTTATTTGCGACAGGTAGAGTTAGTCCCTTTGACATCAAAGGAACTAATAAAGTGCAAAGAAGGCATTGGATTTGACCCAAGAGACACACATGCACTTTTATATATGAGGTAAAATTTTATTGGTAATGGTAAGCCTCATAGCTGACTCTCTTACTGGTTATTATGGTTTTGATTTTTCTTCCTGTCTCTTTATTCTCTGTAATTCTTTGAATAAACACCATATAGCTCTCATTTCTTGCTGACTAGAAAAAAAAATCTCCCTCTCAAAAGGAAAAACAACAGAATCACAGTGTTTTAGTAATAAGTAAAATATTTAACACGAATAATTAGCAAGTAAAAAAGAAAAGTGATCACTGCTACAAGTATTAAAAACAGAAAAGTAGATTAGAGCAGTACTTTTTGCTCCAGCTGAAGAAATTTTTAATGCTATATTTGTTCTTTCAATTGGTGCTTTTTACATTAGCATTTATGAAGTTCAAACATCTGAATTTTTAAAAATTCTTTATATTAATAAAGGATTACCCAACTCAAGGCCCCAAATTATAATTATTACTAAATTAAACCTCCTCAGCCTCTCTGAACAGCAGGTAAATGCCATCTCCTCCGTGGGAGCTAAAGCAGGGGCTACCAGGAGGCGTAGGAATGCTTCACCCTGTTCCCAGGCCATGAATAGAGCAGCAAGGGGTCTCTTACTGCTTGTGTTAGTCACTAGACAACGTGATGCCTAACGGCCCCAAGCAAACAGGCTCCTTTACACCACTGAAGCCTGTGCAGGAGCCAGCCCAGTAACAAGCTGCACCACACACCGTTCTCCAGGGATTTGTCCTATGCGTTATTTTAAGTTATATTCAATTATTAATGCCACATAGATCTACTGAACTGGGGGCAAAGTGCTAGACTTCTGATCATACAGCAGAGCTTCTCAGCTTACATTGGAATTTCTCCCCATTCTCTGTCATAACACTGAGGATTAAACAGATGAGCTTGAGAGTGAATTTGTGACAGCTGGAGACATGGAGAGCAGTCCCAGTGAGCGCAGGACTAAATCACCCTGCCAAGGCACAAAATTATAGCATCTAAGATGAATTAGTTACTACTACAGTGAATTGGGTCTGAATTTGGTTCCCCCACTCCTCCTGCAAGCAGACAGCGAGTCCCAGCGAGGCAGAAGTCTGGGTCTTACAAGGAGCAACATCCCAGCCTAGTTTTGCTGGGGAAAGTCTGTCCTGTGCACATTCAGAGCAACACCTCCTGAGGAAGCGTGTCCAATTCCTGTTTATTTTCTTACATGACACAGCGAAGGCTGCAGAAACAGAGAGCTGTGAGTTTTGTTTATTCCTGCTGTTATGGTTTAACCCCAGCCGGCAGCTCAGCCCCACACAGCCGCTCGCTCGCTCCTCCCGGTGGGATGGATGGGGGAGAGAATCGGAAGGGTAAAAGTGAGAAAACTCGTGGGTTGAGATAAAGACAGTTTCATAGGTAAAGCAAAAGCCATGCACACAAGCAAAGCAAAGCAAGGAATTCCTTCACTCCTTCCCATCGGCAGGCAGGTGTTCAGCCATCTCCAGGAAAGCAGGGCTCCATCACGCGTTACAGTGACTTGGGAAGACAAACACCATCACTCTGAACGTGCCCCCCTTCCTCCTTCTTCCTCCAGCTTTATATGCTGAGCACGACGTCCTATGGTGTGGAATATCCCTTTGGTCAGCTGGGGTCAGCTGTCCCGGCTGTGTCCCCTCCCAACTCCTTGTGCACCACCAGCCTGCTCGCTTCTAGGCCAATTTTATCTGTCCCCAGACAACCCACTTCTGCAGGTATGTACCATGTGGAGAGTGTTTGCCTCCAGCAGGAAGAAAGTTGGCTTCCCTCCTTTATAGCAGGCTGGGAACAGGCAACAGCCTTCTCTACATATGTTGGAGATGTTTCTACCTTACAGTCAACATTCATTATTGCATGTTATTTACCGACGTTACGTAAAACCGCATAACCATTATCTACGAAATGAAAAAAAGGACATGGACACAGCTTATGGTGATGCCTCCAGCATTCAGTTCTAAAAAGAAACCTATCATACTGTATGTTAGTTTAATCCTGAAGTTTGTCACTGCGACTGCTGGAAGAGTGACTTTCTGAACACGATTTCGACAGCACTGTTCTAGACAGTGTCTTGAAACAAGATTATAGTGTGTACCCAAGTTGTCAGTAAGTACTAAATCAGTCTGTCAGCATTTTGAATGTGTGACATTGTGCTTGGGTCCATCTCTCTTTCTAGAATACCTGATCAAGGGGAATAAAGCAATTCCCTCTCATCTGAATTCTAAGAGGACATTGGAAACCTGTGGGCCAGTAAGAAAAAAACTGAGTTCCTCATGATGGTAGCCTCATATTGATGCAGTCACAGATTAACTCACCTCTTGAATTTCGTAGGAAGCAAAGAATCGAGCTAAAAACTATGTTTCTAGGAAGATTCAAATGCTAGCGCATGAATATTAGCAGTGCTTGTGTCCATAGGGATTTTATAGAGTGGTTTTGAAACAATCTGTGCGTCAGTAAATACCACATTTTTCAATGAGCGCAGGAAGTCTGCGAAGCTTTTTGTGCAAAAAGCAAGGTTAAAACTCATTAGAGCTCACATCAGGCATTTGATGGGCTTTACAAGCTGCCTTACTGTCTTAAAGTGAAAAATAACCGGTAGAAATTGGTTTATATTTTTAAACGTCCTGGATTCTCCTTCTAGCTAGGAAGTAAAATTGCTGCATGCGAGACATATATTCCCCTGATAATTCTCCTCCTATTGTTTTAAAATTATGAGTTTTGACAAGGGTTATAAAGATTGCCATTAAACTTTCCTCTTGAAAGCTACGACGGTGTGCAGGGAAGAAAGTAAAAATAGTGAGGATCTGGACCTTATTCACCTCCACCTTAGAGGGCGGAAGAAAGAATAACGGTGGCAGGAATATTCAGGCCTTTTCCATCTCAAGATCAGGTTTCGCGTTGTGACCATGTAGACCTGCACTGTAACTGGCCCTGGTCACTGGGAGCAAATCTCGCAAGGAAACTCTCTGTTTATCTCTTTCTTTGGCAGCGAGAAGAAACAAGGGCCTCCTCTGGACAGTATTTGCTTTGAATGGAGGAGGGGAAGGAACTTTCCCCACTGCAGTCCTCCCATCCAGTGCTGAAGAGAGCCCAGACTTGCTGGGGTTCAAGGAATATGCATCTTCCCAAATTTTTTGTAAGGGGCAGGTGGCCAGAGGGGGGAAAATTTACTTGTAGCAAGTTAAAATGTTTGTTGATAGGTGCTGACTTAGTGCTTTTTTTTAATGTTTCTTTTAAAAATAAAACAGGAGAATAAATAAGAAAGTACATAATAAATAATAAGTAAACCTCAAGCTTCAGTTTATGAATACTGAACTAATCTAGTGCAATCTTTAAAATACTAAAAAATTCAAGTGCAATGTATTTTTAAGGTCTTGGATTACTCTTTGCTATGAAGTTGAATTTCCCACTTAATTTGTGAACTGTATGACAGAGGAGTAAAGCACCACTCTGGCTGGGCATGCGGAGAGACGGTGCAGAAGGTGCTGCTGAAACCTTCCGACGCCAAGAGTGGTTTGGAGATCGAAGGAGCCGAAGGGGGACATTCTGGGCTTCTGCAGGACCTCAAAAGAAAACCACATTGGAGGAAGTTTTGCTTTTTGCAGGTATATCAGTCTGACTGGCATCCAAAATAAAGCAGAATGACTGGGATTATAAGGAAAGAGGATCCAGCCCAAAAGAAGAGAAATTTAGATAGGATATTGTTGCTTGCTATTTTAAAATCTGACTCAACACTCTTGTGATCTTTTTGGTGAGGAGAGCTTTCTGTACTACGACTCCAGGCAAAATTACAACTGAAGATTTAAAATAAATAGGATACAATCTGAACTTCCCAATGTTCCTGCTGTGTTGAAACAAGGAGGAACGTAAGCATGCTTTTATATAAAGGATGCTATCTCTATAAATGAACATACTGTAACTTGGGGAGAAAGACCCCAAAATCAAAGCCAGGGACCTGCAAGGGACATTTTGCTGCAGCAAAACCCCAAAGTGGGGAGCACAGGGAGGGGTTTCTGGTTATTTTTATTCTGGAAATCAAGGAACTCATCTATATGATGAATCATGTAACACCACAGGGTCTCATTACCACATGATAACCCTATCCCTCATTGCTTATTATCAAATAAATAAGGCAGCCAATCAATCCAGTGTTTATTCATATAATTAATGCAAAACTCACAGGATTAGCAACTGATTTTTGGTAGATTTCGTTACCTTGGGGAAGGACAGAAGTAACAACCTCTGAACAGTCAGTGATTAGTGTAGTTTTTGGAGAAAACTGAGGCTTGCAGAATCCTTTTGGTATTATAACCTGCTGGTTGTTTAACACACCAGGTAAAATCAGCAAAAATGAGAATGGACCAAGATTCGTTAACCAGATGGTCCTAAACGGAGCTCTCCTCCACGGCAGCTGCAGAGCAGCGAAGTAGCACAGAGCTGGCCAAACGTGAACACAGTGCCCAAGGAAGGCACGGAGCTGGTGGAAACGTCAGCTTTTGGGATGCTCAGGGCCAGCACGCAACAGGCACGCAGAGGCAGGAAGCAATGCCAGTGCTCCTACAGACATGTTGGAGTCAGCAGGAAAAAAAGGTACATTTTTCATACTCATGCTGCCTAAAGTCTTCTTACCTGCCTGCAGACAAGACCTAAACCTCTGCCTGCTTTCTCCTTCCAGTCTTATTTTACTGCTCTTTCTGTTACAGAGAAGTCATAGGTTTGCTCCCACATAAAGAAATGATTTGCAAAGGGTAAAATATTCTGAGATTAAAGTCTGTGACCTAAAATTCCCAGTATACACAGGCCCACATTAAATTTTCCATTTTAATTTTAAGAGCTGTCAACAAAACTGCAAAAGAAAAAGAATATATACAGAATAGCGTTTGATAGAAGGAAAAAAGAAAGCAAGTAAAACATTATTGGTAAAGAAAAGCCAAAACATTAATAAAACATTTCCAGTTCTTCTTTGTAATTTCTAGTACTTTTATCTGACTTCGCACATGAAAAATTCCTCGAATTTTAATTTGGAAGTTTGACTGAAATTTTTTCTATATTCAGCGGTGTCAGTACACAAACATGTTTGTACAGTTTACTTTACAGTGTACTTTGTTTAAATCCATGTAAAACTTTAAATTTAGTTTCAAGGGAACTCTGGATGTGATCTAAATAATTGAGCAAGAGAATCTTGTTAAATATTTAGAAAATATATATTGGCATTTTGATATTTTACAGTACCACCCTATTAAAATTTATGGTAAGGAAGATTCTATTAAGCTTCTGAGACACTAAGCACTAAGTAATCCCTGGGGAAAAGAGGGGAGGGAATTTAAGTATCTCCTTGTAGCTAGGCTGTTTCCAGAGTTTTCAAGTAAACAACACTACAATCCAATATGCATTCAAAACAGTTCACACTGTGGTTGGATATAATGAAAATCATTTTATCTAAAAACTTACCCGTCTACCCAGACTTCTTGAGTCTGCAAATACAAAGAATTCTGCATATATACAGCGGCAACTGTTATTCCATCTAAACGTTTCCATCTCTTTTTCCTTCTAGACTTGGGTGGAAATGAAGAGCTGTAAGACTTGGATTCATCCTGTTCAGCTTCAGGCATTGCTTCACCTGAAGTAAGTCCTGTACTGCATGGGTATGGGGCAAGGGGGAGGAAAGGCAGGATAGCTGAAACACGAGGGGCCGATTCATGAAACAGAAGGCTTAGTCCGGTGTCATGGGAGCGGTGGTAAAGAAAGAGGAAATCTCAGAAGATATTCATGGTGCGGAACAGATCTCATATTTACCCAACAGAGAGCAGCCACTGATGATTTAAATGGATTTTGCATCACATCGTTAACATTTTGCAAGTCAGAATGGAGAAGCCAAACAAGACTTTTTCAGCAAGTCAAGCTAAGCTCTTCTGAGTTTGACTCCAAAAACATGGGCAAAAAAATCAGCAGACTTTGATTCAGAACGATTTGCGCCAAGGAATCTATCACGGTAACACCAGAAAACACTGCAGAACTACTGGTGCATGCAAACATCACATACATATGTATAAAAATATGTATATGCATACACATACTGAGCAAAGTGATGTATTCTGCTACAGGCACTAAGTCCTTTTAATGGCTTGACGCATATGCCGCTGAGATTAGAGTTTTAGTCCCTTTTACTGATTATTCATAAGAAAATAACACGAGCTTAGGAAAAGAGTAGCATATTGTATCACATTCCAGGAGCGTAACTGTTACATGAACCATGATGACTGTTGCCGGTCAGAAGATAAGAAAAAAAAAAAACAACACATTGGGGCACTTCTGGCCTCTGCAGATTAACTGTGCAAGCACAGTAGATGCTTGTCCTGAGTTTTCCGGATTGATTTTAGACACACAGAATCTGTCAGACATCTAACACAAAGCTACCCAATGCAGGAGCAAGGTGAGTGATCACTACCAGTATAACTCTACCATCAAAAGCGGTCAAGTGGATAAGGCTCTTAATACAGCCTTGGAATTCTAAAATTATTTTTTAAAAGTTTACATTTGTATGGTTTCCTTGACAATTTTCTGTTTGGCTAGCAATAACACTGACTCATTTTCTTAATTACTTCTGTGATTTATTTACCAAAAAAGTGTTGCAGCAGACATGCTGCTTCAAGACGACAAGAATCTCAAGATGCCCAAAAATGTGTTTTGCAACACTGGCAAGTGAGATCAAACAATAGGTTGTGTCAAACAGTATTAAACAGGTTTGGGAGGGTCACTCCTTGACTTTCAGTTTCTGACATGTTGTCTCAAATTGCTCAGTTTTTCCCTTGTTTGCACTCTGCTGTCATTAGAATGCTATGAAAAGTGTCTGCCTGTGACTACAGCTATTTTATTTCATTATTTCCCTTTCTGCAGCTATTCCAGGCAAGCTGCTGGGACCACAATTCCTATATGGCATCCAGCTAAATTCCAGACATCATGGGGTTATTTATAATTTTATATAACAGCGTGAATTCAATGACAGAGTGAGAAGGGCTGATTCAGATTCACCGACTTTTACTGATCTGGATTTGGTGATTCTTGACTTTAGCTCACCCTTGAACTTGCCTGAATTATGCTGTTTTAAATTAACTACAAAGTTAGTAAACAAAATCTAGTCACAATTTTTAAGAATTTAAAACATATTAACTGTCATTATGCATAAATCACACAACAGGGTTTCTGTTCCCAAATTACTGACTGTGCAAGCACTTTCAACACAACAGCGATACTCATTTCACAGTAATACACCCGCGCCCCCCGAAGCAGAGGTCTGTGACTTTAGGAGCTGCAAAATCAGGGGAGCTGACAGTTCCTTTCATGAAGAGCTTAAAACTAAATTTAAGACAAAACTCAAATAGAAAGTGTGTGCAACAAACGTGGGTTGCTTGGATAGTTTTGTGTAAATGTATTGGGACGTTAGGATATAGATGCTTCACCAGGAAGCATAATGCTCTTGCAGATGTTGCTGCAAGAATGTTGCTCATTCACATAACCTTCTGGAAACATTAATCAGTTAAAACCCAATCAGAAAGGTGTTGCAGGAATAGAGAAACAGAAATGCTGGAAGGTTAGTGACTTTTTTTTTTTTTTTTTTTTCCTAGCACATATTCTGAAGGGGTTTTTTGCTGTATTTTCTCACCTTTAAGAAAGAGCAAATATCTGAAGATTTGGGGATCTGTTTGGTTGCACAGGAATGACACAGAATCCCTTTCAACAATTTGCGAGTAATTTGGCAGGAGTTACTGAGCCATACGATTTAGAAGCCACCATTAAGCAGTCAGCACAGCAGAGTTTATGTACCCTGGGCTTTCATTTCTAGTTCTGAATCTAGCAGGTTGGTGTACTCCCTTCGCGTGTTATCATTATATATGTGTGTGTATATATATATACACACATACATATATATACACACACAAAAAATACTTTCACATTTATTCAGATATCATAGAATCATAGAACCATTAAGGTTGGAAAAGACCTCTAAGATCACCAAGTCCAACCATCAACCCAACACCACCATGCCTCCTAAACCAGGCCCTGGAGTGCCACGTCTACGCCTTTTTTGAACGCCTCCAGGGATGGTGACTCCACCACCTCTCTGGGCAGCCTGTTCCAATGCCTAACCACTCTTTCAGTAAAGAAATTTTTCCTGAATATACTTTATTTACTTATTCCTATATCTTTAGTAAAAAGTTAAATGTGAAATCTTGTAGGATGTTTAATGCCTTTTGTTGAGTGCATAAAAATACTGTTACTCTTCTGACAGTATTTTTGCTAGATTTTTCTCAATTAGCGCATGAATAAATAATGGAAAGAAAAACTTACATAGAACTTTTCAGTTCTCATCAGGTTTGGCTAGATTTAAATATAATCCTCAGTACTGTCTCTGTTTTCTGAGCTGCTCTGTTCCTTATAAAACAACCGTAACATTTTTGAGGGACTATACGCTTCAGAATATTTATTTTTTCTTCTAACTCAAAATACAGAAGTAGAGTACAGCTGCATGTTAGGAAGCAATCATAATTTCCCCCCAAATTACCTTTTCATTGAATTTTGTTCTTGCTGTTTTTCTTGAGAGCTTTTTATATGTTAAGATTTTACCAGCTGAAAACATAGATTGTGATAATATTTGCAGCTGGTCATCACTTCAGCTCGGACCCTGGCTGAGCTGAATTCAGACGTTAGCAACTAGCCACTTCAATGTAATTTTGGCACCCCTAACTTAATATTGCCTACAAAGTATTATAATTCTCCACAATTGCCTAGTAGGTGGCAGGAAATTTATGTTCATTAGTGTTCTGTCTGATGCACTCATAATGCTGCTCTTAGAAACATGCAAGAGATGAAAATAACTAAATACCCAGTATTGTATGACGTGCAAAATAGGGGGAAAAGAAGTCATGCTACCTGAGAAGAAAAACACATATGATTTTTTTAATGACTTCAAGGTATCAGTTCTCTGAAAAGTTATGGACTACATTCATTCTTCCACTAATGTAATCATTAGATGTCTTTAACTTAAATTTTAGACTACCACCAGAAGGTTTAAAAATGTTTTTACAGGAGGTGTGTGTGTGGGGGGGGCGCGAATCAGGTTGTATCCTATTTTGCTACAGAGCAAGGAAAAAAAACCCTCTTTAATCAAATCTTTACTTAAAAGTCCTCATGCCTGCAGCCCAGGCTTAAGAAGTTTGTGCTTGTTCTTTAAACGTGATGTTTCCCTGAGAGCAAGAGAGCAAGCTGTGCCACCCAACCAGGCGGCCAAAGCCACCCTCATGTGCTCATTTCATATTTTTTCAAAACCCGTATGAAGAGATATGAGGTCTAGGACCCAGCCCAGTTTCAACGTCAACAAAAGTGTTTCAGAGACATTGGAAGGAAGAAACTGAGCAAACTGTCATGGGCACAGCTAGGTGTCATCCAGAAATGCTTTTTGTTAGCAAATGAGCCTTTATCCACCTCCAGAACTCTCAGTTTTGTCACCATGAAGCTCTCTACACCCCTCACAATGAGATTTTGGCTTCAGCTGCCCGTATGATATCTCTTCCTCCAGCTTCTACAACAAAATCTGCTTCGCCTGTGCAGCTGCCTTGCCAGGCAGCTCCCGGAGAGTCCCGGTGCAGGGCCGCCCGCCTGTGCCACCTCACCACCCGCCTGTGCTCCGAAACACACCGGCGGTCTCTTACCTGAGCCAAGAAAATACTCACAGGGTGTTTTTTCCTCAGCATAGCTTGGTAGACCAAAAAGGCAGATATTTTAAGCAATAATCTTGTCTGTCCCCTCAGTTATACCGATTCTGTAGACAAAATATATGTCTGGGTATTTATTGCACAGAGCAAGAAACCTCAAAACTTTGTGCCCAGGGTAGTAGCTCTGGGCATCTACCATTGTACGTATAACATTAGAACATGCTTCTGGATGTATTGACATTCCTCTAAAAATATGATTCACATCGAGCAAAAAAATACCTTTCTACACTCCTGTATTTGGGAAAGCATCCTTGGCTGTCCCATCATCCCTCTGCACAACAGCTCCCCTTCCCAACTCGCTCTCATGCAGTCCTGAGCTACAGCATTACATGTCAAACTTTGATAGCCCAAATAGCAAAATTCATAACAGCCAGGGGAGGGGGGGAAAAAAAAAACCCCAAAACAAACCCAAACAACATTTTAAGAAACTGCAAAAAATGGAAGATGCTGCATCGTCTTTAATCATAACCGAGTCCCTGTGCACGTACTCATCTAAATGACACTCCCAAACTATTGCTCCACTAATTCATGCTATCACACCTACCTGATTTACCATTAAACACCACAGTGCATAGTGTGAGACTACATTATGTCATTAAGAAAAAGGGGCTTCTCTTACATTCATGACAATTCCTGTGATAACTGAGGAGTAGTTGAGTGCTGCTGCTTGGCTGTTTGAAGTACGACGACTGTGGCTATTTACACTGTTAATGAGACTGGGATCCTACCTCAGCTTTGCCTCTGATAAAAGTTTCAAAAAGCAAGTCATTCTTGCAGGTTTATTCAATGCCTGCTAATTAGCTAACCCAGTGCAATTAATGTTAGAATTAGAAACTAGTTCAGTGTTCATTTCTGTTTAATCAGGTTTTTAATAATACAAGCGGTCTTCTAATTATTCTTCCAGTGTACTCCTCCCTCTCTACAGACATGTTTTGACTTTCAAAACACACTAATTAGGACCAAGTTATTTTCCCCAAAAATAAATTTTAAGTAACCCTGTAAATTGCCTGCTCTGGCTAGTAAAATTTCTCAAATTTAATCAGGCTGGATGCTCTTAAAGTATTCTAGCTCTCCTGCGGACTCCTTCAGATCCTCAGCAGATTTTCTTTGTGAAAATTAAGTTCTGGTGCGCAATGCAGTTACTTAATAGTATGTTCAGAAACACTCAGGCTTTCCATCCAAATTCAAATGCCTTGATGGTCTAGAACACAGAACACAGAAAATATCACCATCAGATGAATAAACTGCACTGAATGAAGAACAAAACACAATTAGAATAATCACACAACCTTCTATGGAAATTATCCACCTCAAAAATACGCAGCAGCAGAAGCAGTCTTTGGTCTGAATAAGGGCTTCACTCTGAGGACCTGACTCCAGCCTGGGTTAAGCCCCCTTCACTTTTGCTAGAGTCAGAGGGAGGGCTCAGGGTCTGAGGCAACCTCGTGGTGACACTGAGTTCGGGCAGAACCTGCTCCGAGTCAAACCCACGCTCTTGCTTATGTTACAGCCCTGGCTCGGAGCAATAGTGCCCTGCGCCCCGCCACAGGCTGTGGAGTATTGGGGTCACTTGTGCTAATGACTGACAAATATTCAGAAGAAAGTGAACATAAACCTGAATACAACCAAATTAATTACTTCTGCATAAAACATGGAGACTATATACACACCGTTCCCTCTTCAACCAAATGCAGCAAGTTATTAATGGCCATAAGAAACAGCACTTACTGTATGCAACTTGCCTCCAAAGCTCTCAGCACAAAGATTTTCTCCTCCATACTGTTTAAATATAGATGAGTCGTTTTTCAAAAATGGTAGAATTATTCAGTTCTTTGTTATTGATAAAATACTCAAAGGTCGCAGATGCAGCACTTTATAGATGATAAATATTCTGAACAGGAAAATCCACTGACAAAAAGCTACTCTGACCTTTTATCCATCGCAAAATTACTTCCCAGGCAATAACAGCCCCGTTTTGTTTGGTTGGTTTTTTGTTTGTTCTCCCATGAACTTCAAGGATGTCTTTTGTTAGTCATTCCAGGGAAAAAAAAACAAAACACCTCAGCAACATTGCTAGTAAAATTCAGCAAGAGACTTCAGGTAATTCTTGTAGCAGGAAAGAAAGCAAAGCACTATTCATGGAGACAATCAGTGGAATCAGGATGTCCTTCACAAAATTATTGCTTCATTAATTGTACCACCGATGTTCTTATATTCTTTGCTGCATAGTCAAGATGTCTACCTATTCAAACTATTTCTCTGTATTCACATTCGTACATTTAACATTTACACATTCACGGGCATGCACCCCAACAGTACATACGCAGCTACCTATTATTTGCACAGAAAGAGAGGGAAGAATGTTATATTAAGCTAAAATCTTATTATTTTCAAGCCAAACTCAGAGCTTTTAAGGCTCTCAAAACCGATTTTCAATGGCTTGAATTTGACAGTGGGTGAAGGCATCGCAGATGAGTGCTGACAGTGCTGGTTTGTTATACCAGACTGCCAGGTGTGCTATATGCATGGTATAATTTATAATAAAAACTTGGAAGTACTTACAAGTGCTTTAAAATGTTAATGATGTCATCTTTTGTACCAGACAAGCATCGTTAGTAACGTTAAATCCAACCACACATGCTCTAAGACAAGGAAAATATTGTTAGTACTAGTCAAGAAACACATAAAATTATGTAGATTAGTTTTCCCATAGATAACAAGACTGCAGCGTTACAGTCCAGCACTTCAGGACACTGTTTCCCATGATGAAACCTGGAAATAAGTCATTAATAAAGACCTACTCCAAGGCCCAGGAGGGGTTATTGCTGTAGAAGAACAGAAGCCCAGACCAGATGACTTCACTCTGTGACCTTACAGTGTCCAAAGCTGGGAAACGTGGTTCACAGCACACACTCCTTGGCCAGGACAGTTGATTCGGAAGGAATAGTTCTCAATCAGCTTGCAGTTTCATTGTCCTTTTTCTATCAACATGACAATCAACCATCAAGCGCTTGCTAATTAGTATCAGAAGGAGTCAATGCACATGCTTAGGTTTTCCCATGAAAGGTTAACCCTGATACTTTGCCTGAGTGTTAGGCAAAACCCGAAGACCTCCCCACGCACGTGGGTGTAATCCAGTTTTCAGCTCGCTCTGGCACTCAGGGAGAGTTCAGCTCTGGTTTCGCCCTTTCCATCCTGCACAACGTGGGGGATGATGTGTTTTCCACACTGATTTGGGCCCTAAGAGGCTATAGCATCACAGCTTATAAACACCAAGGTGAAAAGGAGCCAGCAATTTCCCCAGAGGCGTTAGAGCCTGAGACAGGGCTGCTTTGAATACAGTGATTTTTGCTTACTACATCACAGTGGAAACATCTTTTAATATATATCCTTTGGGGCCCATATTCCTGTAACAGCTTTATCTCTTTAACAGAATTAAGTGCTCAGTCTTACTAAGCAATCACATACAAATTAAAAAGACCTAATAATCATTATTTTTGACTGACTGGCAAGGGTTATATGACTGATTTATTCATTATTACTTACAGCTTACATAGGTCTCCACTATAAATACTGGTTCCACGTATTTTTGGTATAAATACATTATTTAAATGGACTCAGAATCTTGTACCAAACCCTTTACTCACACATGTCAATCACTTGCGTTTCTTTGCTGCCTGTAACTGGCCCATGTACTGAAGCAAAGGCTACATACATGAATAAGAGAATACAGATACAGACTGGCTTTCTTTTACATGTTTTATTTATGCAGACTTGTGGTTATTTGATGTTAAAAGTATTGTTGACACGTTTCTTTATAGTTATTCTACTTATAATTCATTTGTATAAAGGATATTGTTATAGTATGCTCTTATTCCAGGAAGAGCTTCTGGAGTATTGGGATTGCTGTCACTGAAAGCAATGGATTATTTGGTTTCTCCATGTGTGAATTCCCTCCCCATCAATGTGCAGATTCACTTGGAAGACATTTGTGGATTCTTCAAGCTTCACTTTTAATTCTCCACTTGAAGAGCAGCAATGCAAAGCATCCACAAAAAAAAAAAAAAAAAAAAAACCCAAAAAAAAAAAACCACCAACCTGGGAAGAAACTGATAAAATTGAACCTTAGAGAAATCTAAGCCCACAGAGAGCACTCCAGACCCACTGCACTGAGGAACAGAAATAAGCAGAGCAGCTGGCTGTGGCAGAAAGGTTCCTTTAACTCTAATCTCTTATCTGAGTTCATCCCAGGCAACTATAATGAGATTTTCTAGTGAGACCGTGGGGTAATATATATTGGCATAACTCTAAAAAAGTTGAGAGTCCTGTCAGAAGTCCCTAAATATCAGGATATAGATACAATGCATTTGTTAAGGAGAAAAGGCTTTGGACACAAGTGTGGGAAGGAGCTGCTGGAGAGTTCCCCAGTCCCAAAACGCCTTCCCCGGGGCGTGAGGCAGAGCTGTGCATTGCATGACTCGCACCACTAACAAAAGCTCACAGGGGGATCAGCACAGATTGATTCTGCCATCTACCCCTGCCGTGCCCTCTGCTAAGGTTGGAAATACAGTAGCTCAGGGCAGATTTCTACCAGGCACTTGCATGCCGCTGTAAACTCGATGTGCTCTAGCTCTCTTGCTGCACTAACACATCTGGTCTTTGGAGATTATCTGAGACTGGAAATCCCCTCTTATTATTTGCAAATCGTCTAGAGATAAAACAGTCAAACAACAGCACATGTAGGATCCTAGAAATCCAAACCTATTGTGGAGCAGTTTACTTGATATACATATGACAGCATCCTGCCCTACTCAATGGTCTGAGAGGAAAAGTACTGAGACAACACAGAAATGATACCACTTTATACATGATTAGTGTATTCCTCATGATGGAGGAGAATACATTTTTGTCGGAGCCTGAAACCTCAGTCAGATTCAGCCCAGAGCTACACTTCCAGTTTCGGTGCATAGAACGCAGGGAGGGTTGTGGCAGCAGTGAGGACAGGGCATCAGGGTCTGCATGCACACCACTGCTTCAGAGGGAGCGAAGGCAGCAAAAGCAAAACGTGAGAAGGGGACGCCTCCAGGACGCTGGGAGCGATGCTGATACAGCTCCTTTTCAAGGCGATTTTCTTGTCAGCTCTGTTGAGCAATAGATCAGTATTTAATGTTCTCCTCACCTGCAGAGTCCCTGCGGCAGCTGGTGCCCGACCAGCTCCCTCCAGGCACTGGAGGAAAGGCAGAGGGAGCAAGGCTGTGAGGAACAGCCAAATCAAAATTGCTCCAAATTTGTTGATAGTTTCAATAATAGATTATAGCCACAAGTAAAGCACGGCAGACGTTCAATAAAACTGAAGGAGTTCACACAGCTCCAGTTTTACCCGATTCACTTTTCTGCATAACGCTTGTCTGGATCCAACCTCACGACGCTAGACGATGCTATCTCCATACCCTGCTGAACATCCGTCCGCACCCATCACTGAAGAATGAAAAGTGAAACTACCACTTTTTTCAAAGCGTCAAGATTAGGAAACTTGCA
The DNA here is from genome assembly GCA_013389945.1 of Fregata magnificens. Taxonomy (NCBI): domain Eukaryota; kingdom Metazoa; phylum Chordata; class Aves; order Suliformes; family Fregatidae; genus Fregata; species Fregata magnificens. Next base: position 70,549 of record WAAD01025016.1, read on the forward strand.
GACAGATTTCTGTAAGCTGAAGGCACTTGAACTGAAAAGATGAAGAGGGAGGAGAGTGCGTTCATTCTGCTCTGCGAATTATTTGGAGGCTCGTTGTTAGCACTACCTGCAAAAGACAATCCCACTGCCAACAGCAACCAGTCTGTATGCAAATACTCTCTTGTCCTCCCATCACAACTAGGGAGCCGAACATCTGGAGCCCTTAGCCAGGGAAGCAGTCATAATAGGCACAATCATAACAAGTTATAATATAATTGGAAGCTACGGTACCATAGTCTTAGATGAGGGATCAGTGCTTTCAAAAATGGCCAAGGAAAGGAAATACATCTATCTCTGTATTCTTTATTGAAGTCTGATTCAAAGTGCAATGTTGATGATTTAACATAAACGTAACACATTTTTATAATCCTTATCAAATGTTCAGACACTAGATCAGCATAAAGCACAGCTTACTGAAATGGATAAGAAGGGATTATGTGATTCACATTGTCAAGAAGAAAAAGTATTTAAAATACAGAGATTCTGTAATCTGTTGCTGTGAAGGCACTGCACACATTGCCAATGGAACAATGTGTGCGCATCCAACTTTTAATCACACGGGTCCTGACAAAGAGACTAGTAAAATGATTCTTCCTAGCACACAGGATAAGCTTTTAACAATATAATCCTGATTGCATGTCAAACTTTGATGATTTTGGTTTGGTGACTGACAAGTATTTAACTACACTTTGCAAGTTATAATAACAGGGCTGAGATTTCAGAGAGTCTAAACACTCATTCTAAAGTTTTGCATATCTATTTTGTGCATATCTAGTGTTTTCTAACAAAGAGCTTTATATGCTCATCTGAGATTTAGCATGCAAATCAAGCATAAAGCTTGAGCATTCACAAGTAAAGACCATTTTAAATTTTTCAGCAAAAACAGATCCCGCATCTCTGATGAAAGAAGCAGAATATTAACGAGGACCTAAACTAAGCTTTCAACAAAATAATATTTGCTGATCACAGTTAATAATATTGACTCGATTTAGTGAAAGACAGCATTATAACCTTAAAAATAGTAGTCAAAGGTTAGATTTCTTCAGCTGTGCTACCTGTAAAAATATAGGCAAAATTAGTTGCTTTATTAGGGAGCATCTTCTTATCAGCAGGAAAGTTACAGTGTTGCAGCAGATACACATGTGCTTGAACACCTAACACCACTGCCATGTGTTCAGTATGGGAGGTGAACGTGCTGTCATCATCACAATGATCTTAAGGGGAACTGTGCACAGTAAATGCTTTTTCACTTGACATTTTTATATTTAGAAAAAAGCTAAAGGAAGGAGAGTCTCATCTTGGAAGATGTTGAAGAACCTGTATCCCCAGGCTTCTCACCTGAAGAGCTAGAGATGAAGTCTTGAGACAGTCACATGTACACAAAGGATTAAAACCTGCACTTCAAAGAAGCTCGTAGCAAGTTGTCTAGATTCTCACATTAGACTTTCACAGGATTTGTACAATAAAAGTGCTCTTTTTAACTTTGCCACAGATTGACTCAGGCTATAAAGCGCCAGTCACTTGTTAAATGTCAAGAATGAGGAGGTACCAAAAAACTCTAAAGTTTATTTCTTTCTGCAAAAGAAGTCACAGCTTAAACAAAACTTCTTACCATTTGTAACTTAGGTGACTACTACATCCTAGTTGTGTATCAATGACAGAAACACTTCACAAATCTCATCTAATGAGTAAGGTAAAGTTACTGTACTGTTGTGGTGAGTTAAAGTGTTCTGTATGAATGCACTGATCTATAGTTAAAATGCTTAGTAATACAAGCATATAGGTAAACCATCTTTACAATACATCTATACGCTTAAGTTCAGAGAAGACGGAGTTGGAGGACGTTACATATCTCATGTTTCTCCCAAAACTCATTACGTAAACTCTCAGAGGGCAATGAACCACTGTGTACAATAAAAACATGCCTGAAGAAGTCAACAGAAGTGTGGATATCTGAATATCTCTAAAGGTTTGTGCCTACAACGCACAAATGTTTCCACAGGGAACACGGCTAGATACAGGGCAAGCTAGTGTCCTGTAGCTTGACCATTGTTTGTTTTAAGACAAGTTTTCCTCCCAAAAAAGGTCTTGCATCCAGGAACCTTCCTGGTGACTCACTGCAACCATTAATTATTGCATGGCACAACAGAACTGCAGGTCAGAACTTAAATCCAACTGTTTGATGCAATTACTGACAGTACCAGAGGACCCTGTAATACAGGTCAGGCAGAATAAGAAAACTGTTTTCAGACTCAGGCAGGAGGCAGAAGTGAAGTGACCATATAGCTACAACATATGTGAGTACAACATGTGTGAGATATGAAGATTTGATGATGCATCCATCAGATATTGGGCAGCTTCCCTGGAACTTGAATGTTTTTTCTACAGGAAAATATGGATTTTGTTTCTTATTTATCTCCATATACTGATTTATTTCTGTATACATAAACCCACATGCACATACACACTCTGAGTGGCATTAGGAGAATCTGATCTATTTTGGCTATATTTTGACTGCTAACAGTTTCTACAGTCTAAAAATAATGAACATTGGCTTATGTGAAAAAATGAAATGGGTAAGACAACGTACCAACCAAAACCAGAATTCAGACCTTGATCAGAGGAGTGGTTCTGGTTCTTTCAGTACAGCAATGAGTTCTGGTCTGACTTTGAAGCATCCTTGAACAGAATTTATGTTTTCCAAATGATACTGGCAGAGGCTGTTTTACCAACATTACAAGTGAGGAGCAAAAGAAGCTGAAGATGCCACAGTAAAGAAAATATAAGGACCTGAGGACATTTATGCACAAGGGGAGTATTGCTACTTGTACGTGCCAGTGCTTTCACATTGGTTCTGAAAATGAGCTGGTCTTCAGCAGTTATATTTGCACTTAGATACTCTTTAATCACTCAGGATCCGTCTTGTGACTGGGAGCAAATTAGAAGAGAGTGCTTTCAATTTACATCATTCAGACAGGAATTAAAAAATAAATACCGTAATAATGAGTCCCAACAAAATTATACCTTCCTTAAAATGAGGTCATAGCAACATGTTATCATTAGATGGATTCCATTTTGTATTAAATCCAGAAAAACAGAAAAATGCAGCACAAGAAATGAGTCTTTCTCAAGAGCCATTTATGTTGATGGAAGTACATACGCTGTCATCAGAACCCTCACGGTGGTGCTCTGCACAAGTCCGAGGGCAGAACAAACAGAAGCAAATCATTAGTGAAACCAACTGCTCCAATGAAACGTCACCTGCCACGGTAAGTTTATGTAAACTTATAAGGAATCTGTATGTTCAGCTAGAAAGTTCCACCAGAAATATGACTACCTGGAATGAAGGTGACTGGCAGGGCTAACTGGTTTTGACCAGGCAAGAGATCTGTAGTAGTTCCGATGTACTATTCACCTTTCGGTATCGGAGGACTGATGTAACATGTCCAAATATAAACTCAAATCTTACTCATAGTCTTTTTAGGCACACTGCAATTTGAACTTTGATTGCTGTTTCATCTTTTTTCTTTAGGATTAAAGCTAATTAAGTACATTTTAGCTCTTCCCTCTAGGAAGAGGAAAATACCCTTCCATGACTCAAATCACTGCAGGTTGGAGAACCAAGTGAAACAACTACTTTTCATGGCCTCTACAGTAATTCGCCACCCATGTTTTTGGAAGATAGGACTTTTTTTTACACTGCTCAACAGAAGTTAATAGTTTCACTTTTGCCCTGTTTCTTGCATGAAGACAGCCAATATGAGGAATGCTGAACCAGCCAAGCCTGTCATCAGTTACATCAATTTTGCCTCTTAGTTAATCTTCAGAGAGTTAATTCTTCAGGTGAAACACTGAACAATATTTTTACTTGCATTGATAAAATAAATTATCATAGGGCTATTTTATTCTTAAATATTGATTTTAAGAAGGGAATGCCTGAGTTCCTTGATAAACAGACTAGAACATCAATCATGCAATTTACTCTGACATTGAGTGAGATGCAATGAAAAAAAATGGGAATTTCTGAAGGTGGTAACTTGTTGATTAAGGCCAACAATACATCACAGTATATGCACGAAGCAGTGGGCAACCTACCTCAAATCACTGCTGTTTTCACTGTGAGCCAAAAGTGACGGTCAGTGACCAACGCAGTATATGAGGTCATGAGCTGGATTACGTTAGTGAAGCAATGTCATTATTTAGCGTTAACAAAAGCCACGGTGGGAATTTTAAACCATTGCTATTTTAAGCGGAAAACACATATCATGGTAAAGCTAAAAAAATTCAAATATTTCAAAAGAGGTTTTAATAATGACTTTGAGCAAAAGTGAAGATCTGAAATAGAAAGCAACACGAACCTAGTTTCCAACAACTGATATTCTTTTGAAGAAACAGCACACACTTCTTAGACTAGGTCCTCTGTAACCTTGCCATAATTTCAGTTTTGTATGTTTTATTCATTTCAAGAGGCAGTATTAGCCACATAATTATTGTTGTAATTCATTCCTTATGTTGCTACGGATTAAACAGTAACTTATCTGTAGTAATTATGCAATAGGCTGTAACTAACTGAAATATGAATACTGCCAGTTTGTCCCACTGTGTTTCAGATCTGCTACATAATTGTTAATGTTCACAACAGTGCAGTAATTGAATTACAGAACATTAGCTACATGATTATTATGATCATAAACTGCTATCAAATGGAAGACTGTGAAATAAGACTCCAAACTCTGAAGTTATGAAGTTCATATCGAACTATATCTATCCCGCTCTTTAGACTGACTCATTTAATCACTGTCACAGTCCCAACTTCTTCCACCTGTAAAACTTCACCACACATAACCAGTCTTGTCTTCTACTGGAATTGTTCCACAGTTCCAAGCTTTCAGTTTTATTTTGATGCAACCCACACAGATAGTCCAGGTTGCTAAATTGGCCAAGTTTCCAACCCGGCAAAATCTTAAGATATTTATTTGAATGAGGCTACCTTCTCAAGAAACATTGAACAGATATCTATAGGGTTTTCAAACTAGTTTTCCTCACAAATCTGGTGGGATTCATCTGATCTAATGTCAGCTGTCTGTAGGTTGGATGCCCAGTCTAAGCCAGACATACGGTTTCCATCATGAAGAGAACAAGGCATTTTCAGGGAAGAATTCATCACAAAGGAAGGTGTTTGAGAACCTGCACATGGATCCTCTTTGGAAATGTTTCTGTTGAGGAGCTTTGATTAAATCCCCATCTTTCTGACCACTTGGGGTATGCAAAAGTCTCAGCATCATTTTTGTCCCATAGTATCCATGAACAAAGGTAATTATTGTGTATAGTTTCTTACATGTGCTGCAATTCAAATACAAGGACATCAAATCCAAAGAGACTGTCAACTTTGACTCTGAGGGCATCATACTTTCATCCCAAATGCTCATTTTATGTCACTATTTCTCATTGGGAAGATTCTATCACTGAGGTTTACATCTTAAACGTGGTATTATTCTCATTAGTCATTTGTTGCATCGATTTTTGGAAAGATGGCCTAAATGTCACGCATCAGAAGAACAGGACTGAGAACACAACTGAGATTGAGATAATTAGTGTCTAAGAAAGACTTTTACAGTGATTTTCCCAGAATCCTTACACTATCAGAAAGACAAGAAATCTAGACCCACACATGCAAAGGCCAAGGTATATCAGTCTGGAAAGAGCAAATGTGAACTCTTCACCCACAGGGGCTTTCTACATCTGGCACCTCTGAGTTGTTCTTCCACCGCTACACAGCTTTCATGAGCTCTTTTAATGTGTGAAGCTGCAGATCATTTGTGGTGAATAAAGCCCTAACGGATTACTCATTGTTAATTAAATAACCTGATTCTGTCCACTGAATCTAATGCATTAAAGTATTTAATGTTTGTTTGGTAAACTGCTTTGCTAAATGCTCCTTTGACTTTTATTGGTAATAAACATTAAGCATTTATGGCCTGTGAAAGCAGTTTCACATCTAGCTTATGCTGTTACTATTTACAGTTTCTTAATGAAATACCATTAGCTTGCTCCAAACTGCTAGTTGTTTTTGTTCTACTCCTTAACTTTTATTATATAGTATATAGAATAAGTCAATGAAAATCGCATGAGCTATAAGCAACAATGATACTTGTTACAAAAACTTACATTGTCAAATCAAAATACATTTTCAACTACATAAAGCTCCAGCTAGTATTTTCCCTTTTATTCCTGCTTTTGCTATGTGCACACTTACATTTATTTGCACCTGCCCATTCCCAGTCTATGTTCCCTGTGAAGGGGGGAAACCACGTCCGTGAGTTCCTGCGAAAAGGGCGTTTGAGACGTGTGTGCGGAAAGCCTGGTTCAGTCTGAATTGAAACCTTGTCTACACGTGATAGTGGCTTCACACAACTACAGCTATCTGACATTACTAGCTAAAATGTGCATGCTTAAAAATAAGAACCATTTTTTTTTCCACAGAAAAATATGCATGTGCTCCTTTTTCTGTATACTGACGCAATACAACTCTTGAGTGCTCTTGAAATTTAAGAACAACTGCCTGTGCAAGCAAGTGATTTGTGTTGCTACACAGAACAAGCAATGCATTTTATCTGCCAGGGGTATAAAATACAGGGTTCTGCCAATTTAGCAGTCTCCTGTCTATCCTGTGCCGTGGTAAACAGCTTAAGTAAGCCTGACTCCCTGGAAGAAGGAAGCATGGGCTGTATTTACAGGGGAAGAAAAACAAACAAACATTGTGTTGTTCAAGATAGTTCCTTTGCTTTTGCATTTGTTTGCAAGCGGTTTTCTTTGAGTATTAGACACGCATCACAAACACACTTATTGAATATAACATATAATCATCCCTTCCGTTGATCTGCTTGGTCAGTGTTCACAGGGAGGAACATACTGCTTGACATTTGTATATTCACTTTGCAATTCAGACCTGAAAAGTAAAAAGAGATGGGATGGCTTGGTCATTCTGATACCTTTGATTCCTGTAACAAAACCATTATTGTGACACTGCTGTTTTGTCTAATGGAAATAGTTGGAGTGATTCATTATTCTCCTTAGGAGATGCCTAATTTTGATAAAAAAATTCATTAAATAAATCAGATGGCAACAATTCCAGCTGTTGTGTGCTTAAGAATGACAACACATCTATCAGGCAATGAATAATACACAGTTTTGGAAGAGGTGACATCTAAGACAGGCCCCAGTTACAGATTTAGCTATGGGTAAGGGCAGTACCTGGCTAACGAGGTACTGGTGGAGTGCCAGGCAGGGTTCGGAAGGATTTCAGCCTCAGACCAGCACTATTGCTGATGCCAACAGAGAAACAGGTCCTTGGGTCACTGTTCAGCCAGGCCCACCACACTTACAAGAGAAACAGAAACCTGCAAATGTTTGGCCTATCTTTACTCCACGGTCCTCTCCCATAGGGATAAAAACAACTCCCTGCGGCGGAAAGCAGGACTAACTTAAGAGACAGCTAGAAGCAGCTGTTAATCAATCGAGCAAGGGCACTGCTGAGCAGCTACAGGTTTATACCTGTGTCCAAAATGTGCTGCAAAAAGCAGCATTAGCCCTGCTTGGGCCAGTTCTCAGGATTTTGGAAATGGTTTGGTGCAAATAAAATCCCTGCACTGAAGAGACGATGGGACAGAGCCACCGGGGAGGCACAGACCGGGATTTCAGAGGGAGGGGTGTCCTTGGGCTGCCTTTTGGGTGGCTTCACTAGCATTTTAAAGTCTCCACATTTGCATCATTGCCATTGGGCACTGCTCAAGGGTGAGCTGTACAATCTTCCCCTTCACTGATTTACTGAGCTGTGATTTTTTTTTTTTTTTTTTTTGCTTGAAGTCCTTTTTATTTAATATTGATTATTGTAGAGTGCTGTAAGGTAACAGCATGAAAGTGTTATTAACTTACTGGTAAGGTACATTTTATCTTTGGAAAAAAAAAAAAAAGAAATGTTTCTGTGTGAAGGTTTTAATCATCATCTATTAGCTCCATGATGAATAAGCATTAAGTGCAACATTGAGAAATTTTGATTTTTAGACTCAAGTCATACAATCATGGAGCGGGAAAAAAAAGCGCAACGATCCCACACTCTCCTATCCACCTACCTCCCCAAAATCCAGGCAGGAGTAAGCTAAGAGGTGGCTAAAAGAAGCTAATCTATTCTTAACCTTGCTTCATAAGTGACAGCAAAATTAAATGGAAGCAATCATGAATCATAGGAGGATCAGAGCTGGGTAACTAATTGGCCTATTTTCTGTACTGTCAGAATCCTCTCGAGCAATTTTCCTCAATTATAACTGCAAATCAGCATGTTATTTCCTCCTCACAAACTACCCATTGCTGAGGGACTAACTAGGTGTCCCAGGATATTTCCTGATCTATTGCTGGAGACCAGTTCCCACTGTTAAATAATTACAGGAAGTTCAGAGACCCATGGCGGGGCTGGGGGGGGAAATCTATTTTACCTAGTAAGACAAGGAAAATTAAAACTTTAATTATAGAGAATAAACCTTATTTTTAATAGTAGGCTTTGCTAATAATTGGGGATCTTCTCTGAGCAAAGCTAGGGACAGCCTTAACAGAATATACTCAGCGCTTTCTCTTCAGATATTGATTTTCCTTCAGTATGAAGGCTATAATACTAAAACTCTGCCAATTATAGAGTCCATTGGAAAAAAGGACAGCAGTTATTCACTGCTATTGTTCAGGGGTATCAAAGATATGATTAAACTTGCATGCAATTAGAGCAACCAAGTAAAGCTGGTGGTTTCTCTGCTGCATCTCTGGCTGCATGCTAATCACACACAAGGTACATTTCACCTGTTATCTGTATTCTTCAAGATGCATTATGATGTCTATTATTTAGTTAACATCAAATTTTCCTTGTAATATTGAATATGTAATGAAAAGACAGAGCCTCATCTTTTCCAAAGGATAAATAACAACTCAGAGAGATCCCTCTGGAAAAAGGGAGGTGACAGAACAATTGACACTTCTAACCTATATCACAGAATCACAGAATGGTTGGGGTCGGAAGGGACCACTGGAGATCATCTCGTCCAACCCCCCTGCCTGAGCAGGTCCACCTAGGGCAGGGTGCGCAGGACCGCGTCCAGGCAGGTTTTGAATATTTCCAGAGAAGGAGACTCCACAACCTCTCTGGGCAGCCTGTTCCGGTGCTCTGTCACCCTCACAGTAAAGAAGTTTTTCGTCGTATTCAGGTGGAACTTTCTGCATTCCAATTTGTGCCCATTGCCCCTTGTCTTGTCGTTGGGCGCCACTGAAAAGAGTCTGGCCCCATCCTCTTGACACCCACCCTTCAGACATTTGTAAGCAGTAACAAGATCCCCCCTCAGTCTTCTCCGCTCCAGGCTGAACAAACGCAGGTGTCTCAGCCTTTCCTCCTAAGAGAGGAATCCAAGTTTCTTCATTTCGTGCAAACTACAAAAATATATAGATAAACAAAACTGATCTGGAATAAAATGGAGAAAAGAAAGCTAAGAAATCACTTTGGGTTTATTCATTTCAGAGCAGTGGTACTTCACTGGATGACAAAGTGCTTAGGCTTCCCAGGTGACAGGTACAGCAGATTCACCATGACCTGGCAGGACTGCGAAGAACACCTACGTGTATCAGCCTTAGGGGTTTTGTTTGCTTGTTTTTTAAAATCTATTTCACTGCTAGCAGCTTGCCTGCCCAGGGGCTGAGCTGGGTTTGCTTTCCGAGCAATTCCTTCTAGTTCATTAGTAATGACAGGCTCATTTTCCCTGGTGACGCCTGTGCTAGTGCTCTGTGGGTCTTTACTCATCTTTCACACATACTTGACATTAGAGAAGAATTATTATAGGTAGTATGCAGACATCTTTCTTTGCTGCTTGAGCTGAGAAAAAGTTTGTGGATTCATCAGCAATGGTACAGGTTCAAAACCCATTCTATATCACACACACACAAATAAAAGGCTTGATATTGGAAATACTTTCATCTCAGGTAGTCAAGAACTAAAAAAACCCCACAAAAACCACAGAAAAGGGTTTTTTGTGAAACATCTTAATCTTTTCTACTTCATGAAGTAGAATTTAACGTTTCCAAACACTACGCTCATTGGTGGTGTTTTGGGGCTTTTTTGTTTGGTTAGGATTTCTGTTTCGTTTTTTTGAAAGGTAGGCAGCTAGTTATCAACTAAAAGGAAATACATTTATTGGAACATCACACAGAGACACCAGAGCATTTTTAAGCTTTCTTAGTCTCAGTGACTCCAGCTGGCCTGTCACACTTACAGCAACTAGGACAGTCGACCCAATAAGCCCTCTCATTGTTGTCTGGAAATAGTTAAACAACCAGCAGCACCTCCAAGAAGATCTTATGAATTTTGCTGAAAAAGTGATACATTAGTACCTTTCTAAAGACTGGGCTATTACCTGATATCCTGTTTTAAATGTAGAACTCAGTCTAGTGAGATTTTTGGGAGTTTCTATAGTAGTAGAATAGTGGCACTGCATACTAGTGTAGAGTAGCACAGAGATTCCCCTCTGCAGATCAGCTGGAGTTGTGCCCCAAAATTTTCCAGTAGTTTCTGAAAGTCATAGAAATATTGACTAAGTTTCCCAGTGCTGCATTGCAGCTCTCTAATACAGTATCTGTAAGGTCTGAAGGAGGGTCGTTTCATTAAAGGTGTTGAAATGGTCATGTTTAAATAACTTACTTTAGTAAGCAAGATTCAGTAATTTCTTTAAAGTAAAAACTGTGGGATGTTCATAAGCTGTGTTCAAGACAAAGAAACACTTTTTACCCTGTCCCGTTAAGAAATGGAAATACATTCATCTGAGGTCAAAAAGGAAAGCAACATTTGAAGACAAAGGTAGAAATGATGTGAGAGATGCTTAAAACATGTATTATCTGCCTATTCTTTTCTGTCCTTCAGTTTTATTCTGTTTGGAGATGAGCCATTGCAGCTCCAAAGCAGCAGCTTATATTCAGCTGTGAACCACAGGGCACCGCATCTCCTCTTCTCTTTTGCCTGTAGGGAATTTCAGATATGCATAAAAAAAGAAAGCAAGCCTAACGCTATCGACTTCAGCCATGTTTCGATGTTTCACTGGTAGAACAGAGCACCATTTGGCTTAACGCAAGAGAATGTGAAATGTATCGAGAGAACCCCAAGGAGAGCCCAGGATTTATGGCACTCTAACAAAGACGAACTGACAGAAGGTTAAATGATGCCATTTCTAAAGCACTAAAGCACTGTCTGATGGGGGAGCTGCAGCACTGGAAAGGAGACGCCTTGAACCAACGCACAATAGATATACAGAATGGTGGTAGGTATGATGGGGATTTCAGACCCATAACTGTTTAAAATTGCCCCCAAAAAAGTAAGAGCAGGCAGAGCACCAGGACTGCACCAGGACACTATCTCTAGGCTCTATGTACTTTGCCAAGAATCAAGACTGTTCAATGGATACATCTCCCTTATTCCCCCCATTGGTACCTACTGGTCAGGTTGATCTGCATTTTGCCTACCTTCACACCAGGTTACTGGGAAAAGTTGGGAAACACCTACAGAGGGGCCAATATTTAGGCAGGATATGATAGTCACTCCGTTTCGGGGAAAATGCAACAGAAAGTAGCATTTGCTGTAGGAGGCAGATGCACACTGAATTGATAATCCACAGTTTAAGATGATGCAAATCAGGACACGTGCTGCTGGGTTGTTGATCTGTAGTGCAGAAGTCAGAAATCAGAGCTTGCTTTGAATGGTATTTAAGCTCTTTCAAACTGGGCTACTGTATCATACATATTCATTTAAAATTTATTAAATGTACTTATCAATCCATTGCCACAAGTATTTCTCATAAGCACCAGTACTGCAGTCCCATACATTAGCTCTTTGATGCTAACCAAAGCAAAACTGATTCCAGCTCGCTACCCCACGACATAGACCAGGAGACAGTCCTCGTAGCCCCTCTATTACTGCCACACACACATAGCACAACAGGGAGCAGATGACAAGAGCATGAAGTGAGATGATGATGGATCTCCAGCCCATGTTCCTCATCTCCTCTGACGGCGGGTTCTGAATGGAGGCTCTGCCAATAATTTTCTCCTGCAACTTCACCAGTTCAGGCTCTGGCTTCACATGTTGAAGCTTCCTGGTTTCATTCACACCCATGAAATCAGCTGTAGTATTTGAAACATTTTACCCTGGCAATTATTAAAGAAACTCTGGAGTAGAATTTGCATGAGGCAGCACGCCCAGTAATTCTTTCTCCTCATCACTGTGTGTCATATGTTCCTATCTCCCACCAAAACATCAATGCTATGCTGAGCAAAGCAAACTAACAAACTGCAGCTCAGGCCTTTTATACTGCAAATCACTGCAGTTGCATTAAAACTCCATCACACAAGCAGTCATACTAAATTCATTAGAAGCCGTTACTGCACCTGAGGTAAAAAAAAAAACAAACATATGCACAGGCCACTTCCTTGGGAATAAAAGCATCCTTCCCCACCAGAACATATAACCCTCCATAAAAGTCTTTTTAAAAAACCAAAATCGGCCTCTTCCTTCCCTCCTGCATAAAGCACACATAGCGTATGTGCTAGCACCAAGCCAACACCACACTGGAAGAAGAATAAATTGCAGAGGAGCTCCCATGTGGACATCAATGGCTATCCCCAAGCTCAGAGATCAGCATGGGGCAACTGAGAAAGCTGAAAGAAGGCCATTTTCTTTCCCCCCTCTTTTCCAGGGCATAGCTACAAGACTTTCTCATCTTAGTATTATCTTGATAATAACCTACCCTGCCCTTTTTTGTATGATACTGTTCTCTTTGGCTTCCACTGTGTTATATGCATGCAAATATGCATATAATATAATATGCATATGCACATGCACCACCAAATTCTCTGCTGAGACCACCACCAGCTAAAAAGCGCTACAGCCTTTCATGGCATATGTTAGCATAATAAAACCTCTCGTTTTCTGGTGTTAGTGACATCTACTGGATTTTACCTCAGCTAAAATATTTACATTTTTACCTCCATTAGAGGATAATGTAATTGAACAAGTGCTAGGTGACCAACAACCCCTTCTTTCTTGCATGCAGTTGCCATCAGATGAAGCATGCAGAAAAAGCCAAAACACTAACACATTTTTCTCAGAGGAGGTAGAACTTCTACCAATGCGTTCAATAAACCCAAGAAATTCCGTGGTATTTTCCCTGGCTGAAACTAAGAAAGGCTTCATGGCCCTGAGTGTACCAGTACTCCCTCACCACTTTGAGCAGCCTTACGTGAGCCCTCTACATCAGTTCTCACCCAAGGTGTGCAGCAGGCAGACCTCTATCTCTACTCGGCTCTGTCCTTTGCTGTTCCTGACTTGTTGACTGGACTTCCCAGACTGACTTGGACCTGACTTGTCACCTCTCATTTCTCTAATGATCACTGCCCCAACCCTGTTCTGCTCGCCTGGCTTAGTGCTGTGGGATTGCAGCCTTGTTGGCAAGGTTGCTGCCCCTACCCGTGCGTGGTCATCCTTGGCTCCTGGATTGCCTGCCTTGGTGGAGCAGCCCCACTCTTGCTGCTCCCTCTCAAAGGACTCCAAATATTCCTCCCTAAAAATGTTCTTTTATATATGGTGTCATGTCAAGGATATACTACCCATGTGCATAATGACAGCTATATACAATAGTGATTCAATTAAAAAAAAAATCTATAAATGGCATCACCTTGCATTAAACTTTTGACTCGAGGCGAACATGGAGTAGACTTGACATTCACATCTATTCAGGTCAGACAGTTAACACTGCATGCTCCAGGTCCATCTCTCCCCAAGGAAAGGCTGTTCTTCCTTAATGAATGCGTACACTTGCTTTAAATTTTCCCAAAGCCAAAAGAGGTTCAGTTTGAGTTTGGCTGATATCCAAGCTCAAGCTGCACAGAAACACGAGATGACTGCAAATACACTAATCAAAAATGTAGAGTAAGGAAAGGGACAGAGCATTATCCCTTAAGAGTTTCATTCTGTTTTTTTCCCCTACCCTGATTTTGTACCAATGTGGTGTCATAGTCATTAGCAATGTTACTTCTAATCACCCCTAATATAAGGGAAAAAAATAATTAGATGAAGTGTAGGCAAAGCCTTTGACTTCTTTTGTGCATCCAAATCCTAACACCAAAATGCAGAATGCTCACAAAGTAAGATTATGCACTTACGCAAACAGTCCCTTTGAGTTCAGGAATAAATATGAGTGAGTAAAGTTCCAAATTAAGACCTGAATTTGGGAATAGGCAAGCCAGATTAGAGAAAATGGGACAAAAATACAACTCCTCACAGCAAGCCAAGTAAAAAAATGAAAATTTTTCCTCTGATGTTCAGTCAAGTATGATCTTTTTTTATTGGTATTTTTGTGTGAGGGTGTAAGGATTATGTTCAGAGGTTTACAGATGACTTCTGAACAAGAAGCAAGATGCCTAAAAATGACCTGTGACAAGTTTATTTTAAAAAAAAAATCAACAGCACTCAGTTTCACACCAGTACCTAGGCTATATAAATCAATTGGATCTGAGGATACTTTGGATTAAACATGCTTTTTTTTTTTTTTTTTAGCCAGACCACTGTCTCATTTGACACATTTATTATCCTCATGACTGGAAACCCCAAAAAGATACAAACTGAGCAGAACTTCAATACAGCAAAAGACCTGGATAGCAGTCAGGCTCATTAAACTACTTTCTAAGGTCAACTTTTGTATCTCTCGGAGTTCAAGAAGATGGTCTGTGCACATCTCCTGGAGATTTCTGCTGGGCTGAAGCTCTGCTGCACCTTAATGAGTTGTAATGACACAATGTGCACAGCTATGTTTAAAACAGAAGAAAAAGTATTTGACATTAGAGACTTGCCAGAAGCAAAACCCAGATCCTCCAGGTGCCTTCTAGTCAAAGGACTGACAGAGGCTGTAAATTTTCTGTTTGGATCCCACCTCCTATTAATCTCCCTGCAAGACTGCATGGAGCCTCACTTCATCTTCAGTACTCTAATGAGTTCTTTGATTTTATTAGATGTTCTCATTGATTTCATTTAATGATTTATATATTACCTATACTCTAAGTGATTAGGCGTTTTTCTACTGAAGGTAAGACAAATTACAAAGGCAACCCACAATGGGTCACATAAAACAACCACAGCAGTCTCCAAGGAGATATTAATTGCCCAGTTGTGGGAACAAAGTAACCAAAGAAAAATAATACAACAAAACTGAAACCAATTAGGGTGCTTCACATTATAGATTGAAACCCAAGGGCCTAGGAGACCGAGAAGAGTGAACTTCAAAACCAGCTAAGTCGGTGAGTTATTTTAATAATGGACTGGCAACTTGTGTGCAACTGGTTGGTGCAACCGTAAATTTATACAGTTCTCAGGCTGTGCAATTCCAGATGGGAACAAGGGGCAGATGCAACAGCATGGGTGTAAGGGGCTCAATCTCCAGCAGCCTCTGCCAGCTCTTCATACTGCTTTGAAGACCTGAGTCTATAAGCTGCCCTCTGAAGCAGGATGGAATTAGCCAAGTCATTTATTTCCCCAGGAGAAGACCAAGTGCTCTAGGAGATATGGTAAAATGACATTTTCACATCATAAAAGATGCTGTGCTCTGGTATACAATCCAAGAGAAAGGAGAAAAAAGAGAAAAAAAGATTTATCTTGGGTAATTGGTAGTTCAGCATGAGCAATCCAAAAGCAGAAAAAAAAAAGGATTCATCTCAGATAATTTGTAGTTCAGCATGAGCGTTATTATACATGACATTAGAGGAATTGGCATTCCACTAACAAGTGGAGAAATAATTCTTTGGGAACCACCAACTGTTTCACTATTGCTGGCTAAACAGGCCTTCTTTAGCTCCCATCTGGACAGTGGCCGTACTCTAACTCGCTTTCAGAGAAGTCATCACTGTTTCTTAAGCAGCAATTTTTAAGTATAATTATTATTACACCAAAAGGAAAAAGTGTAAAATAAAAAGTATTTTATGTATTGTGTCAGGTAAGCTGGGGAAATCGCCTAACAGTTATGTTAAAGTGGAGTAAAGGTTATGAATGGGACAATAAAATTCAAATGCAGAACCTGCTCAACATGCTGAGAATTAATGAGCTGGAGACAACATACCCGCTAGAGTCCAGGAGGAAAAAGATTTCCACATTTCCCCCAGAACAGGTACAGTCCATACCCTGTGCTCTGCTCTCTTCCAGCAGAAAGAGAACTGTATTATTCAGCTGGAGAAGGTTTGAAAGCTACAGCCCCACTTTGACAAGAGGATGGCATCGTCCTGCGCTGAACTCGCCCCTGGCACAAGGTGATCAACGCAGTCCCTGAACTGCTGCAGCCATGGGATCACAGGCTGATGCCCACCTCTGCCACCACATCGCTGCGTGCCCCTCCTGAAAACTGCCGATGGTGCCTGGTGTTGCCACGGATAGCAGCAACACCGTGCGAAGTATGACTGATTTAAGTGAATGCATTAAATGCAATGGGCTTTCATTACAACCTGCCATCCTTTTTATATCTTTGTTCCATGAGACCGTATTGAAAAAGCCACCACTATAATCACAAATAAAGCCACAAATATGAAAACAAATAAAAGGTAAAGCAATGCATGCAGGAGATGCTGTTATCCTGGTGCTCCAGTACAAATTCAAACGATAAAGAACAAGAGGAGGCGAGAGGGGGGGGGGAACAAGCCTGCAACAGTCCTCCTCTTTGTACTGCTGTCCCCATTAATATCAGCAGCTACTCCTCTAAATTGTGACTCAAGGGGATAATTAAACTATTGCTGCTCCCATTTTCCCCACAGAGCAGCACTGTTACAACAGTGCCCGCTTCTATTGTAGTACGGCAGTAGCGCCTTGGGAGAGCTGCATAATGCTGCAGCCCTAGCCACGTGAGAGGGACCTTTCAAATATTTTCTGAAGTCAGTAGCATCGCCTGCCTTCTTCTATTACAGTTTTCAAACATCAAAGCTGCCCTTATTTCAGCATTTACTCAGGAACCATTGAGGTTTCAGTGAAACTGGGAAGATTAATTAAGTGATAGCAAGTTTCAATGTGGGAGACGAATGATTAAAAGTTCTCAAGGTAAGAGTAGGAACTATCTTTTCAGAAAATGGTACCTACTTATATTGATGAATTTCTTGCTCAGTGGTCTATAATGTCACTTCAGGATGAGAGGCTAGAGTGCTGTAAAGAGAAATTCTCTAAAAACTACTCTGCTGACATTGTAACACCACTTAAGTAAAAAGTCAGATAACGCAGCATCACTCAAAATACTGCCAGAGTGATAATATTTTTAACTTATTGAAATGAAAGAAAGACTGCCGATTCATTTGTCTTGCTGTAAGAATTATCAGAGCTGCTTAGGAGAAAATGTAAGCATAGAGGTTTAAATGATTAAGTTCAAGTCAATTTTCTCTACTTATTTTCATTTACAATCAGATCTGCACTTCTAAAAATTATGCAACTGTTAGAGATGGGGCTCTGTCCAGTAATTTCTAAACAAGTAGGTAGAAAGGGAGGGGAGTACAGGCACAAGCAATACAAGCTGTTCCATCCATAGCCCAGTTTTGCGTCAGGAGGCTGTACCGAGAAGAGGCAGCATACAGCGTATCCACAAGACTGTACGTGCTTTGTACTGAGCTGCAGGAGTTGATCCTGGGGAACACACGGTTGTGGTGAGGGCTGCCCAGTACAGAGAGCACGCAAGAACCAACAAGTGATAACATTTTGTATTGGGCTAGTGACCAGGCAAGCTGAACAGAGACAATAGGCTCAGTACCCCATTAGTAATGGCTTCTGATGCTATCTACTTCTTTCAAATTCCTTAACTTATTAAAAGTGATTGAAAAATTAAGTCTTTCCAGTTTATGCAGTCTTTAATCCAATGCAGGTCAACAAGGCTATGCCAGAGCAGCATATACATATTCACTAGACTCTTCTGAAGAGTAGCAAAAGTAAATGATTATTTTTAATTTCAGGAGTTCCTGCTTTTTCATTCTTAAAATCACTTTCTCCACTATTTATTATAGGGCAATCACAGGTCAAACATACCCAGCAAAACACAAACAACCCTCTGCTGTGCAGTATAATGAAACTCAGCTAGGAACCAGTCATCGATGAAACAATCAATAGCACACATGTCTGAAGAAAGCAAGTAGGTTGTAATATCATCTGTATGCCTGACATTTACCAGTGATAACATTAATCCCTCGAAGAAAACTGCTATACCTCTCAATATTATATTTTTACCCAGAAGTATCCAAAGAATTAATGATAAAGTTGATTTTGAACAGTGCTTTAAACTGGAAATCAGTCTAGTGTTTAAATTAAGCAGTAGATTGAAGTGGCTAACTGTTATTAACCCATGATTAAGTAAGAGAGCTGCAACTACTAACTATAAAAAAAGTTTGTGCTGCTTGTCACGCTGTCCCGAGTCGGGTGACTGATTTTGAGATGCTGAGTGCATGCTAATTCCTGGGGTATCCTTAGCAGTTGGGGAAGCGAGGTTCACAGTCTCTCAAAACAACCTCTCTGGTTATTTAAATCAGTAGTTTTCATCTGTTTCCAGAGGGAGGACACGCTGCAAAACCATTCAAGCACTTGTTCACTCAGACATTGGCCACACTGCTGCCCACACAGCCCAGTCCTCAAAGCAACCTCTTGTTTATTCCCATCATACTGCACAGCAGCAAAAAGGGGAGAGAAAAAGTGAGCCAAAAATAAAGGCTAAGGCAGTGAGAATGAAGTTCTTCGGTGAGCTGTCTTGGGCCAAACCCTTCATTTGCCTTTCATGTAAAAAACCCCATGATTCACATCCTGTCGATTTGGAGATGTCATGGAGTAAAAATCTGCCTACATGAGGAAAGGACAACTAGAGCAATATCTTTACACCACATACTTTCCTCTGCAGTGCAACCTCAGGCACATAACTCAAGAAAAACTGCTTGAAATTCATGCCTCCCAGAATACTATCTATTGAATGTCTCTTGCCTTGCAGGAAGCTGGAACAATAGGTGAATCAAAGGCAGCAGGAAAATCAGAAAAATCACCCTGTCAGGGGGCAGAGAATGGGAGCTGAGAGGCAAGTACCAGAAATAGCCAGAAAATTGATATTATTTCTGTAAAAAGAAAAATTTGAAGATTTTGCTGGGGGAGGAGGAGAGGGGGTGGAGAAAGAAATCCCAGACCAGAGCACTTTGCCGCTCTGAAACATCACTAAGGTAGAGCACATCTTTAGACTTGAAATATCAGCCAAGCTGAAATTTATTACTTATACAAACATGTTGGATGTTATAGTCAAAATAAACAAACTACTGACTTATCACAGAAATACAAAGCACAATGTATTTACCCAAGGAATTTTCAAAGAACTTAATTTTTTTTTTAGTACATAACATACATGCTTTTTAGCCCTACCATCCTATGATGCCCTCAGCAAAAGCATTCTCCAACTGACTCTAGATGCAGAGTGAATTTGCCTTACAACAGGATGCTCAGGTCCCACAGAGCTGCAAGATTGCCTCCCCTCCTCAAGTCCTGTACAGCTGCAACCCATTATCAGAATGGGGGGGAGGAAGGGCAATTTCAGGCTATTTTTTCCTACTCAAATTCTACACAGAAAGCTTAGCAAACAAACTGGCTCTATCACTCAGGTACAATCTATGACCATAGTCTCTGTTGTATTAAAAGGAAGGCTAATAGTATTAGAAGTGGTCAAGTCAAGAACTGAAGTACTAAGAAGTGTCAGAGGTTGGCACTTTCAGTTTAGCTCATCCCTCTTGGGACATATAACAATATATTATGATTTAAGCATGCTTAGTTTATCATTTACTATTCCAGACAGGCTATTTCCCTAGGCAGACCATGAAATAATGCGGGATCAGCAAAAGTTACCCACCAAACTAACAAGTATCATGTGGACTGAGGCTTTTTTTCAGAAACCAAATCCAGACATGTTTCTGAGAGCACAGACAGCACACTTTTGATAGAGGTGACATTTAGCTGCTGGATTCCAATCTCTCCTCCAAAGTATGCAGGAAACAGTTTCAGAGACGTACTTATTTAACACAGACCAAGGTGTAGTATCTCCTGAATTCATTCCCAGTAATGGTTGAAATATTTTTATTAAACACTCCTAAAATGGGAATATGCAAGTGCAGCAAATATCCAGCCAAAAGAACATCAACCAGAATGATTTATAACCATCAAAGCTATGAGGGACTGAAAACAGGACCTTCAAGTGAAAAGCATTAGACCCCCTCAAATGTGAGCGTGCTACCTATATTGCCCATTTTCCTCTCAGGTTTAACAACTGCAAATGCTTCCTTTACAAACTAGAAAGGCTGATCGGTAAATGAGTCTTGATTTTCTCCTAGGAGTTACCTGGATGCATGAATACAGTCCCCATTTAATTTAGAGAGCTGTGTGTACGTGTTTGAGGCCAATTTGTGCACGAAGGCACTGGTCGCTCTGACCACAGCAGGCAGGGCAGCCCGACGGGACCCTACCGAGGCTCCCTGCGTGCAGTGCCCAAGGGCTGTGTGCACTTAGAGCGGGCACATCCACAGTAAGGATGTTTCATATGCCAGGTGCCACTCAATCAAAGCATTTGTATTAAGAAGCCTAATTAGCAATTTATATTACATAGTGGCAATAACATTTTTAATGCATTGAACATAACTGGTTGGAATACTAGTAGGAACCACTGCAGAAAGCAGTATGCCTCACATGAGCAAAAATTACAACATCTAAATGAATGAATGCCAAAAATGGGGATGGATACTGCTGCCAGATCAGCCTGATACTTGCGTATCTAATAATGGCATAGCTGGGAGAAACACACAGTTAAGAGGCAACATAAAACAGGAGAGCTGTACTTGCAATTATAGGGTGACAAGGCCGTAACACTACAACATTTACACTTCATATAAATCAGCTCCTCAGATGGCCCTTAGTTGTAAAAGTGTCAGTCAGTCAAACCACCGTCCTCAAACTACCACTGTTTTTCAGAATAATTCCAGTGTGCAGCTGGACACTCATGTTACCACCTAAAGAGCCACTCAGACAACCAGAAAGAAAAAGGCTGGAGAAGTACTTGGAAAGCGCGCTGGTTTCCAAAGGAAAAACCCACAGAAGCAAATCACATGTTTGTCTTTTGCTGTGATCATAACTGTTTCACACTCACTGAACAGTAAACATTCGGAAAAACAATTACACAAAATTACAGGCCAAAATATTTTGTTACATTTACAAATAGGAATGTATTTGTAAAAACATGCATCTGTTCCGGGTTAACAGGAGTCTCCACCAAGCCGTCACATTTGGTTTAAACATTGTTCTACAAAGATCCTTAAAACATATTCCTAAAGCGAAAAGCATTCACCAAGTGTGATTGGTACTATGTGCAGTTTATTACTTTCTCCTGAGTTTCAGACAAACCCCACTTCTCTACTCAGTTTTAGCACAGTTTCCTGATAATTTAACTTAAATTCTTAATACCCATTCAGTTATCCAGTCTCCAGAGTACTTTAGATTAATAATGAATCGTCTCCCGAGGACGGTGAAGTGTTGGGGTTATCTCCTGGGCTGGTGAAAACAAAGGATGCCATTGACTCTGAAGCAACTGTGCTGAGTTATGCCATCTCCTACAGCCCAGAGAGCTGAATTACTTTGTCCACATTGACAAAGGGAGTTCATTAGACAAGCTCTGCTGACTTGTGATGGGGAAATCTAAGAGGTTACTGCCCTTGTCTGTTCGCCTGACTCCACCCTATAATTGATGGCAGTTTGAATTAATACACCCTTGCCTGATCTGGTCCACGTTCACTTCTGCCAAGCCTGCAAGGCAGGTGGTAACTGTAGCTGCAGGATTAGGTAGAGAGAGGAGGACTGTGACCTCTTGGCTCACCCTCAGGTTAATGGGCAGAGGTCATTTGCCACAACCTTCTACAGTATCAGAAGTTATCCTGACTCCTAACACCCAGCTCAGCTCACCCCATCTCTTGAACATCTCATGGGGTAAATCCTACCCCAAGTGAAACCAGGGAGGGGTTGGAGGGTTTTTTTAATGATATCATAGTCCCATTTTTGTGATATTAATAGATAACTCAGAGGAGAATGTTTTCTATTATTCTAGCAAGTCATTTGATGCATTATGATTTATATGAGGAATCTAGGATACAACGCATAATGAATCCAAAGTAATTAAGAACAAATCTTTGCACCCCTTTAGAGAGTCACTCTGTGTATTTTCAAGGTAGTAAGAAGAGTAAAATGACAGGCTGCAGACAGGGGCCCAGCCCTGCACAGGGTACATATCCATTCGTAAAGGTGGATTAAAAAAAACCAAAAATATATAAGTATGTAGCAGCTATGCTAAAAGAAAGCAGAAACTTCATCATACTCCCCATATGTTTAGTTTTATTTAACCACAAAATAAGCAAATACAATGTTAAACAGAGACATGAACGGAAGAGGCAAAGAAGATGTCACAGTCTGGTAACAAGCCATTTTACCCAGGATAAAAAGCAGCATCTCCACTTCCCATTATCATAACCTCATTAATTCTGTTATTTATGATTTATAATCACAAACATAAATTAACCATCACAACCATCACTAACCAACATTTATACCATTCTTAAATCAAAGGACTCTTCCCCACCCTAAAATAGATATTTCAACAGTGAAAGATGTAGTAGATATACATCTCAAAAGAAAGTCAGATCAGCTTATAGGAACACAGGGACAAGCCCATCCCTGTGCAATACTCTCAGTATTAGAGCAGCCTACAGAGCCATTCTGGTAGCCCTACTTGTTCCTTCCCCAGCTTATAAATTCACATTTTATGGGAGAAGCAAAACCACTGCCAACCTACTCACCAGATAGCTCTCTGACTAGGTTTGGAGAAACTCAATCCACACAATTGACCAGTCCAGTGTACAGCTCCCTACCCTTGCTGCCTGTGTCCCCAGCAAACACAAAGTAGCATGCCTGGCACCTCTTCAGGTGCATCATCCCCTGCAGCTAGGGCAGTTTCTTGCATTGATTATTCAAAGACACAACGAGAGAAACCACCATCTCCTCTGCTGAGGTTACTCTATTTTAAAGCATAGCAATGAGTTGCCTATTGCTTTGGGGTCAGCAACATCTGCCACCGCCTGTCTCAGAAGAGGTGCTGGCAGGTGCTGATCTAAAACATAAAGCAGGAAAATAGGGACTAAAACCTGTACACAGAAGCAGCACCCTTCAGCTTTACCCTGGCTATCACTTTTTCCTCACTCATTCTTCACACCTGTGGTCAATGGTCTCCAAAGAAGCTCCCCTTGAGACATGCAGCACGCAGCCAAGAACTTGTCTCCACAAGCTCATCATTAACAAGGTTCACCTTCAGCAATACCTCCACCTTGCTTCAGCCAGCCCAGCTGCACTAAAGAAACCACCTTTATAAGCCGCCCCCCTCCCTCCACCACTCTTCAGGCAAGTAATTTGTATTTATGCCTTGCACCTGATCCTCATCTCATTATTTGCCTGCACCTGTGCATAGAAACCCACCCTTTTGTGGGCTGGCCACCACAATTCAAGTTCAATAAACTCACATTTGGGGAAATGTGAGCCTAATTATTCTTACTGTTTCTTATTTTTGTTATTTATGAAGGAGAGAAAGCCTGAAATTGTGCTTTACCCCCCAAAACCTGATTTTTTTATAGAGGGAGTGAGTGAGAAAGAAGGGCTTTAAGCTAATGGCAATAAAGGCAACACCAACAAACAAGTATCCTAGCCTTCAGGAATGGAGACTTTGAAAACTCATTAAAGGCGTAGAAGGATGGAAAGCCCACCAAAATCAACACAAATCTTTCCATTTACTAGAGCGGTCTTGAATTAGGCCTTTGGAAATTAAGCTCACACACACAACTGCGTAGACCATCATGTGCACAGTCTTCTACCAAGTGCTCAGAGTAATCTCTATTAATTCTACTTTAATAACAAACTGGCAGTAAAGGTGCTGATACTAATTGCTGAGCATTTCTTTGCTAAAATCAATCCTTAACACTGACCACAATAAATGAGTTGGGCTTTTATATAAAATTCATACTTAAAATAGCTATGAATCTTCCTAATGTGTCATTTGACATTTGTTATTACTTGGCTGTGGACTGGCTTTGAATATTTTATGAAATATTTATGGCAGAAGGGGATATGGGATTCATGAGAGCAAGACACATACAATATGCTGAAGATTAGTGACAATTACCACAAGGGTAAAATTAGTATAATCAACCATCACTTTCTTGTGAAAAAATACAGACTTAATTGGTGGCAGGTGGATATTTCTTCCATTTTAAAACTGCACTTAGTTGGGACTGATTTGCATATTTTTCTTCACTCTTGTAGGATTAAATAAAATTCTGTTTAAATGTGAACTTGGCTAATTAACTCCTGGTAAACAGAGAAACGCTACGTTCTCTTTAAAGAAACATTTTGTAAATTCCCTTTTCATCCCCAATAATTTGTCAGGAGAAGAGAAGAATAATTATGTGCATCGCGCATCCAGCTAATGTTCAACAGATTGTGAGCAGGTAAAAGTGGAATTTAGGAAAAAAAAAAAAAGTTTGTTTTGTTGTCCTTGCTGGAACGTGGATTGAATTCAAAATCTAAAATTAAAAATTATTGCAAAAGTTCCATGATTTAAAAAAGCAGTGTTTCTAACTTGGTCCCTTGCAATTCTCTCCAGTGATAATGACAGATCCCATTTTAGAGAAAGAAACACTGAGTTAGGGGACATCAGCTCTTGCTGCACTCAGCGTCTCCAAAGTGAGCTGTGTTTGAGACTTCTCTAAGCATATTCTGTATTGGCTGTTGACACATAAAATCACATCCTTTCCCAACTGAGTACCATAAAAGTCCCTGTGCAATGGCTGTATGTTGCCCAGGTCCAGCAGCTTGAACTCTGTGAGCCAAACTCTAGCCGCTTTCATTTAGTGTGGAAGAAATGATTAAGCAGTCATTTGGTGAGAAGATTTTTCAGACTGAATGGAAATTCACCTGCTTTTATTTGTGCAAGGCTTGAGACAACATACACACTTTGAAGAGATTTTGCTTCTAGATTTATGTACACTGCTAGTGCAGAGGCAGTGAAAGTAAGTCAAAATCTGCTCTCATGTACATTGCTGCACCATGCGCTGAAGTCATATATTTAATAAAGAGCTGGAGTTTGCCTTGCATAGCAAATCTGTAGTTACAATCATGCAACAAGACTTTTCAAGGGATAGCTGTGGCTGAAGGACCACTAAATACGTGATTCCAGTCAGGGCTAAAAACCTTTACTTTCGGAGAAGTTTGGATGGGACTCCCTGAAATGGCTTCTGGTTTTAGCTTGTGCCCCTTCCAACTGGACTAAAGAAAGCAACACAGTGACAACAAAACTAGCATATCATTGCATTACCATAATTCATATATCACCTAATTAATAAATGAAAACACAAGTCATGCTGCTAGTTTGACCTGGGATTAGTACTCCCATGGAGGCTTACGCTGTTATTTTCCTTGCTATACACCTTTCCCTGCCGGAAGATTAGCAGCTTTAGGACCATATTTATTTATATGTATCAAATATTTATTTACTTTTTTAACAATAAGATTCAAAGCTATTTAATACCAAGTTTCCCTTGCCCACCAAAACAGTGTTTCTCATGCAAATGCTTGTACCTCCATGACTTTGTTCTCTTGAAATCTCTAAGGGTTAGGTGCTTTGAAACCTAATGGCATTATGGCGTAAACATAGCAATGTATTCTGCATAATAACACCCTATCGTAAGGCATTTTGTTGTTTTTATCTAGGAACAGACCTAAACAGCTCTGTCTTGAGGAAAAAAACCCCCAGTATATGTATTTAAGCAGATAACACAATTCCTTTGGAGACTCCGAGTTCTTCTCCAAGTGCATACATACAATTTTCATTAGCATTTCAAGGAACATGAAGCAAGGAGAGATCTCGGAGCCTGTTTCTTTGGCTGTTGTGAATATCCTGGCTGCAGAAATGTTAATGTTTTTATGTATTACCTCCATCTGCTTCAATCCTGTTAAATTTAGGTGTGCTATGTATAAATATGAATACGTTTGAGTTAGTGTATGTTTTGCCTATTTTTTAGGCACTATTTGTTTTCTTCCAGAAAGCACAGCTGTCATTGCTTTCATTAGCAAAGGGTACTTTTTACTTACTCTTTGAATTATAATATTGATTTTTCCCCCAGCACTGCTGTTTGGTATAGTGTATTGTTAAATGACTCAACAAGTTTAAACCCTTGAAAATGGGGTTTGTAATGGAAGTGCTGGCACACCCTTAACTACATCGTCATGAGCTGTGATGCTGCACTAAATGGATTGAGCCACACTGACCCCCCCTCCCAGGACTGAAGGCCCAAACACCTTGAAATATAATTTCGGCAACACCGTTATGTGGTGATTCACTACTTGGATTCAAAATAAATTCTATGAAATTCAAATGAGCCGTTGGAACGGATAACTACAGCTGAGGTGCTGGAAATGTCTCACAAATCAATCATCTCAGGTGTGAACAGAATTTCCAGGTTGGTTTCCTACATATTTTATTTTTGTGGGTTTCTTTGAAGTTGAAATGTCTTTTTATTTGTAACATTCTTGCCCCTGAGTCTTTCTTCTTTTCTAAATATTCACTCCTTCCCCATAATCCCTTTATTCCGTTCTATTTTCCAGCCATAACTCCCTTGACATGCTTTTCAAAAGCGTATTGTACTGAGGCCCATCCGGATGCACATTACGCTTTTAGTTTTGTCTCCACTTCCCTCCTATGGGCAGTCGAGTAGCTGGAGTCTTTCTGGATCTTGCTTAACCAGCATTTAGGACAGAAATACCCTCATGGAAGTAAAAGTTACAGTGGCCTTTGGGTTACTCTCAGGCCATGCCCACACCCGTCCTGCGTTACCCCAATATCTCATATCTCACATAAAAGCGTTCACCTGAGCAGGTACAGCAGACTAGCAGATTGCTGCAATGTCACACATAAACTCACCCTAAATTAATATCTTTATGTGCCTATTCCTTCGGAAGAACCCATTTCTGCAGACCTCATGGTCAGTGCAATATTTTAGTATTTCTAGTGTAATTATATTCCCTTTAATAAGCACTATACCAGAATGCCTTTCTATGGAAGATATATAGACAACTTCATACATACTTGCTGAGGCCTTTTCTTAACTACAAAAAAATGCAATCCATGAAGCCTCGGAGGCATTCTGGCTTCACTAATACTCACATATTAGAACAAATAAATGTGGATTTTTGGATCACATCCAACTGAAATATCACATCAGCCTGTGGTTTCCTTTTGAACGATTAAATATTGTACCAAAATAATTTTAGTGCAGCTATTTAGGGGGAAAATATGATCAGAGAACCAGAGAAAATACACATATCGGTAGGCTACGCAGCAGACGGCGATGGAGGCACCCCTGCTCTTCACTGCATTCCCTTCCCTGCTGCAGGGCACTCCTAAAACCTTGGCGGTTTTAGGAAGTGGTGCAGAGGAACAGTGCCTGCCCAGAGTGGTGGCAGGGAGGGAGGTGTTTTGCAGCCAAGCTTCTGGGCTGCAGCCCATCGGTAGATGGGGGCTGGACCAGAGCCTCTCCCGTGTAGTGCTGGGCACATGGCCGATCCTCCCCTCTGATTTCTCTGGTTGCTGTTTGAGCAGCCCTCCACCCACAGATGGATCAAGACAGGCTGGTGTATCCTGACCCCAAAATACCAGGTGGAATAGTAGTGTGGCTTTTCACAAAGGCTGGCTAGAAAAGCCCTATCCTCAACTGCTCGCCTATCAAACCCCGTGCTGGAAGTGAGAGAGTTAAAAGTACAGCTATTTGCAGTTATACTTCACTTTTGAAAAGCTAGATTTCAGAGATACTCATTAAAAGATGAATTCAGCCTGTGTCCTTGAGACAGTTAATGAGATATGCTAATTTAAAATAAATAAGTCTGGTATGAATTCTTGATAAGAAAACATCTGCTTGGATCTGTTGCTCACTTTCAGGGGAGGTAACTGGGTCTGAAGACAGCAAGATATGATAAGGACTATGCAGCCTTCTTGAAGGCAACAGTTTAAAAGAACTGATTGTTTTTTAAGTTAGCCCTGGAAGAAATTTCTTCCATCCGACTTCTTTTGGATTTAGAGATGGAGAGAGGCAGGCCTGGGGCCAGGAAGCCGCTAAATGAATTAGAAAAGGAGCCTAATCGGCCATCAAAGCCATCGGGGAGAAAAGCAGTACTAAGGCACTACATTTTTCCCAAACACCTTTAGGATATCTGGCAAAGAGAATGGATTTTGCCTGAAAGTCACCACTAGAAGGAACTGAAAGTAAGCATCACCCACATTAACTGCAGAGCGTTTAACCCTATTTTCCACCTGCACGGCACAGTGTGGGTAGCAGCCAGTGCATTCCTCCTCGGGTGAGCTGGCGCAAAAGTGCGTTTTACCTTTCCTGACCTTGGCAGGTGAAGCAGAATGACTTTACAATACAGATGGACGCATAGGTTTGGGACCTGGAGGTGCACCAGGTTTTATTATCGGGGGGGGGGGAGTTTTTTGGACTCAGTCGCAGTAATGTGCTATCATATTTTTATATAGACATCCTTGCACCATCCCTTAAAAGTAGCGGCTTGGATAACTCCTGGTAGAAGTCACAGAGCAGCAAAAGGTGGCAGGAGAAATCATACTGCTCCTTTGTAGCTGGTTAACTCTCCTCTGAAAAGTAAGAATTGCCATCTCCAAAATGATGACATTTTGTCCAACACCACAGAAGCAAAGCGCCTTGGTACAAGCAGTTGACCTCTCTGGCTATCAGTTACAATAATGCTTATGTAGTATTGCTGAAGTTTTTGAGCTTTGCAGTCATATAGTGACATAGTGCATGCACTATAAAATTTTCTAGAAGTTTAGAGAGGTTAAATATTCAAAGATTATGGATACTCACCTTTCAAAACTTTCAGATCCAGCCATTTGAATTTTTTATTTAAGTCTACGCACCATACTTTATTATGGGTTTTTAATTGTACAGTGTCAAAATCTACTGGGTATTTAATTCCTTGTACTTAATAACATGAAATTAGGACTTTAATTCCCTTCCATCAAACCATTCCTTTCCAGTTGCACCACTGCAGCCAGGAATGGCCTGAACTCAGCGCTGTCTCCGTGCCTGAGGTCATGCAAGAAGAGGAGATGATGTCTGAGAAGTATTATTTGCATTCACCAGCCTGACTTAGGCTGAGGTTGGCCTCCTGTGGTATGCTGGGATCAAGATACGGCTGGAAGATCCTATTGCATTTTGACATTTCCTCACCTCTGGCTGCACTGGCTTTAGGGCCGTCGCAAAAAGTAAACGCACTGCGCTCACAGGTCTGATCTCATCCTTTAGATATTCCATCTCTAAAAGACTGATACCTCCAAAAAGGACCTGATAAGGTATTTGGAAAACATGACAGTACCTGCCTATGTGCTAGTGCCTGAATGCCGGCTTCCTTCTATGATCAGAATATGCTTGCATAGGTTCACATTCCTCAATTTCATGTCTAATAACAGTAGTCAATTCTTAATATCCGTTTCTCTCTGGTAAAACCTAACTAATCAAAAAGCTAAAACAGATCATTTGACATAAAATATCTGTTCTTCCCCACTCCATTATTGTAACAATTACATTATATATATTTTTTTCTCTAAAACATCTTGTTAAAGCGCAGTAATTTTTTTGCACACAGATTTTTATTATATAATCATAATAACATAATTCACTACTATTATTGTCAGACACATCATCTTTGCTTATCGTATTTTTCTCTCATTTTCCTGAGTTGCTTTGTTCAGTACTGTGTACATGTGCAGTCAGCATGATGCTGAGTCACTTAGCAAGTGAATCAGATATTTTTATAGTCCGGAATTTTATGTTTGCGCCGAGAGCTTGCAGCTCCCAGTAACCTAAGCTTCAAATCCACTTTACTCATGTCTTTAACGTAGAGTTTGACCCCTGAGTTTATTTGTGACAATAAACTGAGAATTTTATAACAAATAGTATGCACTGATGTACACTTGGCTATTTGTAATTATGAAAGATGATTGCCTCCTTCTCAGTTACTGCTCGCTACTGCAGCTGGCTACTGGACTTCATGAATAAATGATCTATACCAATACAGCCAGTTCTGTTACTCTGAATATTTTGTTCAAATGGTGTAAATACCAATACTCGGTATATGGAATTTAAGTAGAAATGGTCCAAAATATTCTGTACAATTAATGATTACCAAAACTGTAACGCTGATTCCAAACTCTTATCTATGCATCACGTAAAATGGGAATATCTGAAGATATTGCATTTGCATTTGTCTAGAAGAAGGTTTGGAATCAGGGCCGGATTTCAGCTGAACAGGTATTAACAAAGCTGTCATTAAGCCACTTGCCTTTTATTTAAAAAATCAGAGTCATATCTCTAGCTGGTATAAATCAGTAAAACTTCAAAAGCATCATTATATATACCATTTATAGATGTACAGAGACTCCATTCCCAAGTCATCTAAGTTTGAACTTTACTGCATAAAGGACAACAAAAGTCAATTTACATTACAATTGCTGAGTAATTCAGCAGAGAAGGAAAATCTAGACTGCATTACTCTTTACATTGCATAAATTGCTTTACGTCTTTAATAAGGTGGGCTAATGGTCAGTCATTAACATGTTTATATATTTAGCAACTAGTCTATTTTATGATCTCAAGATTCACTTTGAAGAATATCCTTGTCATAATTCCCTTTACTACAGCTTAATTCAAAGGTTCCACTTGTACTTTCAGCTATGTTGCATGAGTGCTAATGAAGCACACCACAGAATCCTTGCTTTTCTGATACTTGTACCTTGCTTAATCACCTTTATGAACATGCCACTCACTCTTGTAAAACAGCTTAATAGACTTCATGCACCATGCTGGGAGCCAGCTGGGAAGCTCTTCATAAAACACGATGGGGATAAAGGTGAAGACTAGCTGA
This sequence comes from Fregata magnificens, assembly GCA_013389945.1. Taxonomy (NCBI): domain Eukaryota; kingdom Metazoa; phylum Chordata; class Aves; order Suliformes; family Fregatidae; genus Fregata; species Fregata magnificens. The sequence continues at coordinate 101,717 of WAAD01025016.1, forward strand.
CTGACAGCATTCAGAAGAGCTGAGGCTTTCACCGCCCTGCTCTTGTGACTTAAGCTTTGGTTATTATGATTAGTAAATATTAATAGTATTACTTGTATTGCCTGGAAAGCTCAGCAGAGATTGGAGCTCCATTGCTCATTATGCTGTACAGACACAAGAAGAGACAAAACTGCTTTAGAAGGATTTGCATCCAGGCAGGCTCCCTTCGGACAAGGGAGGGGGAAAAGTGTGGGACACGAGCAGGTGCCTGGCGTACGAGGGACCAGGGGAGCATGCAGAAAGTGGCCAGGTGAAGAACTGGACCCTAATATCCTGAATTGTAAGCATAACATCCTCTTTAGTTCCTTTCTAAACAGCCAGGGATTTACAAATCAGTCCGGGTTCCTCTGCACAGCGAAAATGTTGAACTCACTCAGAAGCCAAGTCAGACCTTTCCGCATTATTTCGAAGTGAGCGATCTAGAATCACGAAGGCTTGCAGATACCTGCAACACATGGACATTTGGCAAATCCTGCCAGTGCCTGAGATGTCATAATAAACTGACATACATATGTTTATTTTATGTCTTTTTGTGATGCATCTTGGGGATATGATTTTTCCTTTTTGCCGTAATCAGTCAATCAGAAAACTGGTACCTTTCCACAGACAGAAATAATGCATTGACACTGCCTGACTGCAATATATTAAAATTTAAATTACCCTCTGGTCTGCTGTACGAATCATATTAACTGATCGTAAATACACAAAAAAGGCAGTACAATAAAATTCAGAGAATGAAAAATCACTGAGGTTCTTCCAAGTTTCATAAAGAAAAGATAGGATAAAGGTCTGAAGTTTACTTACCAAATGTTTATAAACACTAAGACAATTTTTTAAGAAAATCAGTATCATATTCTAAGAAGGCATTCCTCTCTGACATTTCATTTGGCAGCTCTAACCATAGCCTGGGTAGAAATCAATTTGCAGTAACTATGAATTGCTATTTAATTTGGGGGCATGCACAGCTTAATTGAGAAAGTGTGTTAAAAGTCGACAAGCCAGAGTCACATCTAGTAACTTAAGTTCCCCATGGCAAGCCCACGATAATCCAAGGATCAAACTGTAGCACCATTGTTTCAGTAATTAAGTGTACAGTGCCAGCAAAGACTAATTTTGTTCACATAGTGAGCTCCTGCAATAGGAAGCTGCATGAGACTTTATACTGAGATACAAGTGTGAATTAATTTCTGTAATGGTCCAAGAGGGATTTTGCAGATTTCTGTTACTTTCTTAGATACTTTTATACGGAAAGAAGGGGCATATTTCAGTACATAAATATTATTCTTGTTCAATTGCCTGGGTCCTTTCCATTCTGATAATTTCAATAACTGTGTATGGAACATGAAATCAATCCCCAGTTGTTTTGTCTAAACGTATCTATTTAAGCAGAGAAAATGTGGAACTGTGGAACTTTTGTTACAGTTTATCTGCATGGAACTATGTTGGGGATCATTCTGGGTTTTTCCTACAGAGAATCATATTAAAATGCATTTTACAGCTCACATGAAAAAGCACCCATTACTTCATTGCAGAGCCTCTCAACACTACTTTTTCACACACGTATCTCTGCCTTTCCCTCTCCCCACCATGGTCAAACACTCAATCCAGAACACTAGTTCTTTCAAACAGACCGTTTTACGTAAGGCTTAAGAATCCACCATTATGGCTGTTTTCCTTTTTTTTTTTCCTTGCCTGTTGCCAGTCTGAAATTTCCAAGTCAAGCTCATCTGAAAATTCACAGTATAATACTCCTGGCCTATTAAAAAAGAAATCAACCCCTAGTTTGGCTGATGTTTTTCGAAATGTGTTTAAAAACCATCAGTGCTGGCTTTAGTTTTGGGCAGATACCCAATAAGATCTTGGGAGATTGCTACGGCTGTGGGATGACCCACAGTAAAACTTTCTTACTACAGTGAAGGAAAGACTGTTAGAATAGGTAGCTTCTGATTACATGTAAGTGTTTACATTTACTTCTCTGGATCCTATTAAATTGGTTTTGTCAGAAAAAAACCAAGGTTCATAAATAAGGTCCAAAGACAAACTCTTTACTTTTGCAATGGGCAGGGTGGCAGAACACGTCAGATATTCTTCTTGAAGGCTCTCCAGCTCAACCAACATTTCTCCTCAGTCATATTCATGCTCTTTCACATGCGCAGTGTATTTTCAAAGTATTTGCTGCAAATGCATCTTAGACATTTGCTTGCTATACTGAGCTGCTTTATTATAACCACACTCAGCTCTAGCAAATCACTTTATTAAGGAGCAAAATAATTAACAGACTTCCTGGTGTTTCACGGGAGTGTCTTGATGCATATCCACCTCTCACACATGGTGTGCATCTCAGGGTTAAAGGAAAATTGCAAAAAGCTGGCAGGACATCAGCTGTGTTGGCATCATTACTACAGGGTTTCTTTTCAAATTTTGAGTTAACAAACCACAATACGGCAGCACAAAAAAAAGAAAAGGATCATGGCTTGAACCCTGCCAGATGGAATATGGAGGCAGCTCAGGAGAACTTGCCAAAAAAATGTGTGTGTGCATGCCTGTGTGTGCACAAACCCTTTATAAAATTAAGCAATCTCTTGAAATTCCTCCACTTTGAGAAGCTTCACATCAAATGTACTTTCATTTGCCAACACCATGAAAAAGTTATCGCCATATATATTCATATGCACATTAGTTTCATCCAGCTACTTTTACAGAATCTAATGCACTGTTCTGCTTCTGAATTACAGAGAGATACATACAGTTATGATATACATATTCACACTTGTAACTGCCTGGTAAGGGCACAGGTAAATGCTTTTATGTCAACACACTAGCTTCAAACCTTCCACTTTTACTAATTACCTGTTCTTCATAGTTGGTCAGCTAGTCATATGACATTATTTCCATTTTAATTGTGTGAATAAAACTTTTTAGAATAGCAGAATATGGAACAAAAAGTATCTAATTCTAACACAAATAAATATTAATTTATGAAAGACTAGGAAACTCATTACACAAATATTAATGAATAGGGAATCAAACACTCTAGGTCCTTCCATAATAGATACAAAGCTAAGCCTCAGTTGGCAGTAATCTGCATAACTCCAGGAACTCATAGGAAGCTTAGCAGTTCACACAAGATAAGAGGATCTGAACTTTGCTTCTTGTGTCTCAATTGTATTCTCCCTTTGTCATGGCCTTTTTACCTTGCATAAATATGTGTTAATTAACTTTAATTAAGATAATTACATCATAGCTATTCTACTCACACTTACAATGGTATTAAAAAGATTCAGCTCCTTTAGATTTTTGCTAATGGTGCTAATTCACGTAAAGAGCAAAGTGATATTGCCAGGTCTGAGGTCAAAATCTTTTTTTAGAAAGATTTAGAAATTTGGTCATGTCCTGAAGCTGAATGAAGGTCAAAATTTCAAAATTTTTCAAAAACTGAGATACAGCTAAGTATATACCTAATACAATGGTGAAACAAGACATATAAGAAATGTACATTAGAACAGGTAATAGAAGCAAATGACAATAATGGTAAAAGACTTTTTCTGAAGGATTACATTTTGACTAGCACCAGTAACAATATTCTCTAATCTCATTTGGTCATAGATGTGTAAATACACTATTTTTAACAGGTATAAACACTGTACAGGAAGAGAATAGAATAGTTCAGCTGGAAGGGACCTACAACAACCACCTAGCCCAACTGCCAACTTACAGACTGTAAGAGAAACCCTCGGCTGCCAAAATATTTGCTTTAAACAGCCTGGGTGGGCAGGAGGCAGTGCTAAGCCATCTTTGGCCTCTGCTCACTGGGGCTGTTGGAAATCAGTTTGGGCTTTATTGCAGAGAACCATCTCTGGTCTGATCTAATGTGCTTTTGCTCCAAAAAATAATTTCATAGCTATGTGCTTTTGCTGTAGTAGGTACCCCATCAACTGAAGTAAATAGGAGAGCGTTTAGAGCTGGCTGTGTTGGCTCAGGGTTACTTGTTAGCAAGAAAATCCCTGGCTGTTGGTTTAGAGCAGTTTTGGAGCTGTAGAAATGAGCCTTAGCAGGAACCATTCACCTTCAGTCTGTAATTAATAATATGCGAACCTCCTAATGACTTCCATTCCTATTTATATTATTAAGTAGTGCAGTGATCCTGTGTTACAAAAGGGGTCCTGCACTGTGCTGCAATTCTGCTCAGTGCTTACTCAGTTTATATCCCCTCTCACACTCTCAGATATGGATTAACTAGACCTACGGATGTTTCTGCAGAACACAGCTTCAGCACAACCAGCAGTGAATTAATCACTGCAGCAGCATAATGTAGCTTGGCACAACTGCATTATAGCATTGCAGTCTTGTGCTATAGTTAAGGCCTGTCAGCAATTTCATTATCAAGTCCTATTTTTAGCTGTTTGTAACTTTTACAAAAATAATAAAAGCATTTACAGTGCAGGCTTTATCTGTACAATATTTTTTCCTGGCTGGGAAATGTAATGATATAAATTCTATGCGTGTATGACAGTACAAGTAGTTTCTTCATTTGCATAAAAAATCTGCTGACTTGTGTTTCCTTATATTTTTCTGTTATTTACTGTTATTCTCAAATGCATTCTAATAAAGTTGCAATTTATTGCAAAACTTTCATAGTGACCCAGTAGTACTAATGTAGAATAACGTTATACATGGACTCCGAAGAGCTGAAAACTCAAAGCGCATTATTGTCAGTGATATAGGGGATATTAAGCTGATGATTATTGATGAAGCCTTTCCCCTTGCCTTCACAGGTGAAGTATATAACATGGCAACCTTAGGCATCATTAAGAAAAGTTTTGTTGTGCCAATAAATAAGAAGGATCTGATTCCTCTCCACAAAAATGCAATGTAAATCCAGAGTAATCCCTGGAAGAGCTTTGAAGCTTTTAGTATCTAAATTGATTAAGAGCCCCACTTCCTGTTTGCTTTCTATACAAAATAATTGTTACCATCTATTATGTGTTATATGACAAATTCTGTCAAATTTTGTCATGAATTGCATCTATGGAAATCCAAAATAATTTAATAGATATTGGTGAACTGCTGCTGATTCACCCTGGTGTAACAGAGAGCACAGTTTAGCCTCTCCGCCTTGAAGATGTAAAAGTATTTTCACGTGATGGTTGAGATTGCGAAACTAAAGCCAATTCACAACTTGTGCACCTAGACACAATTCATCTATATATTGTTTTCTAAACAAAGGTTTGCTTTTAAAGGTGGCAATTACAGGTAATTGCATCTCTAATAGTGATATGTAGCTCAATTATAAAGCCCTTCCCTGAGAACTCAGAACAGAAATACATGGAATAGCGTACTTTTTATTTATTTGCTAACATATTTGCTTATTTATTTATTTTGAGCTTTCTACACCTGCTTAGACTGACTCGATAATCGCCTGTTCTAATGCAACACTGATGGGAATGTTTATTAATGGTTACTTAATTACCGAATGTCCCAAAGATCATTATAAGTGTAAGAAACTAGGATAATTAGATTAAATGTTAAATACTGAATTTATGCTTGATAATATCTAAATATGCAAAATCTGCTCAAAACCAGAAGTTCTTCAAACAGCAAGTTCGGCACACTTTTAGGTGAATATTTGTTATCGAAGCAACTTCCAAGCCTAGGTCACCTCTTCAAATGAGTTTCATTAGCTGGCACAGCTTTAGCTGCAGTCTGCTCTCAGGTCTCTATACAAAAGTCACTGCAAAGAGGAGTCTTTTCAACAAGAAAGAGAGCAGCAGGTTAGCGGTAAAAAAAGTGCAGCAGCATCAGTTTGTGCTAAAGCATCTATTCTGATTAGTTGCTGGCCAGGAGCTCCAAGGTATTTTTCCATTTTAGCAAAGCTTTTTCTATTTAATACTCTTCCTGTTCTTACCATACAAACAAGGGTAAGTTTGTCTCACCAGTTTATTCCTCAGATTTTGTATCCATGTTTATCAGGGAAGGTTTTGCACACCTTCGGTGTTTGGCTTTCTTAGAGCTGTTCCTCTCCATTACAGCATATAACTGGATGGACCCTAGAAGGAGAACGAGAGAGACAAGACCTGCTCAGCATCAGCAAAGTTGATGCCTGAAGCAAAATTATGATTTAGATTTCTCCATTGCCTTCACACTCCCATTAAACACTTGATGCTTTGTGATCTTGTTAGAGTGTGCTTGTTTCCCACAGGCCCAGTGAGGCTCTGTGGAAAACTTGGGGAACCTGCTCACAAAACAAACAAGTTTTACGTGCTATGATGGGCTCCCTCTGTGCCTCCTTGCCAAGCTTCTTTTTTAGCATCTTCCTTGTGATATTATTTACCTCCATAGTAGTTTGAAGCACCCAAAGCTGGAAGTACACAGCTAACCATACCGGTTAAGAGGTTGCACTGTCAAAACACAAATTGAGCAGCCAAGAGTCAACTGATTGCACCATCAAATGATATTGTAAGAGTCAGGGATTCACATGTCAAGGCCCACAAGGGCAGGAGCAAACTGTTAATATTTACTCTTGGCTATTTTCAGCGGCTTAGACTGAGGACCCTGGGGGAAGCCATCTTCCTCAACACCACCAGGCACCACCAAGGCAGGTATCTAAACACTACTGCAGGATTCTGGGGATGGGCAGTCAGGCCGTGTGCACCAGCCCCAAGGGAAGTTCTGAATTGAGGCTCCTGCTCCCACCACCTCCAGTGCAGGACCTCCTCCAGCCACGACATCTGCAGCGGCCTGGCAGAGCCCAGAAGTGGCTAACAAGGAGCAGTTGTGCCGGTGTCACCAGACCTGAGTTTTGTCCCAGCCTGGAACCTGGAGGGTCCAAAGGAACAGCAGCCTCACTCGGTTTTGTCAGGGTTCAGCAGTCTCAGTCCAGCTGGCATTCATGGTCTCTTTTTTCTTCTGTGGCAAAAACCACTAAAATAGTTATATAATTTTGAAAGCATGTTTAAGGAAACTGCTAAATCTGTTTGCCTAGATAGGAAAAATGTCACTTTGAGGACAGTTGCATATGGAGACAACTTCCATATTATTGTCATTGAAGGAGCCTGTGTGAATGCCACAGTACAGTTGCAGGAAATGATTACAGCCTAATGCTGGCAAGCAGGGCTATCCTGTCATTTTGCGGAGGATGAAGATCTATATGAGTATATTTTATCTTAGGGAAAGGATGAGCCGGCACCCACCGTGTTGGCAGCCCTGTACATTTCCAGGACTTTTTTTTTACCTATGTAACTAATGCAGACTCTAATTCAGTGTTCTCAGATTTTCATCAAAGCAGCAAATGCCTTACACTACAGAGCAGCACGGAGCAGTCAGGCAAATATCCTAAAGAAAAAGTGCAACTTCTTTGTGCTGGAGAAACTTCATTTTCCATGCCTTATAAATGATTCTTTTACTTTATTTGTGCCCAGAGATGGCATCAGTTTTAATGCACCATGACTAAAAATCTATCCTCACTCTGAAAATGCCTTTTCTCTATATATATTTAAATATATATATAAAAGCTGTATCATATATATGTATAAAAGATAGCTATATATATATAAGCTCTATCATTTATATATATGCTTATATCCACATCACCCTGTTTACTGGCATGAATTAATTCCTTTTTGAAACCATTTTTTATTTTTTGTCAGCACAGTAACCTCATGGCAATCAATTCTGATATTTAATTACCTGTTGGGAAGAAAAACCCCTCCTTGTACAAACTGTTGCCTAACATTTTCATTGGGAAATTTATTTCTCCAAGTAGAGATCTCCTAAAATCTCTGCAGAAAACAAACAATTCATGACTCACAATTCACTTCCTTATCCTGCTGATAATTTTGTAGGCTCCTGTTAGATCCTTACTGCAGCCATCAGTTTTCCAACTCAGAAAGCTCTAGTCCAGTTAGTGTTTTCTACAGACAGGTGCCATGTCATTTTTATGGTAATTCTCATGGCCTTCTTGCTATCTTTTCTAGGTCTCCTGCAGCCTTATGGAGATAGGGTAAGGAGAATTATGTATAGTATACATATTTACCACTGATTGATACAGCAGTATAATGATACCTGCTGTTTTGTTCTTTTTCTCTCAGAAATAGCAATCAAATTATTCCACATTAGGAATTACTGTGATATCACGGAGTTTCTTTGTTTTGTTCAGTTTTTTTCTCGGTGGCTATAGGTTTGGTTGTCAGATTCACCAGCTGAGGAAGAGGACCTGAGGCCCTAAGGCCCTGATGAGAATGTCAGAGAATCATTTATGTCACTGCTGTGCAGTGGAAGAAAATTCCTGTGGTTTCCACAGCTTTGAGCCCATGTAATTTACTACTGGCCCAGTGTGGAAGAAAATCCCCACAAAAAATCCCTTCAGGGACCATAAGGAAATCTTTGGCTTTGCCAAAAAATGCCTGCAGGGTTGCAGTCTATGTATGTCACTTGTGCCTAGCTTGAGGGAAGATGATACACATCAGTTTTCAGTCCTGTCAATATGGCATTTTTCATCACCACATTATTTATAAATCCAAAACAAATGATCCATAAATTTTTCCATGACTTGAACAAAAAGTAACTCTAAGCATTGGAGCAGACCTGTTAACAAGAAGAGACGCTGCACATCTAGCATGACCTTGAGGTCATTGTAACCACCTGCTTGGATTCAGCTACCGAACTGGCCTAATTCTGTTCTTGCTGGAGTTGTCTGCTAGTGGGAAAAAATTGTACAGACAGATATAGATATACACATTCACACATGCATATATAGATAGAGATATATTAATAATAATTAAAAAATCCTTCTAAAGGATCAGGATTAGCACCTCACAGGTGACGAAGAACTCATTGTCAGGATCTCAGCCCTTAGAGCACTCCATCGCCTGTCTGGCATACAGCCAAAAATAAGTATGCTGCCTGGGTAAGGTTTTTCAGAATATTAATGGCTTTCATAGTCCATGCTATCCCGGATTCATAACTTCTCAAGGAGTGGGCAGACACAGGTATTTCTCATTTAGCCATTCCTTTCACAACATCCAACAACATTCCCCCCCAGGCGCAGAGGTGTCGCACTCAGCAGGGCAAGCCAAGGACAGTGCTGCTACAGCCCTGGCAGTTCAACAGAAAAACTGCCTGCTCCTGGTCTCAGGAGGCAGTGTCAGGAAAAGGGGCACTTAATTATTTCAGATAGATGCTGATGGAGTTGAAGAAGTAACTCTGAGCCACCCAGTGAAACGAGATGGATGTGGCTGGGGCGTGCACCGTGTGGCAGCAGTGTCCCTGCATCACCCAGCCCAGCTCTGCCTGCTGGCACAGGTACTGCCACGGGGCAAATGGCTGAACCAACAGCGAGGAGCAGCCTGATAAATGGTTTGCTTCTTGTTCCACTTTATGAAGGAAATGCAGGATAAATACAGCATCCCTTTTGTTTGTAGTAGACAAGTGTCCTCTTCACAGAAGACACCAAGATAAGAGCAGTGGTCTCCCAGGAGGAGCCACCACAAGGACAGGGGCAACCTGCATCCCTGGAGAACCCAGAGAAGGGTCCTGGGTGGTGTCTGGGGATGCTTGTACCTACCTGGCTGTGCAGTCGGAGCACAAGCCCCAGTTTCCTTAACAGTAATAAATCAAGGTAAAAATACCAATGTACAAATTAATATATTCATATGTAATTCATTAATTCATGTATAAAACCACTATAGTATGTTAATTCAGATTGACAGTGTCAAGGCAGTACCCCCTACTTCCCTTTCTGAAGGGAGAATATCAGAAATGGTACATTTGATTCCCAGTTCTAACTACAGAGCTGTACAGGTTTCAGATGGCTGTGTTTTAAAACCTCAAGAAAATACTGTTTGTCGCACTTGTTTGTCATGCTTGAGCCTAATGTGATTTGAATGAGAGGAGATATTAAACCTGCCAACTAATATATTTATTGTAATATACAGGAAATATTAAAGGTAGATATTTTAAGGAGATAATATATGATACACATTATAAAGAGAGAATTACAGAGAAGAGATACTAAACCTGGTATATATTGGGAGAGGGGAATGGTATATACAAGTCAGTGATCTTTTGTTAACCCCACAGCAAATGTAGCTATATTCTGCTCTACCAAGGAGCAGTAATAGCAACACATGGACCCAAGTTCCTTACTAGAGTTTCATAGTTCATTAATAATATCACAAGTCTTGAAAAGGATCCTTTTTCCCAGTGTGAGAGGAAATTAGTTCCCTTGCGGCGCTCTATCACAGTGCCTCTCCGATGCATCATTTTACATTTACTTCTCCTTCCCTCTCACACCTCGGGGGTAACCAAGCAAAGGTGGGTTTGGCAGATTTTCACACTGCTTCACAAGAGGGAGATAATCATGATTAAATTCCTCACTCTCCCAGCTCTTTTTTTTTTTACATAGTTTTTCTAATAATAATTGGATCATCAGAGGATTAGATCTTTTTTCCCCTCTCTCGTTTCTAGCAATGAGAATCACTTTCTCTTTTTCCCCCCAGAGTTAATCCCCTGGAGATGGAAACGGTTTTCAGTTGTGGTTTTCGCTTCCATGTAAGATTTGAACAATGACTGGTGAGTTAGCTTTGACAGGTGTTAAAATATCTTGGAGCAGGCTGAACATTCATATTGATTAACTAATACATGGACAGAGGTTTTTAGAACTGATTGCTTTTCACTAAGTGTTTTAGAAGGAAGTGGAGAAAATGTGCTACATTATCAATTTCTTTCTAATCCATTTTCATGTACTATACTCCATGTTCATCTAGTTTACCTACTGAGCTGTCACAGACCAGAGAATAATGAAGAATGTAGTTATGTGCTTATTCAGAAGATTGAATCTCGCTGTTTATTGCAGCTGTTTATTCATAATATAATTAGGCAGAAATAACAGCTTATGTAAAACTTAATAAATTCCTGGGACAGTCCTAATTGGTTGATGAATACTTTTCTACCAGCCTGTCTGGTAGAAATGCCTTTTCAAAATAGAGAACCTTCCAATTTGCAATTATCAGTGTCCCTTTGCATCATCACTACAGTTAAATAGTATTAATAAATACAAGCCAAAAAGATTTATCTTGTAATCCAAAGACATGATTTGCTGTGTTTTATACCTCACTTGTGACATGGTTTTCAGGGAAACTGTTCAGCGTACAAAGGATGCAAGTTGAGACCCCTTTAGGAGACAAAGCTGAAATTAATTTATCACAAGTGCTTCAACACTGCGTTAAATTCACAGTTGACAACAAGCCAGTAGGGCCTGATCCTCCTACTGAAGGATGCATCATGGTTTAAAAAGATGAAACTTAACAGTGCTGAAGTAAATGCTTGTTTTGAGCATTAAAAAGTGAATATAAAATGTTTCAGTGTAGAGATGGTCCATAGCTAGCCTCTCAGTTTGGATTCAGATGTACGGATAAAAATCTAAGATATTTAGATCTATTTTGCCCATAACAGTAATAAATTTCTCTAAAGACTAAAATTCTAGAATTTCAGGGCCTTTCACATGCATGCATAACAGTACCAAAGCCACCTCCTTCAAAAAATGCTGCATACTCATTTCTAAGAAAATACATATTCTCTTCTCTTATATGCCAGCACTTGCCTCTAATGTAACAGCCAATTCCTATTTGAATTGCTAATACGAAATGTACACGTATTGCATGGTACAAAAAAGATGGAGACTTATCACCAGGCAAAACATCTGTTGAGGTTTTTTGTACTTCTGGAATTCTGCATGCCTGTGTTGAAGGCACCCAGCAGCCAGAGCAGGGTCTTCTCCCAAATACGCTGAGGCCAATGAAAAGATTTGTTTTGCCCGCACTGCACCTCCAACACAGCCCTCACTAGATGGTGGGAAATATCTTCCTTTTCTCAGGGAGAACTGGCCTTTTCCCTGCTGCATGAAACCCCATTCTGATAAGCAAAAATGAAGGTTTTTTCTTCCATGCAAAGGTGGAACAGAAACAGTGAATTTTAACTTACTTCAGTACTGTGCACTACTAACTCCTGTTTCAGCTAGCTCTCAGTACATTTTGTGGAACAACTCTTTTCTTAGCCTCATGACTAATAAATCCAAAACTTTTTCCTATCTTTCATTTATTTTCCTCTAATGCTTCTAATGAGTTCCTATTATACTCTAAGTACCTCTCCTAACTCAAATTAGAAGTTTATGCTGTCAAGTCATGTGTGTAATGAAGTGAACAGTTCTTAAATTTAAAGAGTACTAACTAGTTTTTAATTCAGGAACAACCAAAACTAAGAATAGGCTTCTTTGAGCCCCATGGTGTAGTTTCAGATCCCCTTAAACTTCGTTTTGATTATTTGGGGTTTCCTCTTTTCAGGGTTGATCAAAACAAAATACTGCTATGCGCTTACACAAACCATGCAGACTATTGTCTTCATTAATGAATGCATGGTTATAGGAGAGTTACCATAAAGTCATTGCAATGAAGCACTACCTTTTTTTTCCCTTCTTTTTAATTTTCTGCATTAAATCATTAAATAATTAAATAATGAGCTATCCACTCTTCACGACTGCACACAAATCAGGAACTTTTAAGACATAAGGGAGACATCAGTAAGGACTCCTGGCTAGGTTTGTATTTCACTTGTATGTGAAAGTGAGGAGGAAAATTCTGGTCCTATTTATGCTAATTTAAGCCTTGAGAAATATCAATTAATTCAGTCCTATGCCTCTAGATTTACATTGCCATAGCAGACTCATTTTCCCTTTTTACTACTAAACAGGCTAACACTGGACCTAGCATGAACTTACTACCTGAGCTTCAGAGATCTATTAAACAGAATCTTATACCAAAGCCTTAAAAAAACAGTTAGGATAAAAAGATAATTCAGTGGGTGTTCGCAGTACACTAACGTTTATTTTATTCACTTGTGTGTTTAAAAACAGACTTCACTTTGGAATACAAAGACTTTTCCTATTTGTAATGCATAATAAAGTCATGTCAAGGAAAAAGGATGAGAGAAAGCCAGAAGTCCTTTGTTTTTGTTTCCTTGTATACTCAGTACATTTAGTTTTCCAGATAAACATTAAATGGATGTACTGCTTTTCAGAAATCCTTCACTTATTCTTACATTAGTTGAAGTTATAATGCTCTTAGCACAATTTGTGGTAATTTTGTTAATACTAAGCTTTACTGCATTATCCTATAGGTCTTTTGTCAAGTCTGAGGAGCCATTTGCACAATTTCATCTAGAATTTTCAAAAATAGAATATAAATATATTTTCCACGTTAAAATAAAAAGAAACAATACAAGTTAAAAAAAAAAAAAAAAAAAGCTAAGCCTACTCAGGGTGTAGCAAGATCCTTGTTTAACCTCCGTCTGCAAATAAATAATCATACAATGTGTCCTGGCCTCTGCACAGGGCGCCCAGGCAGCAAGAATCCTGCAATCCAGAGCATCGCCCACAGCCAGAAGGAGGGGGATGGCTCCCACACTAACCCGAAATTTAGGACAGCCAAATCTTCTGGAACCTTCTCATGTCCTGACTCACCTTTCAAGAAGTGTTTCGGCCATCTACTTATGTCAGGATCATCAGGAGCACACTGTTTGGACATCGGGCTCCAAGGATCCCTTCGACAGGCTGGGCCGTTTGCTCACAGCACGCTTCAGGGTTCCCTCGGCCATGGCTTGAAAATGTAAACCAGAGCCCACGAGAACATTTTGACTGAAACCCTGTTATAAGAATAAGAGATACTGAAGTAGATCAATAATTCATAGCTTACTGAGCTGATGACTATCCAGGTATTTTACTATAGAAATATCTTTATCTTAATAATGAACAATTAGATTGATGAAGATTTTTCTAACTTTTACAAAATGCTCTCTCTTGAAAATGATCAGCTGAGATGGTCTACATTTGTGCATTGTAATATTAGCAAAATGACCGTGATCATTTTAATTTAATGAATTAAAATGCACAAACACCTGCCTTTGTGCTAATGATCTTGGCATTTGGAACTCCTGGTGAATGGCTGCAGGTTATTAGACATGTCCAGCAAAACAGTGTCTGCAGCTTACATTTGCGGGTTTGTAATTCACTAAAGGTATCTCGTTTTCCCAATTGAGTCCAGTTATGCCAGTCATGATAAATAACCTTTTGTTGTTTGTACATTTACTTCTTTGGAAAAGGAGTTGGGAAATAGGTCTGGGGTACTTAGATGAATAGGAAAGAGCGTGTTGTGCACCCGGGGGAGGGGCGGGGGGGGGTGTAGAGAAGAGAGAGAAACAGTTTTATCAATTTACTAAAAGTCTTCCAGCAGGCAATTTAAAGGTGAGATTACAAATACTATAAGATTCTGGGAGTCCCTACAGCATTGTCTGTATTTTAAGAAAGAAGTTTTTCTTAATAGGAAAGTCTGAAAATGTTTCTCTCTGCTTTATTTTCTTCTGCATCTCTGTTTGTCCCCAAACAGATTTGTCTTCAGTCAGATCATCGTAAACCTTTGCCTTGTAGATGACAACTCCTTGCTTTACAACACTGCAAGTCAAGCTTGCCTGATCTTAAGGAGAAGAAAAACCTTGATCTTTTTTTTCTTTTCTGTTTCTTTATTTCAGGCCCACAGTACCACTTTTTTTTTTTTTTTTTTTTAATTTTCAGTTCCATTCTTTCACACTTTATCCTAGGATAATCAGCTTGTTTATCTCAGACTGCACTGATACCTCAGACAAATCACTTGCACTGGAGAGAAGCTGTCCTAGGCCCTTGGCTACTTGGTTTTATCATCTCATAACTGGGCATTATCAGAAAGCCAGTTTTCACTAGACTGTCCTGATATTTCACCATTTAAAAAAAAAAAAGACAGGTTATTACCCGTAGCCAGGGCTTTCGGCTCCCTGCACTATTTTGTTGATGTTCATTCTGTATTTCTATACATTCCCCCTGAGCATTGAACTGGAAAATAAAACTGAAGCTATTATTCCTCTCTATAAAAATAAAAATCTCACATGCTGAGCACTTATCCGGCCCTCATAACTCTCCTTTGGTTTTTTCACATTGCCTGATTGGTGTAAGAAAGCAGCTCAATTATCTATTGGACATGGGCACTAATGAGACCCAGTGCACTCTGAGCTAATTGGAAGGAGAAGTCCAATGTTTTAATGATTGCAGTCTTAATACAGCTAATAACCAGGATGGCAGCAGAATTAGCTGGTGCCACTCTTTCTATGCTTCCCATTTTGCCCATTCTGGCATGTAAATTCTTCCTTATTGTTACTTGGGGCTGACTGCCCTGCTAATGAATGTGATTTCTCTAGGTTAGATGTTTATGAAAATGTCACGCCACTCACTATATGCAAGATGCGGTCACTGAAATGACCCTCCTTCTGAGCAAAATTGTTCAGTCTGAGGGATTCGTAAACAGAAAGACGAGTAGGCAACTGAATCAGTTGTGATTCTGCAAATTGTCGTGGTCACACAGAGCTCCTAGAATAATTGTTGCTATGTCCTGCTTGATTTTTCTTGTAACTCTTGGAGCAATGCAATTAGTGGCGATATGAATGTTAATTGACCTAACCATTGAATCAGAAAGGCATCCCCTGGAGAAGGACTGAGAGAGTGACAACCCTGGAGGAAAAGCTCTGACATTTGGTTTGTGTTTCTACAAGCAGGTAAGCAAATGAATGAAAACTGGACTGTGTCACCAAGTGTAGATATCCCATTAACAAGCCCTGGGGAAATATTTTCTAGGACCATCAGCAAGTGTGTTTTATGTGGCAAGCAAGCTGCCGTTCTGGTGAATTGATGGTTTTCATGCATAGTCGGGAAGATCCCTTGTTTATGCACTGCCAGGCTGCATCCCACTCCGAGCTGTGCTTTAATACCTTCAGAAACACAATCAGCAACTATTCTGCTCCAGAGAAAAATGCCTGTTCCTTCACTGAGGTACAATGGCTGTTGTTTATGAGAAAAAAGGGTGCTAATAACCTATGCAGTTTCTAAAGGCTGGGAATTCTGACATAAACTTTTATAGCTTAACCCAGAAAGAAGAAAGGAGAAGCCTTAAAAAAAACCCCCAAACCAACCAACCTGTCATTCTCTTCAAACTGTTCATATTCTATGTAACCTATGAAATATGAGCAATTGAAAAATAACTATCTATAAATGCAAACAGCTGAGCAAAACTAAGTTAAAGGTGTGACAGTGCCACACCATCCCACGCCTGGGGAAGGAGATGGAGCCAGGGAAATTCTTCATGCTCAGGAGTGGACACGACCTGCTGGCACCGAGCACGGGGGCAAAGACCATAAATATGCTCGCTCACTCCATCTTCCTCTCCCGTAGGAGAGGACAGGCTCAGGCTGTGAAACCCAAGACTTCTGTCACTGTGGGGAACAAGGCAGCGAAAAAGCCAGGAGAGGCTGGTGTTGGCAGGCAGCAGCCGGGGGCAGTGAAGGACTGATTTTCTGCACTTACACAGACTGGGGAGTTCCTGCTCCAGTATAGGGGTGGCCACAGCAGCAGCTGCTATGGTTTAGGTACAGTGACCATGGAATATTCAAACTGGGAAATTTCAGTAGGTGGGTAAACCCAAAGGAAAGAGATCTGAGGCCTGGTTGGCTGCCAAGTTATATCTACAATGCTTTGTCAGCCCAAAGTAGTGCTCTGGGCCAAAAGTAGGAAACAGGACTCCCCATCCTGCAATTCCTATGTATGTCAGCCCCCACTAATTCCTGTTCATTTAGACCTAAACCAGGTATTTAAAAGGAAGAGTCCATTGCATGTCTTTGTAGAGGTATGCAGGGAAAAGGAGAAGCCATGCCCTTTTCCAATGGCGTTTCAGAGCTCAGTCCATCACCCTGATGGACATTTATCTGTTCAGTTTCAGCCAACTGGACAGGGAAAGAAAAGCCCCTACTTTCACATAAATCCTATTAAAATATCACAGGATTACATCACCATGACTTCAGTGCAGTATTCTAATTTCAGCATAGTGTTGTTTCTGATCCACCCATAAGGAAGAAGAGGTCAAGTTCAAAAGCACTCTTCTTACCTTTCACAGTTACTTAAAAAGGACTTTGTCTTACGCCCAAAGTATACATTCATTTAGCTGTTTTCTTGGCAACCAAATGTAATTATGCAACAAAATGATTGCAATGGTGGGAGTTCACTCATGGAGTTTACAGAATCAGAAGTGCAGTAATGCAGAGAAAGCAAAATCCAATCTTTAATGGTACTTTCTCAGCCCCTGTTTTTCCTTTAGCTATTATCATCCCTAGGTTTCAATTCTCTCTAACTTTTTTTGCACATCATCCTCTTTTACTAGCACTCTGGGGTATTTTCAATACCTGATTTATAAAGACAATGATATTATAACAGCAATTTATGGTAAAATACCAGGCTATTGGTCTGAAGATGGCCATCCATGGAACAGCAAACACTGCTGGCATGCTTTTCTCCCTTTACCCCTTTTTCTCCCTCAGGCAGCACCTGGGTGGAGAATTTGTCCCTTACATCTCCACCGTCTGACGTACTCAGCTGCATGTGAGTTTTCACACTACTCAGAAGAGAGATAAGCTAAATTGCAATGTATCAAAAGCACCTGGCTTTAGTAATATAACACAGCAGTAAATAAACTCAACTCCACTATTAAACTCTACTTGGATCACAAGACTGTGTACCAAATTCCAATGTTGACTTCTTTTTATAGTCACAAAGTTCTCATCATCAACTCTTAACAAAAGAGATTTTAAGGACCACCTTAAACATATATATACAATCATGAGGGTCTGGGGCCAGGAGGTGTATAAAATCACACACACACAAAACCCCCCTGTTTTTTCTGAAATATGTATTAGTGCAGCATGTGGCTTAACAAACTTCTTGCAGCTGTCTAAGACTGTGGACTTTCAGATCTCTGCTAGCAGGATCCCATACCGCTATTAGTATATTTTAAGTTGCAAAGCTGAGATAGCTTAAAATCAGGAGAGGGAAGTGGCAGTCTGCTGGACAAGTTCTCTTCAGAGAAGGAGAGCTCTCTTCAAGGTTATCAGGCTTGCAAACCAAAACCTATTTTACTAAAGTCATGAAACAATAACAAACAATTTAAGAGAGATTCAAAATTTTACCAGTGTGTACTTTCTCTTCAGCTGTTTTTGTTTCTTTTCTCTGGCAGTTCTCAAGATCTGAGTGTAGGAAAGTTGCAGTGCCTGAGAGACAAAGGTCAATTCCCTGCTAATCCCAATGTAATCCAGGTTAGAGCAGCCCGGGGAGCAATGCTGTGCACTGTGGCTGCTCATTGCCCCCCAGAAGCTGTACATTAGTCAGGAATGGCCAATTCTCACTGTAATCCAACCTGCCCTCGGCAGCAAGGAAGAAAATGGGCATATGCAGGGCTAAACGGAGCTCTAGTTTGGGAATCCTAGCCTCACACAAACAGGCAAAATAGCAACAGAAAACCTGGGCTTGTGTTATTATCCAATATGCCTCTTTCAGAAATTGGAAGAAAAACAGAACCTCTTGATTCGTAAGGCTAGGGCTCTGATAGTAAGCTGCAAATCCTTAAGAATCTCTGGATCAGGCCTCATGAAAAATTATCTGCCCAAACAGATTCACTTGTAAATTTACCCACCAGGCCAGACATCAGTCATGCTCAGGCTCAGCAGAAGCCTTGCAAAACTATTAGCTCACTACACCCATGTGACATTAAAACCATTTGCAGATTCCACTGGCAAATTTTTTTTAGTGGTCATAAGAAATGAGCACTCCTAACCCACCTCTGAAAAAAGCCTCAGTCCATGTATCTGTGGCTTCCTAGCCGGCAACATCAGTCATTTCAAGCCTTCACTCCCTGTAAAGTACAGTTAATTATTATGTTGCAAATTTTCTAGGAAGTTCAGTCCTTTTAGGTCTCATCTGTGGTATTGTTCAGACCCATCCGCACAATTTCGGTTTCCAAGGCAGCCTGTCCAGGGGCAGCGGCTCCTGTGACAGTCCCTGTTTGTCTTCCCGCCAGCTCTCAGCTCGACCCCCATCACCAAGCTCCTTCCTCAGGTCAGAAGCCATCTGGCTTCCACTTCCCTTTCTATCCTCCCCTCCCAGACTGCCCGTTTCCCTTTCAGAGCTAAACTCAGCAGTGTTCTTCCAATGTGTGGTCAGGAATGGAGCCAGAAAAGCCTCTTCCAACATTTTTAGCCCCATTTCCAGAGGGACCCAGTGGCAGGAGTTGTCCCCATGCCACCCACAGTGCAGGGCAGAGCAGACACGCCCGCCAGCGTGGACAACTGTGCTCTCCTGCCCACCAGGTCTCCGCAGCTCCTACACATCTGCATTACAGGAAGCTTGGTCAGCTTCATTGGTTACTCTTTACAGATCGTTTTAACTATTTGAACACACTTTCGCTGTCACACTGATAATGCAGGGAATTTTTCTGGTCTAATATCTGTCCTGTCCTGTAATTAGGCAATTTGGAGGACTGGACATTTCTATCACCATCCAGATGAATTAACAGGGGTTTAGCAGTGGGACCTTCAAACAAAACCGTCTGTGCCTTGCTCTGCATCCATGGCAGGCGGCAGAGGTCTGGGGCAATCTGCTACGGCCCCAGCGCAGCGTGGAGGTGCCTGCTTGGTCAGGAGGGTTCAGCAGGGCTTCTGCAAGCCACTGCTTGCTGCCAGCCTCTGCCCGCTGCGCCGGAGGGGGCTGGCATTTCCTTCCCACTGTCATGTGCATGGTGCAGAGTGCTTTTCACGATGCTGCTGACAGGGGCCAGAGGAAGGGGTGGCCCAAGACAGGCAGCAAGTGCTTTTCTCCCCCTCAGCAGTGTAAGGAAGAGGAGGCAATGGGGCTTGGGCACTTCTCCTACCAGTCAGCCACCCTCTGACTGTGGGGGAGCACTCTGAGCAGATGCTCTTCTCTTACCAGCTTTGCTATTGCCCTGCCCTTTCCATACATGAAGTACATCTACTGCCTGTAACTGCCCTTTCCATTGGATATTCACACCATCAGCTTTAGGCACCTACTTTAGCTGGCTAATTTAAGAGCTTAGGTCCGTCTCATTGGGTACTAACAACAAGTTGTAATTAAATGACATTTTCTATGCTATATTAAACTCTTTCAGTCAAAAAATATCTCATTGAAAAATCAGGAAATAAGTCCCCAGGGTTATCATTATCCATCTGCTTTCCTAGCAACTTTAGGCGACTGCAAGGAATTTTAAAATAAATTTATATAGGATGCCTCCTTCTCTCACGTCATTCATGACATGCGCCAGACTATCTTTCCTGTTGCCTTCTTGGAGAACATGAGTATCACAGGTATTAGTTAGCAACCAAGCGACCCCAGCCAGCAATGAAGGCAGCAAGCTCCTGCTTTCCCAGGTGGCCTTTGGCTATTTACATGCTAACAGTGAGGTGCTCCTCAGTGTCTTACAGATCCATCATGGAGAGAAGATGGTTACCACTTTGAACAGGCAGATGAGAAAACAGTTGCCAGCTGATGTACCATTAAAATTAAACAAACAGAAACAAACCAGTTCTGGAAAGCCTAGGAGATCAAAGCAGGGAGGTTCAGTTTTTGGGGAGGCCAGTAGGAAGATTAGGGGTTTTCTAGCATCTAGATAGATTTTCACATGACCACAATATCCTTTTTTTAATTGAAAGCTGTACAGAACTTGAGTGGGAGCAACTTGTTCCATTCACACAGGAATGCGTGAAGCACCACAATACTGCTCAGGAAGAAGCTGGGAGGCTGGAGAGGGAGCAAGTTAACAGGTTTTAGGGAGTTTAAGAACGGGTTAAGTTATCCAAATAGCCACAGTGTCTCTCTGCATCGACTACGTAGGCAACCCCCTATGGCAGCCAGCCAGGCGGGCTACCTGAAGTTGGGCAGCGGCAATATTCCCTCCCAGAGGCAGTCCAAAGCTCATCAAGAGCAAAGAAACCACCACCCTGGGAGCGGAGCAGGAGGTTTGCAGGAGCAAACTCAAAGGACTGAAGCAACCAGAACTGGGTCACCGACATCTGAGCACAAAACTGCTAAGCCTGAAAACGCTTCCATTTGTTCAGTGCCAAGCACAGCGGAGTCCAGATGTTTAAATTCAATTTTTTAGACAATGAAGATGACAGCAGCTACAATCCCCCAAAGTTTCTTTCAACACTATACACATATATGTTTCAAAAAAACTTCAAAAAAAGAAACTGTGCCTCATTTCCTATTATGCTTTAGGGTTACACATACTCACTCACCTCCCAGCAGCAGCCACCTTCTTAGAGCTGCATTATAGCAGGCTTTCCATGATCCTGCTTAGGGCAGTGGGTGATCATTAATCTTTGCTTTTTGGTTACTTAGCTCTTAGTCCAAACTTAAGCCAATACAGGTAATTTGTTTCACAAATACACAAGTATATCAAAATTAAGATTTGAACAGCACTCACTTGACATTATTATACTAAAAGTTTAATCATTTAGCTCCAAACACAACTGGGAACGTAAGTTATAAATAGACACTGAAATGTTCCTATCAACTGAGGTTAATCAAAAATCATGAAAGATAAGCCATTACCTTTGGCTCAGGATATAAAAGCATTCCAGTTATTGGAAAGAAAATTCCGTTTTCACATATCTTCCCCACCTCTTTGCTGTACACCTCTCCAAGGGGTGTGCAGTGACATCAGAGCATGCAGAAACTGCTGAACTTCCCTTGCACAACTTTCTGGACTTAATTGCAGCCTATAAAAGCATTGGAGTTGCTGCCACCTATAGGCAAGTGTTAAACACAAACTTGGATTTGTTACTGGGAAAATGGAAATGCAAACTGACATGAAGTATATCTTTAATATTCCCATGTAAACGTATTGTTTACCCCACCATTCTTAATGCTAGGCTTTGTGCTAATGAGCTACATTAAATGTTTATGTTGCAAGCCAGAATCTGCTGAAAACATCCAACACCTCGCATACTGGTCCTTGTGTTGTCAGAGCTAATGGAAAATAAAAACCAAATTTCAGTAACATATTGGTTACTATGCTCAGCATGTTTAATCCATAAAGAAAATGAATTACCATGTTTTAGCTCTCTCAAATAACCAAGTATGGATTAACCTTTGATTTAGATTTAAACATGCCCGAATCTTGTTGTCTAAGGACTTAGCAGGACAACGTAACATTTTTTGATTGACTCACAGTAGCTGTGCATAGATTATTTAAAAGTACATTACAACCTCTCAGAAAAAAAAATCAGCTAGTGTACAATAACGCAATAATCCTGTCCTTTTTTCCTTGCATATTATACCTGTGTCATCTAAACAAGTGCAGAATGCAACCATTTACAAGATGAAATAAATACAATTCTCAATATTATTGCAAGACAGCACTAGAATAAATTTCACTGTAATTTCCACTGCTGGTATTTCTGTAATGCAAAAAGTGATGAATGAGTATCTACTTCATATAAATCATTGCAGGATTATCTGGAATCACTAAATCTAACTTTTTTAAGAAGAATTTTTCAACCTTTTATTTTCCTTTTCAGTGCATATTAGGGAGTCGGAAGGCCAAAATTCTCAATGATCGCTGATCTTGATTCCTGACTTTTCACAGATCCTGAGTATCATAGAATCATTAAGGTTGGAAAAGACCTCTAAAATCATCAAGTCCAACCGTCAACCCAACACCACCATGCCTCCTAGTGTCCCGGAGTGCCCCGGAGTGCCACGTCTACACCTTTTTTAAACACCTCCAGGGATGATGACTCCACCGCCTCTCTGGGCAGCCTGTTCCAATGCTTAACCACTCTTTCGGTAAAGACATTTTTCCTGATATCCAATCTAAACCTCCCCTGATGCATCCAGGTTCTTGGGATCTGGGGCCACTGGAACATCTGTAAAAATAAAATCTGAAATATCTCAAGTAGGGCACTGAAAATCCAAAACCTCACAAACAAGAAGCCAAGTTTATAAAAACGTCCTCCTTCTTTTGCCCTAGAACAGAGAACGGGCAGATAGTGTGACACGTTTGCTGAGACAAGAATATACCTCTCACAGGTAAGAGTTAGTTTCTCAGATCTGAAGAAAAGACCTTAAAAAATAATAATAATAATTGTGAGAGATGAAAAGTGACTTTAAACATGCTGTAGACAAGACTTCTTTGTCTCAAATTTAAAGGTTCAAGAACTCACAGTCTTCCAAGATCTTTGAATAACACCGAAAAGCAAAGGAAATCATGAATTGTTTCATCTTCCAGTCCTTCTGAAATGCAGATGTGCTCAGCTATGAATAGCTTTGCTTTCCCCCCATTGCTGGAAACATGCCTAGCCTGTGACTTATTCTGGAAGAGCAAGGCAAGAGCATCCTGACAATGTTCTCCTAAAGACCTTATTTTGCCTGTGCTTGTAACAATAAAAACGTTGTTGGTCAGTCTAAGGGAGAAACTAAAGGAGCTGGAAAATAAACAGGGGAAAACAGTTGCTTAGAGAGTACCTGGCAAGGGGTAAAATACTTATAAAACCATAAGGAAAAGGGTAAAAGGAGTACCCCTGATCTCGGAAGCTGGAAGTGCTCTGTTCCCTCTCCAGGCAAAATATGTTTTACCTATATGGCTTTTTGCCCGTCATAAGCTTCTTCCATGAGGGTCTGCACCTTGCCGGGGGCATCTCTGTCCCAGTAAAACACTGGCACTCCAAGGCCACATCCCACACCAGATCCCACGTGCCTGACAACTGGCCATACCTGGCAGCCCCAAAGCCTACCTCCCACACCAGGACCATGCTCATCCAAAGCCCATGACTTTGCAATGCATTTCCATGCAAGTTTGTTTATTTTGGGAAGTACCAGAGGTATATTAAAAATTACACTGAGCATCAGTAAATGCATAATGCAATGAGGACATCAGAGGGCCCCAAATTGTTTCAGCAGCTAGAACTTTACCCTTT
The DNA here is from genome assembly GCA_013389945.1 of Fregata magnificens. NCBI lineage: Eukaryota > Metazoa > Chordata > Aves > Suliformes > Fregatidae > Fregata > Fregata magnificens. The sequence goes on from WAAD01025016.1 coordinate 125,642, forward strand.
TGTAAACATGCACCTAGTTTCTTCTGGATTAAATCATGCATTTTCCTATTGCCAATCGTCTTCCACCATGCAGTTATGACAGAGTTAATTCCTTGATCAATATACTAAACATACATACAAGTCGGAGTCATTAACAGCACCACATGCTCAGTTTGTGCAAACTCAATTTGTGTTAAATGCCATATTCAGACATTCCCCAGCACCTCCACTTCAGTTCAATACCAGGGGCATCTTCTTTAGCAAATTTTTAGGCATTTTAGGGACATAGGCACCCACCTCATTCATCTAGTATTTTATTAAGTGTCAGGCATATTCTCAACCTCCTCCTTACTTCAGCTGCATGGTTACAACAGTTGGAATTCATTTTTTGAGGACTCCACAATATTAATAAAATGTATTATTTGTTACCAGAACATGCCTGGCATGTTCTAGTGTATTTCTAAGTCTCTTCTTGTTGCAAACCAATAAAAATTGGCTTGATAAACCTCTTTAATGCCTGTTACTTTGTGTGCAGGTTTTCTGCTGTGACATATCTAGCAAGTTTGGGTAGGCTTTGAACTACTGAAGTTTTGAACATCCATCAGCTCAAAACTGTCGATGATCTGCTTGATACAAACATTGATGTGTTCACCGTGGGAACCAAAAGAAGAATATGTAGCTGAGCTTCCTATTTATGAAGGCAAGATAGCAGAAAATTTTCCAGATGTGGGCTTCAATCCTTTATTCTTTGTTCAGTCTAGTCTTGCGTTGATTTAAAAAGCAGTTTCAGTTCTTTAGAAAACAGAAAATGAGGATTTAGTTGTGGAATACATTATTTAACTACAAAGCAGCTAGCACTGGACAAACATAGTGAAAACAAATCTAGGAAACAATTAAATAAACACAATTTTTTTTTTACAGAATAATTTTTATACTATTTATTTCATAATAATAACCAGATAACTGTACTGATAACAGTGGGATTAGGTGCAGTTTGTGGATTCTAGCTAAAAACAATAAGTGGTTTTAACACGATGTGTTGGTTAGGAATAATTAGAACTAGTTTTCTATTCCAGGGACTGGTATCCTGCCTGTTCCAGGCATATTGTCTGGAACCAGAAACAACCCCAGAAAAATCAGTTCTTGCCCAAGAGAAAAGAGGTATATCCCTAGGGAGAAAACAGAGAAAGCAATATATGGATGTAACTCCCTCCTAGAATAATAGTGGAGCACAGGGAGGGGAAAAGATCATGACAGAGAGGAGATGACAAAGAGGGAATAGTTTCCCGAGGATAAGAGAGACCTGTTTAGATTAGGCAAAATGGAAGAACAATATTTGCAGATAGAAAGCCTATCCACTTGAAAGAAAAAGCCACAAACTGTGGGCTTAATTATATATCTAATTCTCAAATAAAGCAAAGTTACACCTAAAGTGCATTAAAAAAACCCCACCAACTCTTCCTCAACTTTTTCTGTTATTAAGGCCACACACTGTGTTTAAAAGCATTACGCGTCCCTACATTTTGCTGCACAAATGATACCTTTGCAGGAAAAGCAGGGATTAAATAGCTACCATCCAGCAGGTACAGTGGGTCCTTCTGTGACAGGGTTAAAGCGTATTGGCAAAAAGAGAGTGGTTAGGAGAGCTGCAGGTTGATGCTCAACAATGTGAATACCATTTTATTAATCCCATAGCTCTGTCCTTGGAGCTGCTGTCACAAAGGGAGAAAAATGCAGGAAGAAAACTGAATGGGACTAGGGACCTGTGATTACATGAAAAAATAAAAGAGGTTTCACTTGTATGATTTATCAGCACAGCTATTGAGTAGCCATTTCTAGCAACTTTAGTGCAAACTGAATAATACTGGATGTTTTTCTCAAATGTCCAGTACCTGAAGGCATGTACTTGCGGGAGAATCCCAGGGTTCAGCATAGGAAAGAACAAAATGCAATTCTGTTCCTTGGGATTGCACAGAACTGTGGAAAATGTGGTTCATCCAGCCTTGGGGCTGTTAGAGTACAGAAGTGAAAATAAGAAAAGAAAAATCTAACATTGTTTAAAAATGTCACCTGATTTCAGCAAACTTGGCTCTGCGTGATGTTACTAACACCATGAGTACAATGTGATATTTTCTTCATGGGCAAGATGAGACTTGTTCAAATTGTACCTAAAATTTCACACATAGATAATGAAACAATCAAATCACGGCCTCTAGAATATCTTTGTAAATGTGTTGTGGGGGTTTTTTTTGCCAAGACTTTTTCATGTTAATTCATGTCAGTGAGGAGCACCTTGAATCAGAGCCACCTACATCTCTGTGCTCCCTGTTTGGCAAGGTAGAGTAAATGCTGCAGTGCTAACAGGCTCCAAATTTTGTGAATTAACTAACTTAGCCCTTAAATTTTTTCCATTTTCTTAGAGTGTAATTGCATCTAATTGTACATTTTGAGCAAATACACATAATCACATCATTATGACATGTAATTACCTAATTGTGATGTATAATTAAGTAAATAGCACTTAAATCTGCACAATTGTGCAGAACTTTAATAAATTTGTTAAAAAGAAGTTAATCTCTTCTGCAGCTGACAGAAGAAGGCATTTTCACCTCTAACGATCGTAATCAATTTAACATTTTCTACCCTAATTAACGGGCACTCTGCAGGCATGTCCAGAATATGCTTGTTCGAGCAAAACACCAGGTGATGACTTTTGTGATTTTTTAGATGTATTTGCTATACGCAAGACAAACATCTTTATGTAGGATTTAATGGCCAGTTGCTATGGAAAATGTAATTTCAGGAGAATCCATGCAATAATATATATTAAACACATTCTGTTGATAACCTTAAAAATTCACTATAATAGTTCTTTTTATCAGCATGGCTCAAAGCACACTATTATCTGTTAATGTACATACATATATTTAGTTACATAGCATGGTTACCTCTATTTTAAGGGAGAGAGAGAGATTGCAGGTCCCAATGCAGACAAGTAACTTACCCACAGTTCTGCACTCGGTCAGTAGTTTACTTGCACGTTAGGCAGCGATAAGGCCGAGCCCACAAAAGTCAGATGAAGGTTTGCCACCCTCTTGTCAAGATCTGCGAAGGCAGTATCTAATGTGCTTCTACCAAGAAGAGCAACGTGTTAACTAATATCATCGGCAGCTTCTGCTTCTGGTGTTGTTCCTGCCACCATTTGATGTAGCTGTAGTATAGTAGTAGTGTGTATTAATTAGTAGTATAGTATTCCTATACTGAACACAGTTTTCTCATTAGGAATAACTCTCAGTTTAGGAGGTGGTTTTCTATGGAAGGAGACTTCACCTTGGCAAGGGAGTTTTATTTGTTGGCATGGCTGAGATTTTTTGTTGTCCTGGGAAGTTTGTGTATTACCGAATTACATATATACATTTTATATACACCCTGTGAGACTAACACACATCTCCTCCATTGCTGCTTGCATCTGTGGAAAGGTTAGCTACCTAATATTAGCAAATACGAAAACACACAAGTCCCTTTCACATCATATAGAGTTTAATTTTTGGATAGTCAAGCAACACAGGACTACAAACAAGAAAACAAATGACTGGTGAAATTTAAGACAGATTCTTAAGACACCAAAAAGACTTTTCCCATGCTTCTTGTTTATATTTTACTTCCCTGGCATACAACACAGTGATGCCCAGGGGCTGGCAATCTGCTCAAGATGGTCTGCAAGACATTTCTATGGAAGTCTTACCCAACTCCCTCAGAAAATTTGCAGTGCCGTCAAGGCAAGCTCTGTAACATAGTAATGGTTTCTAAAGAAGGTTTTCTACATATAGCTCATTAGTAAAGATCACACAAATAATACACCTTTTAGTAACCCCTTTCCAGCTTGCCTTATTGATATGGACGGTGACTTTAGGCACAGCTGATTCATATCCAGGCTTTGGGAGCTTTATACTCTTTAAGTTTCCCAAAGGCAACAAAACCCCAAATTGCCCAGAAATAAATTGAATCCACATGTTTAGGAGCTACTCTCTATAAACAGTATGTTTCATTTGGCAAATATTTTGGGAAGTAAGATCAACATGGGTTGAACATTGAAGAAGTGATTTAGAAGATTGCTGTAAACAGAGTAGATACACGCACATAACATTTGACAGAGCAAATATGTGACAGAGCAACATTTGACAAATACAAAGCACTTTTCAGGGCGTAAAAAACAGGTTTTGTTTCTCCCTACATTACAAAAATAAACTGCAGCTGAAAAATAGCCTCATTTAAAAAAAGAATTAATTTGGCAGTGGGTATTTAACTTAAAGAGGAAAATCAGTATATTACATACACACTGTGCAGCTATCTTAACAAAAATTGACACCCTCATGAGAGAGCATGTAATGTAAGTCGTTGGCAAACTGTCTGCACACCAGAATGAAGAAAGAAAGAAAAGAATCTGGGGTGACAGTAAGAATGTTACAATCAACCAAAACACAGGCTGAAACTCGCATTTGCTTTTGCAGTTTCCAGTTATCAAAACTTGACACCTTCTCTGTCACACCAGTACCCCAGGAAAAAAAGAAATTAGCACTTCAAACACCTCCACCCACACCATCAAGCAGAACTTCCATCCACAACAACTCTTTATCAAATGTTTTTCTTTTTTTTTTTTTTCTTAATGGTATTACCTCGAACTAGATTATACTTGGGGAAGAAAAAAACCCAGCACACATACATCATCTGAAAAACAGAGGAATGGCCACATATCAATGTGGTGCTATGAAAATGGAGCTTTCCATCACTTTCTAATAGATCCTGACCGTTATAAAAATTTCCAGAGCAGTCACAGAAAGAATTTGGCAAGAACAGTTCATACAAATATCCATCTTAAAAAAAAGAGGAGGGAAAATATACATATTCTGCAAAGAGACATTCTAGCTGGGCTTTGGGAGAGAAAAGCTGAAAGCATTTATACAAGCAATCAAAAGACATTTTCTAGATACTGGGCTAACTGGTCTTTTGTTTAATAGAAACACTTTCAAAGACTGGAATTAATCCAGATTTGTTGGTTTAATAAAGAACAGAATACACCTCACCGATTTAATGCACTAGATTTACTGCGATATTCTGGCCATGTGAAGAGCTGTAAATCGGATTTAGTGAACACGAGCAAGTCAATAAATGCCAGAAAACAGACAGAATACCAGTGAATCCACACCAAAACTTTAAAATTACTGCAAAGTATCTTAACCAAAAGGCAGTGACCCTGATTTTCCACATTCATGTAATTTTTGTCTATATTTATACCTGCCCACGTGTAAATAGTATTAAATCAATGAGTTCCACTTAACCCCAGCTTTTCAGGCAGGTAGGTAAGTCTACACCAGCTGAGAAGCCTGTCTCTGCTTGTTTCTCTCCTCAGAAGAAAATGAACCTCTTCAGCAGTTCAGAGTAGAGAGGAGGGACAGGGTAAGGAATAACACAGAGCAGAAGAAGGGGGTTTGCTGAAGGAGAGCAAATGAGGAATGAAGAAAAAAAGTGGGGATTGGAGAGAGAGGTGAATATGAAACAGGCATCTGTCATTACCCCAGCTGGTATTTTGGCATCTTTGCAAGTCCTTCCCTTTCACCCCTCATACACTGGGATCTTAATCTCAGGAATCAGCACAATTTGAAAGAACAAAGCTTATTGTTGACAGTGCTGTTACCCCCATCTTTTGCCTTGGTTTTTGTGCTTATAAAACTAGGTGGGATGATACCAAGGTCAGAGCAAACAGAGAACCTCAGCTGTGAGCCGCTGTGGCACACGTCCTTGTTCCAAAGAACAATAGTGTGGCCCCTTCTGCACAGCCCCATGGACACCAGCACCAGCTATACACCCTGCATGACGGCATGAAGCCCCCTTCTCCATCCTCTTAGGGAGGCCCTTCTCTTTGCCTTAGATCACCTCTATTAGCACACATCTTTTTGCATAATTTATTTCAATTCATCCTTGCCAAGAGATCTGTTAATAAAATACATTACCCTGTGGAGAATGTTGCCTGATCTGATTCTTGTCTTATCTTCCTTCACAAAGAACCAGACACATTTGAGATCTATCACCACCACTGTATCGTTAATTTAACAGAAGTATATTTTTTGATCATCCATGATATGGAGTTTAACAGGAAAGTATGAAATTTGTTGCAAAAACATTTGGAGTGCTTTAAAACTTCACAGCTAACACTGTATCAAACTGTTATGTACACAAATTTGAATCCCTTGCAGATACTTTTTAAGGCAAACAACTGTAGATGTGATACTTTCTTTGGGAATGCAGCTTTCCCCCCATGCCCAGATACAAGTATCAGCCCACAAAAACACTCTTTTTTTTTTTTTTTTTTNGTACAAGGTCCACCAACAATCTCTATCTGCTCAGTCCTTTCCTCTTTTAAGGTGCACAATTTCACTGCAACAACCCATAAAGTCACTTTTAGTGGCAGCTTCCTATTCTTTTGCAATCCATATACATCCAAGACACAACAGTGGGGAAACGTGCTAAAATTCCAAAAATCTCCTTTTCCTCAGTGGGTTGAGGAAACTGTAACACCTGCATAAATTGCCATGTCCTCAGTTTCGAGTCAAATTTCAAATAGTCTCACAATTTCTCACTATGTGACTTCCTAAATCTACGAGGAGTTTGGCCCCCTGAGCTTTCTTATGCATGTACACAAATCAAATTCACATTTACAAAACTAACCTATTGATTTTGGCCCTCGACTATACATTTCATAAGATAAAATCTCTGTTCTTATCAGTGAGAGCAAAACAGACATTGTTTTCTGTGAGGATTTCTAAACACAATTAATCAGGGGTTAGATAGTTACATAAGCCTCTGGATTTAGGCAGCATGAGCATTACCAGAACCACACAAAAATAATCTGAATTTTTCTTGCCCTGAGGTCATATAATCCTCCAGAGTGCTCAGGATCCTGCTCCAAACATTCACTTCTCTCTGTTTTTACCTCAGGCCACCTGGTTTGGCCTTGGCTTGTCCCACAGTTAAAAGAACTAGTTAAGAAAGTATGTTTGGACTTTTTTTTATCGTCTCTGAACTTTTGTATACTGCTCTCCGAGTTTTCTTAATCCTTTTCTTAATCACCAGTACTGTTTCTGTACAAGCAGGTGTGTGACTGAACACCAAGCATTTATGCTGCCTACAAAGGACCTTTCCAGGATCCAGCAGTTTCATGGCATAAACAGGAATTATTAGCTCTGTATAATGAGAGTCTCCAAGTCATCAAAAGAAATTCATAAGGAAAAGCACATTTACTGCCGAATAAAACACAAATATATTTTGCAAATAATAAAAAAAAGGTTGGAAAGAGGGTTACGTATCGATCCTTCCACTTCACTCACACATACAGTGGCATGTATTTACTAGCAATGGTACTTTTTTCCCTTAAGTCTCATCAAAGATATTACTAAAGGTGGAAAATAAGATGAAAGCCATAGGTCCTGAACCCTGATGCTAAAGCAGACACCCCAATAAAAAAAACAGTTCCCATTAAAAATGCCACTCCTGTTCCCCTCTCAGTAAGGAGAACGTGCCTCTGATAACTGTGTTAGAAACTCAGTAGATCACTGTGAAAACTAGGGATCTGGCTTAGGGTACAAATAACAAGTTTTTAAAGGTGAATAAACCATTTCATGTAGTTCACACTGGAAAAAATAACCAGAAATATCTTAATTGTTCACATTCTCTCACATTCTGTGCAAGGTGTGTTGAGTGCAGTGTTAGGTGACAACTGCAGAAGGCATCAGTGCAGCCAGGATGGGGAATAAACACACCCGTTGCTCACATGCTACATCATCACATTTAAATGAAAATTTCTTAACATCTGTATTCTTAAAAACTTATTAGATATTCAGGACATGGGATGGAATAAAATGATACTGTGTGCTAATTAGCAGATCGTTTACAAATCCCAAGTCCCTTTTCTCTCCAGTGACTGTCTTGGCAAATACAGATACCAGCACAGACTTCTTTTTCTGTGCTTCTCTCCTTTATCTAACTTTGCCTTTCATGGGTTCATTGAAGGCATGTTTTGTAATAGTGTCAAATTAGTAGAAAACCTGAGGTATAGCAATTTGACAATGATATAGCTGTCATGATGGTTCTACTTTTTGCTTGTACCTACTCAGGCATAATTAGAATCAAATATCTACCTCTCAGCGTTTCTCTTGGGCTCATCCAACTCTGAAAGCTCTCAGGCCATTAAGGCATATCAATTAGTAATGATTTTTTTTCAGCCCCCAGCAGCCACTGAAGCATACATTAAAGGTGATATCTGCAGTCAAAAATTTAATGTGCACATTTGAGAATATCTACTTTGATTAAGAGAATATTATAAAGGAAACTCATTTGCTTAAAGTTTTATATAACGGCTATTAAAAATATTTTATTTGCTGAACAAATGTCCAATGAACGCTCCCATATCTGTTAAGTAATATTAATTGCACACAGGTTTGGAAAACACAAGAATCATTAAAGGATAAATGAGGCTGTGCAATAGCCCAGAAGAGCTAATGTTATCACTTCCCAGGCCACTTTTACAACCTTCTTAGTAAGACCATTTTTAACTGAGTCATCATGGCCTGAGGAAAGTTACTTTCATTTTTTTAGTATATCTATCCAATTGAGTAGATGTCACAGAGGCAGCTCATTACAAGCACCAGAATTAGAGGGCTGTCACATTCCTCGTAGCTAGGTTAAGTCCGTTCAGTCAGGACTGTTTGGAAAAGCAATCCTTTTCACGTTCACAGTCATTTCCAAGCCTGATAGGTCACCTACCTCTTGTTTCAAATGCAACTCAAAAATTAGTTACTCAAAGATCAGATTGCAAATCAAATGTAATTAACAGTATGGACACATATTTAGTGTTAAGGTGGCACTGGAGCAGAAAAATTCTTATATGCAGGAAGCAGGAATAGGTATGTACTCCTTTTGAAACTGGTTTAGGAATTGTGTTAGCTTGTTCCTTGTTTAAATTCTGTATGGGTAATTTGAGATGTTTCCGTATGTACTGGGCTGAAAGAACAGTTCAGCTAATCTTGGCATCAATTTAACCTTCTTACACATTTTTCTGATAAATACATGCAAATAATGTCCAATCTAAGGTCACCACAAGTAGCAGAAAGTTTACCACAGGCTTTGAATCAGACTTTGTATGAGAGATGGAATTAAGTATAAGAACTGAGGAAAACAGAAGAAAAATGCTGAGCTTGCCTCACAGTGAAGCTGCAAACTTTTGATTCCACTTTGCGTGCAACTGGAAATCTACCCTATGGTGGTTGTTCAGTGGCTGCGTTCTTGTTTTCACCGCAGGCCTTGGCACAGCTCACCCTGGTGCATTTCACAGTACATTAATGGCAGTGACAACAGGAGGCTCCATGAAAACAGGAACAGAAACCAAAACTGTTAAAGGCTGGTGCAGTTCCTTTGTATTGTGGCTTTGCAGGCTCTCTGAAGAGCTAATTCACTGAACTCAAAACTTCTGGACAATCTACTTTGACCTTTCTGCCTATGTTTATTTATTTGTAAACACACAAATACACTGCCCCTCATGGAACATATCACAAACTGATGAAATGCCAGGAGCAGATCAAAATCACATTTAATCCTGGTAGCCAGCAAGCATGAGCCTTACTATGAAGATCTAGATGCAATTGAATTTGTCACTCCTTTGAGTGGCAGAGGCTCTGACTCCTCCTTAAGTGATGTGACCTGTAATGATTTTTGGAATACAAGCATAAGATTCATTTCCAAGTTTTTATCCTACTGTTATGCCTGTAAAATTGTTTCCACTTGAACGTACTTGACATTAGTCATAAATCTCTGGTCAAACAAAGGTGATGCAGGATGGAAATGCCATATACAACATTCACTTTTACCCTCAGCTGCCAAGAACCTTCTTGCAGTGTAGCTGACCTGATAATCACTTGAAACATTCGCATAATGCTTTAAATACCTGTATAATCACCCAACAAATCTGACACCAGGTTTCTCAGCAGGAGTTTGCAGATTCCTTCTCAGCTAGTTAATGCATTACTTATATAAGTCTTAAGGTTTGGTCCAGACACAGATCACACACCTGGTATGACTCTTTCAAACTAGGCCTAATTTCTTTTTCATGTTTATATTCCTTTGGATCTAAATAGTACCTCTGGTGTGACTATATATCTTTTTATATCCGTACACAGGTTTCTATACTAATGGAGCTAATTTTTCTCTCCATGTGGAAATCCCCTCAACCAGACAAGATCAACATGAAAGAAGCATTTCAAGTAGATGGCATCTCCTCACCTCCCACCACCTCTTCCCTCCTGCTCAGCCACCACAGTCATTCCTCCACCCTGGGCACACCCGGCCAGCAGTGCCTGGCCCACCATTTGCCTCTCTTCTCCAGGAGTCGCATATTTAAACTCAGTGAGTATATGCATACTAGGGAGCGGTACCATAAGATGCTGAATGAAAGCATATGTGGAAAACAGATTTACGGCTTGAATTTTATAAGCCAGGATTTTTGCAAATTGTAACCAAAAATAATAGAAAACTTGAACAAACACTTTTATACTTCACTGTATTGATTACACTTTGATATTAAAGCTTCCTTTCAATCATGAAAAAAAATTTCCAAAACAGAGAAAGAAACATACTTCAGCCAAAGTGCCAAATAATCTGTCTAGCCTTATCTGCACACATATGCATGCAAGAACTATCTACCACCACAGGCAACAGTCTGCACATCCCCATTCCCTTTTGCAGCTATCAGTCAGGTTTGACCTTTGGTTCAGACCTAAAATCTCCCAACCCATTCGTTCTATCTTAAGAAGAGCAGCTTCTTCAGGGAAAGAGATGATAATGTATCTGCAAGGGCTGACTCTTTGTGCAGTTGGAGGGGGGAAGTGCCAACATAACAAATTGCTCCTGTTCAAACCCATCAATTCAAAACAAGCATCTGGAAAACTTGACAAGAATACTCAGATGACCCTTGTGTTCTGACAGCTGGAAAAGAGAAAGTGCTCTCCGTGAGAGGAAAAAGCGTGTGTAAACTTTTTGCCTAGATAGAGAAACACATAGAGCTGTTTGAAATATTTTGCTTCAAAGCCCATTAAATTAAACTTTCAGCACAAAGTATGTTTCATGCAGGCAGCTATGACTGCGCTCACAAATCTATGGTCAACACCACCAGAGGCTGGTCATGGCAATGGGCAGGCTGCGAACTCCCTTCTCTCATGAACCTCCAGTGCCATAACAGATCATTCCCTCCCTTTGAGAGGAACCTTAGTCCCTCTTGAACCCTGGCACATTGGAGCTGGGCTGCACTGTCTTCATCATGGGGAGAGCTGCTGCCTGCTCCACTCAGAGAGGCCATTGAGGATGGCTCCATGATCCACTGACTGCAATTTTGTTCGTTCTCCCCAGTCCTGTGAAGAGAAACACCTTGAGTAGGGTGTACTATTACAGACACAATTTCAGTTTGATTATATCTCAGGATTCCTGATTTGGTCAAAATCTGCACTGAGGAAAAAAACCCAAAAACTACCTTGCGACGTCAATGAATTCTTCTCATTTGGAGTTTCCTGACTTTGGGCTCTGCAGATGAGACAGCTACCTATTGCATCAAAATACCTTAAAACTGTTCAAAATGCAACAGACCGCTTCTGGAATTTCAGAGTCCCAAATTCTGCTGTTTCTGCACTGCTGCCCCACACACTCCCCTTTACTACTGTGGACCTCGACTGGTTCACAAGCCTGGTTATATCCTGTATATCTAGGATGTGTGAAATAGTCCAGTTTACCCACACCCTGAACTGCTCTGCAGGAGGAAACCAGAGGGAAATTGAGCAACCAGATCCATGCTCCCACTGTGCTCAGGGATGTTGTTCTTCAGACCTGTTTCAGGGAAGATCACTCTGAAGTTGTCTCCTTACTAGAAGATACTCATACAAATAATATTCTGGTCTAAGTTGATTCTGTTAGATTAAACACAACAATTACCCCAGGTTTCCTGATTGAAGCAAAAAATGGTAAAAAGGAAAGAAGACCCTCTAGAAGGCACAGGTCTATTTGGATATTTAAACTCTCCAACAGGCAGCAGTCCAAATCCTCCCCGAAGTGGAGGTGGTCAAAAGTCCTGTATTTACCTAAAAATACCTTGGAAAAATGTTTACTAATGTATAGTCTGGTATGTTGGAAAAACAAAGGCATAAGCCTCAGTACTTTGCAGTCATTTGTACAGGAGAAATAGCAGAAGTTCTTTAAATTACCTGGGTTTTATTAAGCAAGAAAACGGTCCTGGTTTTAAATTGGTTTTGATTAAAAGTAGCTCTGTTTGGAGGTACTCAGTAATGCATTCAGTGTTCAAAACAACGAAGAACCGACACTTTATCTGTATCAGCAAACACTGGACCTTATTTTTTGTGTCACAAGAAAAATTAACGAAGTTACATTAGAAAATGGGTCACAACAGGATTTGCAATAAACACTATATACAATATCAGCCATTTGTACAGAACACAGCTGACACACACACACAGAGTTTTCTGGTTTATGCTTTACTTCTACGATTCTAAATTGATTTACAGCCCCATGTGAGACTCATAAAAGAGCCCTAGGCAACTCTATCCTGCTCACAAACTATTTGCAACACTGTGAATATCTCAATTTGCCCATTTAAAAATATTTTCCCTTTTCCTTCCTTTCAAGAACAGATTTCTGGAGGGAGTAGGGAGAGAGATGAGAAGAGAGATTTAATAGTTACATAACTTGAGACACAAACAAGTATATCGCCTTGTCCTACTCCTGATCCTAGAGAAACTCTGTTATTTGGCTGGGGGAATCACTGTTCCCCACTCACCTGCCCTAGTAAATACCAATATCTGTAAGCAGCACCAGTGTCCTGACCACGGGTATGACACACACACTGCTGTGCAATGACTCACTAACATTAATGTGACTTCAATTAGAAGAAAGTTCTGCTTTTATTAAGCTAGAAGATTTATAAAAAGAGGGAATTTGTGTTTACACACATGGGAAAGGCCTCAAAAATGAGGTAAGGTTGGTCTATAAAGGAGTTTGCTTATTAACCCCCCCCAGCAAAACACTCTGATATTGGTGGATAATTATCCATCTTCCAGTTCAGAAATTAGGTAGAGAGAAATGGCACAGGGGGTCCCAAGGTGGCACAGGAAATTAGAGACAGGACAAGAACCAGAATCTGCTGTTCTGATTCTTAGTGCAATACTCTTTCTAACAAGCCACGTTGCTCCCCTTCATTAATGTTTTTATTTTACTTCTCTATGGGAAAATGGCTATGGAGAACATTTTCTGTCAGACAATGGGCATCTAGAGACCAAATACCAAATTTCACAATCATTTTTTTCTGTTCAACTCCACTGCACTTCGTGGGGGTTACACAGCAAAAGCTTAGAGCTGACTTTGGCCCTGTATCTACCTGCTTCTCGTGCTGTTATTCACTAATTTAACACCTCATGGTGAAATGGGTATGAATCCCCGCTCCTTCTCAGCACTTTGGCTGGACTGATAAGCATAACTAAGATGTATCTGTTTTATTCTGTTTCTTCCTGACACTGTGAACACTAGTCTTTCATTTCCATTTTCCAAAGGGAGGTAGCATTCCTTGGTTTATTTTAGGGCCTGATACTGATGAAAGATACACATGAGAGTTGGCAGGACATGATGAGTGATTAATACTGCTGGTAAATCTTCATTTTGCTAAGATCATTCTTAGCAAGACTTTGGGTTTACTCCAGGAAGTGACTTTGTGATTGCTCTCTCATCCCATGGCTTGGTGGCAAGAGCAATGAAAGCCACCGTTGTCTGTTGCTGCCCCCATTCCCAGGAGCTGGCTGTGTCACACCACCCTGCAGTGGTGTCACAACAGCTACCTGCACTGCCATGCTTTCAAACACATCAGGGAGCAAAACCAAAACACCTTTCCTTCTCCTTCTTTCCCAAAGATTTTTTTTTTAAGCCAGGTCCATGGTCTGATTCACCACTGACACAAAATAAACCAATACCATGTATTTCTCCTGACAGTAAAACTCCACAGCGTGGCATCAGCTTCCATCCCAGCTCTGCAAACCCAACATGTGCTGAGACCTTGGATGGGTTATGCACAAGTGAGAGTTACACTGGATACACTGAAGCTCAGCAGCTGAGAGTGGCTGACGAAGCCCATCTACGGAGGAAGGCATCGTTTAGGAAGCAGGGGGCTGCAACACCCTGCTCAGGGGCACACCCCGCCTGTATCGCACCATGCAGCCACTGAGTCCGCCAACAGCAGTAGTTATCTGCCCACCAAGTGCAACCATTTGAATTATCTCTCAGATTGCATTAATAGCCCCTAAAACACTCTTCTGCTCTTTCATTAAAGAACCCCTTCTGGTTTTCTACGAAACAACCCTTTGATATAGAATGAAGTAACAAATCAGATGCAACTGACAATTTTTCTTTTGCAGTTAGTCATGTGAGAAACATGACGATGGTTAAGATGAAGAGCCTTTTTTTCCATGAGTCATAAATTTTGAATAAAAAACTGCAATATTTCAGGACTGTGGTTTTTGGGAACACAATTACAGTTAATCATAGAATCATAGAATAATTTATGTTGGAAGGGACTTGTGGAGGTTATCTTGTGCAACCCCTCTCTCAAAGCAAGCCAACTTTTACCAGGGCCTTGTCAAACGTTACTCAGAGCCTTGTCACATAGCTTTGCAAAACAGCTGGTCTGCTTTGTACTTTGTTTTTTCCCTTTCAAGAGAACATGTACAATAGCAAATTGAAAAGTAGACATATAAAGGCTGCTTAGAAGGCTCAAGAGTCTATCACAATGTCTAATCTGAAAATATTATCAACACGACAAGTTTAGGTCTTTTTTTTTTTTTTTTTTAATCAATCCCAGTAAAACTTATGCAAATATTCCACAAGATGCAGTGTTCAAGAAATACCAGAAAAGATTTGTAGCTAGAGAGAAAATAAGCAGAGACAGGAGGCCAGAATCTAATCCTTTTTACCTTGAAGCTGAAGTTATGTCACTTGATGGGAATCATTTGTAACTGTGCATTCAAGATCTAAATTTTTCTTACTGAAGAAAAAAGATGTATGTTAGCATTGATTTATCAGCTAACTTAAGGCTAGACACTGTTGTCCTTCCTTATATCACAAGGGTTTTCCTCGATAAAGTAAATCTTTTTCTCTCCTCGTACGAAAATAGTCTATTGTCATGACAATTTTCAGGAGGAAACACACCGCTCCCCCAAGCGATAGCAATTGCAAAGCTTTACCAGCACATTGACACGCACAGACTGGTCCATCATGGGAAAGGAAGCTCCAGTGAGAGCTGCAGTTGGCCCTGGAGCCGCAGACCGGCCGCCAGGCTCACCCTCAGCGGTGTGGGACGCCGACTGGGTGCCGTGGCACAGGTTCTCAGCATGGAGGTCGCCCACAGCAGCCAGCTGCCCTCCCCAGGCACAGGCCTTGCTGCTCCCTGGAAGCCCCTATTGGGAAGGAAACCCAAACCTAAAACTGCTCCCAGAGCTTTCAATAATGGCTGTTATGTAAGTGAAAGTGGTTTATTTTTAACGTGTAGCTGCATTTGTATTATATAACTATCCCCATCTCCAATTATTTTTGTTGCAGTCACCACAAAAGTTGTTCTTCCTTTTTCTATCAATCAGACCAAGAGGGAGCTGTGTACATTGCATGCCCGTCCGTACATTTAAAAGAGAACCACTGAAGGGTAATTATAAAATATCAGATCATGAGGGAAGATGTTGTTGCCCTTGCCCAGTGTCGTGCATGCACGCAGCTGTACACAGACCAGGTCTTTGGGAGCAGGACTGGTTTACGTGGAGTGGGCCGAGGACTGCAAATGCCAAGGGTAAGGCAGTGCACAGGAGGTAGTGACAGTGCCCCACGTGTCTCTGCATAGCCCTGCCTCCTCCAAATGAAACTGGAGGAGTCAGGATTTTTGGAAGAGCCCAACTGCCATGGGAGTCCAAGTGGAAAATGAACATGCCTGAAACCACCTCTTCACCTCTGTGTGTCTCAGCTTCTCATTTGTAAGCTTGTGATACTACCATTTCCCTTCTCTGCCTGGTAAATGCAGATTTAAAGTTCTTTGGGCAAGAATTGTCTCTAACGATATGTACATACAATGCCTGAAGCTGGGAGTCCTGGTGTAGACTGTGACCTCCAAGCATTCATGCTTTACAAAATCCAAGAAAATAGGGAGGGGCAGGGGGGAGGGAGGAAAGCCTTTTAGAATACAAGAAGTCGAATCTGGCTAATTACCAAGAGCTTCCCATCAGGCTGACAGGCTCCCACCATGGACACACTCAGTGGTTGTCCTTTATTTCTGAGCTTTACTTTAATCCCTCCTCATTTCTCTTGTTTCATTTCCAGTCAGTTCAGGATCCTAATGTTTTTGCCAACTTATTTTTAATGGGATTGTTAGCATCCAGGAAGCCTTGTCAAATAATCATTATACAGCTACTTTCAGGGACCCCTGTGGTTGCTTCCACTTGCTGTGCGTCCCGTCCCCTTCTCCCCACCCCCACCCCCCCCCCTCCCCTTACATTAGCAGGGGAAATATTTTTCTCACTGGGAAAGCGTCAGATTAAAAATCTGGCTGTTTGACCCCATCCTGCATGTTCATCCAAATGTGTAGCTGCTCTGTCTGGCTGATGGTCCCTTTACATTATTACTTTGTCTTTAGCAATCCACATTTACACATCAGCCAACAAAAAGGCAGTTGTAAAACTTTTCTTGAGTAACAAATTGAAGTCTGTCAGCTACAGAAAAACCATAAGCCTGCTGCTCTTCCTCACCCAAATGGAATAAATGTTGTTTTTAAATGAGACTTTTAGCCATTTCTATCTAAGAACATCTCGCCAATTGCTCACCACCCACAGATCAGCCCTTTCAATGGCTATTGCTTTTCAGAAATGCTGAACACCATGTGTGTTGCTGAATCTCAGAACTTTGCCCATCTCTGCTATGCATGCTGCTTGACCTGCAGTATCTTCCTCTTTTGATATTTTCTGCCATAAAGCTTACACCACAGCAGATTTTCTTTTCACCTAGTTTCCCAGTATTTCTTTCCAGTTTTCTATATAAAGGAAAATCAGTACTGCCTCCTACATAATCTTTATGGCCAGAAATTTCAGGGGTCCCAAAACCTTTAAAATTGAGGTGTAATAATAGAGAGCTTGAGCAAAGTTTCAGAAGAGCTTAGCTCCCACAAGCTGCCGTTGGAAGCTGGTAGATTCTGGTGGACTGTGGCTATTGAGATATTCAGAAAGTTTGTGAGACATTTTTCTCTCAGTGGTACCTTTACACGACAGAGAGATTACGGCAAATTGGTCACATGCACTGCCATGTGGCACCAGCACTTAGTGGCGTGGGACAATTTCTCTTTCCTATCTGGTGCAACAGGAATGAGAGCTCTGTGCTGCTGTGGTCTCTGGCTCACCAGCTAATGCTGCTCCCTGAAGCAGTGAACCCTGATCCAGGTGCTTTACCCTTTTCAAACTGCTGTGAGATTTGTTGCCCCGGTTTCAAAAGAATATTAAGGAGAATCACCTGATTCATGTCAGTCACATGAAATCTCTACAAGTTTGAAGAGGAAACCCAGGAACTCGAGAGTGCAGAGCCAAAGTCTACCCTTTCAGCACCTGCCCCTCCTGCTAGCCTTTTCCTCTTAGAGAAGGCAGCCAGGGTTTCCATAGCTGTGATTTTGAATGTTTTACCTTTTCCAGGTTTATTCTTTCTATAGGACAGGCTTGTTAGATTCCTGAGTCTGAATACATTTTTTGAATCAACTGAAAAAGATGACAGTGTAGAATTATTTTGGGGTTTTTTAGGCCTACTTTACTGGAGAAAACCTGGAATGAGTGTGCTACTTCAGGCATTTGGTCTGGTGCTTTTGCAGGGACTCAGGGAGAATCTGACTCTTGCCTGAGACAGTAAATCAGTTGGCAGACATCCATTTTTGGCACTGTGCTACATGCATTTTTCTGGCAGAGTCAAATATTGATGGGAACAACATAACTAGCTGGTTCAAAACACTTGTCAATCACAAAGGGGACAGATCCAGCATGGAAAGGGTCAACAGACATGTTTGAGGAAGGAGTTTTGTTGCTGTTTTCCTAATGGCCCCACCCAGGCAAAATTAAAATAAGTCTGAAGCTGCTCTGCCTTCAAAGGAGCTGAACCATCTTGGGACCAACTCAAGCTGGGGATGCAGCTAAGTCACAAAAACACCTTTGTGTGCCTGTTTCTCCCTAGCAGGCCACACTACTGTATGTGCAGACTAAATTATTTATATTCACACCGGGTCCCACTTAGTTAGAGATTGAACTTCATTTTACTTTAGTATCCAAAAACCTGAGAAACCCTGATTCATCCTAGCTTGTGTATTGGGTTTGCGTGGCAAGGTTTTGGTAGCAGGGGTGCTATGGGGGTGGCTTCTGTGAGAAGCTGCTAGAAGCTTCCCCCATGTCTGATAGAGCCAATGCCAGCCAGCTTCAAGACGGACCCACCGCTGGCCAAGGCTGAGCCCATCAGCGACGGTGGTAGGCCCTCTGTGACAACATATTTAAGAAGGGGAATAAAAAACCCCTGCGCAATTGCAGCTGGAGAGAGTAGTGAGAGAAACAACTCTGCAGACACCAAGGTCAGGGAAGAAGGAGGGGGAGGAGGTGCTCCAGGTGCCGGAGCAGAGATTCCCCTGCAGCCTGTGGTGAAGACCATGGTGAGGCAGGCTGTCCCCCTGCAGCCCATGGAGGTCCATGCTGGAGCAGACATCCACCTGCAGCCCATGGAGGACCCCACGCCGGAGCAGGTGGATGCCCGAAGGAGGCTGTGACCCCATGGGAAGCCCACGCTGGAGCAGGCTCCTGGCAGGACCTGCAGACCCGTGGAGAGAGGAGCCCACGCTGGAGCAGGTTTGCTGGCAGGACTTGTGACCCCGTGGGGGGCCCACGCTGGAGCAGTCTGTTCCTGAAGGACTGCACCCCGTGGAAGGGACCCACGCTGGAGCAGTTCATGAAGAACTGTAGCCCATGGGAAGGACCCACATTGGAAAAGTTCATGGAGGACTGCCTTCCGTGGGAGGGACCCCACGCTGGAGCAGGGGAAGAGTGTGAGGAGGAAGAAGTAGCAGAGACAACGTGTGATGAGCTGACTGCAACCCCCATTCCCCGTCCCCCTGTGCCGCTGGAGGGGAGAAGGTGGAGAAATGGGGAGTGAAGTTGAGCCTGGGAAGAAGGGAGGGGTGGGGGGAAGGTGTTTTAAGATTTAGATTTTATTTCTCATTATCCTACTCTGATTTGATTGGTAATAAATTAAACTAATTTCCCCAAGTCAAGTCTGTTTTGCCCGTGACGGTAACTGCTGAGTGATCTCTCCCCGTCCTTATCTTGACCCATGAGCCTTTCGTTATATTTTCTCTCCCCCTGTCCAGCTGAGGAGGGGAGTGATAGAGCGGCTTTGGTGGGCACCTGGCGTCCAGCTGAAGTCAACCCACCACAGCTTGCTACATTAACAAAGGTCAGTTTCCATTTTGTAGCCCTGGACGGTGCACCCTGCATGATGCTTGCACTGAATTTCATGCCTTACCAGCCCAGCAAAGGTACAGATAATTATGCTCAATGCAGAATGCATATAGTCTACTCCAATGACATATTTCAAAGTATATTTACAGCTAATGACAGTACAACAAATTACACAGAACTATATTCCTGACAAACTTCACCCCTTTTTGGGTTGGCAAGTAATTTGTGAATCAAGCCTGATTACTATGAATTTATTTATTGTTCATAAATATTCCCCAATTAGTTTCAATGAATAATTTTCAACCTGTTAGTTGTAAACAACTGATAGCTATGAATATTTGCTATTCATTATTGATGTTGTAAGACTGGTCACCAGGAGTATATGTTATTGTTTCTGCATTGTTATTGGACAACAACTGTTTTAAAGAGGAGAATAATGAATCCTAACATGAATAGTGTAAAGAATAAAGAATCCAAGTGACAATTATCAAGCAAAAAAACACTTCTGTCAAAATTCTTGACTTGGAGATGGTAGGAATCCAAGAATTAACAAGTTGTAATTAGTATAGCCTCACAAATCATCACGAACAAAATCATTTTTGTTCACAAAAATATTCTCAAGCCACTGCCTTTAAGTATTGTTTAAAAATCTACAGTGTCAGACATCATACAACATTCTTTTCAGTGTGGCAGCTATTGTTTCAAATGCTAAGAAAATTTAGGTGGAAAGCAGAATTTGATAATAGTTTCAGAGCACTTAGAAATACACTAATGAGTCTTTGCAGAAATAGCTCTTCTTGACTGGTTATTACAACAGCTTCACAAGAGGATTGCCATCTTACATAATTTAACCACAATGCTGTTAAACCTTGTGAAGTAAGCAAGTGAAAATGCTCAAAGTTTTTTATACATAGCCTCTACATTAACACTGTTAGGAATTAAAACTTTTACAAGGAAACTGTTAGGAGTATCTGTGTTCCGAGTTTCACTTGCACAAGCTATCATACAGATCTTGAAAATATGACAAGTTCTTTCTTTGAACTGAGCCTTCTTGGTGTAACCACTCCACCCTGTTGCTCCTAATTTTGTGTTGTCCTTTTACATGGAGAGTATCTGTCAATTAACTACGCGAAAGTATGAGTTTCATGAAGAACTCTACGTTAAAAATCAAGACTGCAAATCAAGCACCCAAAGGTGGAAATTCCACTGATCTTGCTGTTGATTCCTCACTAAAGCCCTCCTGTCTGATCTGTCTGTAATATTCACTCGGCGTTTTGCCAAACAAAAAACTGATTACAGTTAAAAACTAAAAATGGAAGCTTGGAATAGGATGCACCTGGTAACATCAAAAAGTGGTAATGCTGATCCCATTTATAATTACCTAGTACCATCAGCTCAGCTAATTTATATCAAAAAATGCTAGCCAGTATGTGCAACAATGGGAAATATGCACTGTGAAGTGGATGTCAGTGTTGATGTTCCCTTGACCGGGACATGGGTTCCCAGAGGGAATTTTTCCCCTGAGCCTTACGACCAAAACACAACCATGAAATTCAACACTCCAGCAAAATCCAGCTTCTCTGAATGGCTGAATGAATGTGAAACCAGCCACTTAAGAGTATTTAAAGTAGATAACAATAACCTTTTCAGTTAAACTGTAACATTTTCATCACCCAAATTATGACCTAAAGGCAAGATGTAAACCCAGACAACTCTGCAGTAGATAGACTGCTCTGTTAAATGAGAACTTGAGAAAATGCTAATATGGTTTATCATACAAAGAACATCGACTTATAATAGCACAAGGAACAAAAATAAAAGAATTTAATGCAATTTCTAAAAAAATATTTTGAGGAAACAGTTGATGAATAAAGAGCAACATTAGGAATTAGGTATAATTCCAAGCATTTCTGAATTAAACATGTTACGGTCCAACAAACTGAACAAGGACCCCAGGAGTTCGCTTGCTGGACATGTAACTGGGATTTGCCCTAATGCTATGACAAGTGCCACATAATAACTCAAGAGAAAATTAGACATTTTCAGCAGACATCAACGTGGGAAACCTGACAAATAGGGCCCAATGCCACAGGCTGAGGAAAACCAAAACTGCACATCTGTTCATTAACTGATCCCTGTCCGTCATGTGCACTAAATGAGGCTGGGGCTCAGTGTCAAAATAGGATATGCTTATTTAATTAAAATCTCGTCATCAGAGACACAACATTGCACAAGCACCCCTGATTCTCTCTTTTTTGAAAAATGTGTGGCCTTGTCTTTGGACACTAGTAAGGTTCTTTTAATATATTTCCATGTATAATTATTATACACAAAGCCTTGTGCTGTGGTAGGAAGCCTGAGCTGGGAAAGCAGCAACAATGAATCTTCACAAAGCTAGAATGTCACAGCCTTCACCAGAGAAAAGCTTAATTTTACATCTTTCTATGAAACCATCCATGTCACTGATTCCATCTAAAAGCTAAGATTAGGTAATGGAAGGGTAAAGTAAAGCTTTGATGTTCAGATTTTAGGTCTGGTTGCTACAAGCACTGTAAATTGGTTCTTCAATAGAAAAAGGTGAAGACAGACAATGGATTCATCCCTGAACAAGATGGCTAAACTCGAAGAAACCAATATATGTGTACTTTGGCCTGTCAAAGTGAGCCATGTGAGGTAGATGGGCTATAGAAATGCGGAACTCACCATACATTAGCAATTACAGAGGCACTCAAATCAGGACTGCACTTTAAACTTTTATCTCAAAGGCAACAAAAAGTGTTGACTGTGTCTGATTGGACTGAGCATTCCTTGATTTCTTAGTGTCCTAAAACTTCATTCAAGGTTCTTCTGGAAAGGATAAAATAAAGTGGCATGCGGTAATTGCCTCGACGTCCTTCAGGAAAAATCAATAATGAATATGAGTGAAGGGTCAAGAAAGAAACAGATCCACTACTGGGCTAACCTAGAGGGTTTAAATCAAACTAAGTAGATTTGATAAACAGTGAAGTCTCTCTCATCCCTGAATTTTAGGTGAACTTAGTTAATTATACTGCTCTGGAGAGCAAAGTGCTAATTACACGCTGGCAGAATCCCCAGGCCTAACAGGGTTGACACTGTGCATGTTTCCTCTGGGCAGTCAGCTTTCCAGGGTGCTGTGATCTGGACCCATGGCATTCCTGCCCTCCGAAGCCCTGTGTCTCTTCCTCCGCAGTGATGGGCAGTCACGATCAATTATGTGCTGAACAGACATCCCAACCGACCAGGCAGACTGAAAACTCTCATTGCCTGTAAGAGCGAAGAAATGGTGAACCTGGAGGGGTGAAGATGGGGGGAAAAAGAAGGAAAGGATAATTCTGCTGTCAAATGTATGGGCAGGCTGAGTTGCCTCTGATGAACTGCCACTTGTGATGCAGATGCTGCTGACAGTGGTCCCTAGGGCATGAACACACTTCTGAAAGCCTTAACCTTTACACTGGACATGCAAAACTGTAAGACGTATGGTTTGTATTTTAAATTCATCTGAAAAAGGGTAAAATCCTCAGGTGGCAAAATTTCATTCCAGGTCTTCACCCTACCCTACATTGAAATTTCATAGAACAAGTGCTCTTACTGCTTGATACTCAAGATTACATTCAGGGAAAAAATATAAATATGGTTACCCAAGATGGTCCACAACTCCTTGACACTTGCACCAAGAGGGAAAATTGCTAGACATTCTCTTTTCCCTCATTTTCTGCTGAGCAAATTCCTCTATGCTTCTGTGCACAGGGATAACTGTTATACACTAAAGAAAAAGTTTTTTGCAGGGGCCCCTAATTAATGGCAAATAACACTGGATACCAATAAAATGAGTCCATTTTCCCAGAGTTCAGATACTAGCAGTAAGCCTTCCCTGTGAGAGTACAAAGCTGATGAAAAGTCTGTTCATTTTGCAGCTCAGATACAGACAACATTTGTTCCTTTATTTTTCCAAAGTGAACATATAGTCATCAGATGAAATTGTTTACCAAATTTGATACTTTTATATAGTGTCATTCTGGAGCTTGAATAAGAGCAAATAAGGCAGAACTGTAGCACAGAGAGGAGGAAAGAAATTGCTCATAGAATCCAAACAAGCCTTCACTGTACTTCATGTTCTTTCTAAAACACCGCAGTCTGGCCGTGCTTTTTGTACCTTATTAGCACCATCTAAGGGAAGAAAATGGGAATCACCTAAAGGTGGTATACAAACTGTAAACAATGATGAAATCTTTTCACTGTGTTGGAGATCTATGTCAGAATATTTCAATTCCAGAGAGACAAAAATCGTATCTTAGTTTCTCACAGGACGTAGGAAAAAAGACTGATTAAACTTATCAGTGAAAAAAAAATCAGAACATTATAATGTAACTTACCAAGTGTGGCTTTCAAATTGAGCTTAATACTCGTGCAGAAATAAGAAACAGTGAAGGTTTTTTCCTCCACTAACACAAAGTTCCAAATTAACAGAAAAGGCATGGGATGTGGTGGCCTACAAAAGACTGACATTATAGAAAAGAGATTGTAATATTTTTTTTAAAATAAATTAATATGCACTTTGTTGGGGGCGGGGGGAGTTGTTAATGCCTATTCAAAATAAAAAGTAAAGGCTTGGATTCATCGTAATGACAATTTGGTATGACAAAGAATCACCTAATAAATCTACTTGGAAAGCTAATACAGCTCAGCAATTGGCTATAGGTGTAGAAATTACCATCTGGCCACTCAATGGAGCATTCACTGTCTATCTTTAGACCTCTAACTGAGATGCTAAGTTAGGCCTTTTATACTTAACCAGCCGAGAGGGTCCTCCAGCTTCTGCCAGGGGCATGCTGGATGGCTGCTGGGAGGTGCCAGGGCATTAAGGAGCCCCTGCCTGGGCCAGTGCCATAGGGGAAACCTTCTACTGTCCTGCCTGGCCCTGCAGGCGACAGTGGATTCCTGTTAAGAAATAGCTGAGAGAGAAAACCATACTTGAAGATGACCCTTTGTTGGGGGAAATAAAGCAAAAGTGCGACCCACTTCTGAAAGCCGGTGTTTGCTACAAGTGCATTTCATGCTACCTTCTTTCTTCTTCAGTTCAACGCTGTTCAGCTGATTACTTATTTTATGTGTTTTCATCATAAATACATGTTAGAACTAATTTGTGCCTTTATGCTGTCTTTTCCTTTTGTCACTGGACTTCTGTTTGTGAGTTCTAGTGTATTTATTTATTAAGTTTTAAATACAAAAATGTATTATGTATTAAGCAATTACAAATTATTATCAAGATTCTTGCGTAATAAAATAGCTTTACCAATGAATATAGACATAATTTATCAGAATGTGGGTCATGCTGGCATCTGCTCCATTTGCAAAATAAAGGGACAGCAAAACACAGAGTGAAATAGCAGGAATACCCACATGAAGGAAAAACTATTAATAGTAGGTTCTTCAATGTAACAAATAATTATAAAATGAGATACAATGGTATAACACAAAGCCAGAGAAATTCAGGTTAGAAATAAGGCACAAATCTAACAAAGATGACAACTAACCACTGGAGTCCTTTGTCGCATTTTATGCTGGGACCTCCGTCATGTTCATTTTTAAAGCAGGACATGACATCTTTCCAAAAGCTCTACTCTACTTCAATTAAGAATTAATTTATCTAAGTCCCCTCTTCTGTGTTATAAAGGAGGCCAGACCAAAAGATCTCAATGATAAAAAAATAAATCCAATCCCTCTTACCTAGAGTGTGAATAATTTGTCAAATATCTTTCTTCTAGTTCAAACATTAACATTTCCACATTTTAACTATCTGTCCTGTATTTACTTAGTAAATAGTGCTTACTGAGCTCCTTGTAAATGGAAAAACTTTATCCACAAATAATAACAGGATGATCTATTGCTTACATGGTAATTTCCTGTTTCCCAACAAAAACTTTCAGAAATGAATTTCCATTTCTAGTACTTCACAATTTTAAATGCAAAATTTTCTTTATGTGCTCACTCTAAAATTTTCATTTCAAGTTAGATATCATAGCAAGCATTCTTTCCCAAAGGATTGTCCACAAAATACATAGAGAGAAAAAACCACATACGTGAATGTAGTCTGACTGAATTTGTTCAGAAGTCTAAACTTTTGTCACAGATTTTACAGAAACAGGCTCAGTTCAATTTATAGGCTAATTCAGCTTCCCTATAATGTAAGGGAAAAGGATGCAGGAGCTTTCACAGCTAGTCAGAAAAGAAAGACCTGAGGAGATGTTTATCTAAGCATCATACTCAGTCTTTCGCTGCAAACCAACCCACTAATTTACTTGCTTTCACTTTAGCTGTTCCTATAAACAGATGTGGATCGCAGACAGTCAGCAAGTAAAACAAAATGAAAACAAAATCTAAGTGGAATAGAAAGAGGCCAAAGAAAACCAACACAAGAAAAAAGGACCTGGTTTGACACGATAATTCAGGTCACCCTCAGAAACAATTTTCACCTGCCACAGCAACAGAGAGGGGACACAGCAACAGAGCCTGCCTTTACCCTTGCAACAACACGCACTCGGGTTTTGTTTCCAAAGCCTATTTCACTCAGCAATGTTGTCTGACTTGAAAAGGAGAAGGACAATGATGATGAATTGAAAACAGTTCAGGGGTATAAAGGTTTACTAAAGGTTTATCAGCCTTTAAATTTTCTGAGGCTTCAGCTCATATCTACCTATGCACAGTAGTAAACATGATGACAAAGCCATTATCCCCAGCTTGCTGGGGGCTGCATGGGGTGTACATGAAAAGAGCAGATAAGCTGAGCCCAATTTCTAGGAGATGCTGTTATCAGAATCAGAACTTGCTTTGGTTTCCCAGCAGAGGGGGGAATACATGAATTACTATTTCTATGCATTAAACCTATTTGATGTCCATCTCAAACAGCACGAATGTCTCCATTGCCTTTACCTGCATTGCTACTGGAAAGTGCCCATT
Organism: Fregata magnificens; assembly: GCA_013389945.1. Taxonomy (NCBI): domain Eukaryota; kingdom Metazoa; phylum Chordata; class Aves; order Suliformes; family Fregatidae; genus Fregata; species Fregata magnificens. The sequence continues at coordinate 152,209 of WAAD01025016.1, forward strand.
ACTTGGGCCAAACTTTTTCTGAAGATAAGACAAAAGTTTTTGTCACCACATTTGTTGGCTGAATAACTTTAATAAAGGTCCATTTACAGCAACAAGACTTCAGCCAACTTTGCACAGTTTGACTTAACATGCAAACCCATTGCCTTTCCTCCTTTCCCCAAACCAAAGTCCCTGAAGGACCACAAGGGACCAGAGGTCTTCCAGTACTCCCAGAGCCCAGGACAGCCTCTGGGCTATACCTACACGGCACATACCACAACATAGTAATATAAAGCTAAACGTGCTAATGCATGTGGCTGCCACCTTTCCTGAAGTATTGGCTTGGTAACCGCTGCCAAAGTTGTCAGAGTCCAGCACAGGGATAAGACGCAGGGCTCCCGTCAGCCTGTTGGCCATTGCAGACAAGCCAATCACTCTCCTAGAATAATACTACTGATTCAGTTACCTTTGCTCAAGGATAAAGAAGGTACTATGGGATATATAGGAGCTAATACAGTGAAACAGTTAGGAAAACATGTACGAGGAAGTCTAAACCATACAGCAGTAGAGGAAGCAGCAATGATTTGCACCCTTTTGTATCCATGCAGGATCTAAATTCATTACTAGAGCGTGTACCTGCTCAGGATGCTGTATGCTACACAACATATATGATGTTCTTTAATCTAACAAAAGGTGTATATTACACTTCCTTTGGGGAACAGCTTTTGTATTAATACCTACCTGCAAATTACTAAGAACATTGCTAGTGCTATAAAAATAATAAACTGTAGTAATAACAGTAAGTTGTATTTGTGAATGCATTGAAGCTTGGTCAACCCAAAGTTCATTCCACAGCAAAGATTTCATTTCCACTGAAAAAAGTAGTTAAGATGCTCCTCTACAATGGGCTGCAGTGAGCTTTTATAAACTATTTTACATCTATCAAAAGTACGTTCATCATTCAAGAATTGCATTGACTTCAAATCCTCAGGTTGCTCTAAGAGCACATTAGCTTTATTACTTTAGATTAGCTTTACAGATTGTACTCGCAGTACATTTCAGTTAACAACTTAGCAACCCACATACTGTAACACATCATTTCATGAATCCCCAGATTTATAAAACCGTTTTCTCCTGTAAGCTGACGTGGCTCCAGTGAAGTTAATGCATCTTTACTAATTTGTGCCAAAATGTAAGGATTATTGTGAAATTCTGACCCCATCAAAGTCAATGACTATTTCCACTGGTTTCAACAGAGCCAAGTTTTGCCTCTAATTTTCAGAACTCCTCCCTGCTTCTCTACAGCATCTTCTTTTTGTGTAACAAGAGGATCAGCTTCATCCAGCTAGTTTCACACATCCAACTGCTGTTCAATAAGCTTCACATATATATTTATAGGAATGAAAGGGGCTGCCTTAGGATGATTCAGTAAATCCAGCATCCCAGCCATGCTTGGAAAATCTTTCTCTCCCTCTCTGTAACATAGAGTAACTCTGCTGTTGACAGAACTGAGGAGGCTTGAGTCAGTGAGGTAAGGTGAATGTTAGAGTGTATAAAGGTAAAAATTGTGACTGGAGGATGACTCAAAAGAAATGGTCCAGCCTCTGTAAGCAAAGCTGAAAACATAAATGCACAAAAATTGAAAGTTTGGGGATGAAGATTAGATGTGAACAACATCTTTTATCGTTCCTGCAAGTCCCTTGCACAGCAGTGCTGGTACAGGTTCATGGGGCTGGGCTGCAGAAGTGACATCCTTGCCCTCCCTGGAAGAAAGACCTTCATTCAGCAAGAACATTTATTTACCCAAGAGCATGATATTATCTAATTCCATTACTCCAGGGAGGACATTTGTCTACAGGTATTTTAATAAATAGTGTGAAAAACAGAAAAGGAATATGCACCAGCCCACGAGTTCAAATAATAGTTAGCTTCAGACATAGGAGTCCCTGTACCACTCTCGAAGACTGGATTTTCTCTTTGATTTCATATCTAGGTAATTCTAAAAAGATTGGCAAGTACCCAAGATCCTGTCCCCAGAGAGGAGGATTGTGGGAGCCTGTATTTAATCACCCCAACCCTACTGCATGCAAGCCACATACTTAGGTTTTATGCAGGTGCTGTAAATATCTCCATCAGAGACTGTAGTGCTCAGGAGATACAGCCACACAATTTCAAATCCTGTTATTTGTTGACAGGATTTATGAAGGTCCCTCCCATGTACTGGTTTGAAAGTTAGGCACCTCATTTCTTCCCCCACTTCCTCAGGCATCAATCTATGGCCCTTAGCTAAGCATCCACACATGCTGTTGGCTTACTTAATTTTAATTCTGCAATATTCAGTCACCTATGGAGGCAACTCTGCCGTCACTTCATATTATTTTTGAAGTCTCCCTGTTCGTTCCCTTTTCTATTCCTCTTCCTTTCCACTCCAGTACGTGTCACAGGCATGCTGACATGAGTATGTTTCATTAAAGCAGTTGTCTCCAGCCGTGCAAACAAGGTGACACGGCTGTAGAGCACACTGTGCCTTAGATCTCTTTGGGCTCTCCTAATTACAAGCCTTCACAGGACAAGACTGTTTTTCCCCTGATCACTTTAAAAAAGATCTCTTTGGCAAGGAACCCAAGGAGTTACTTGGCTCATCCCAAAGCAGGGACAGCTATACACAAACTACTTTTAACAGGTTTTTATCTAAGCTGTCCTTAAAGTCCAGCAATGAACTTCTCTAGGCAAGCATAGTACTTAACTACACTTACTATTAGAAAAGTTTTCTGAGGTGTAACGTAAGTATCCCTGGCTTCAGGCATACATATATACTTTATTATATCTTTTCACAGCCCAGTGAGCATAAGGAGTATTTTTCTCTTTGTGGAACCTTTCTACATACTCAAAGATGTTGTAAACCCTGTTTCCTCTTGCCTAAACTAAACTACACTAGTTCTTCTAGTATTTAACATTTTGTAAGCAAGAAAACACCAACAGCAGCAACAAAAAAACCCCCTCTCGTCCTTCTCATCTGGACTCCCTGGCTGAGATCTGTTGTCTTAGAAAACTGTGATAAGGCCCCCACAGCACCACAGTAGATGGAATGAACAAATCCTCTGTCTTAAACACAGCTCTTGGATTCTCCCAAGAGTTACCTTTGCCTTGCCACGGTAAGGTCATGTCAACTCATATTTAGTTTGTGATAGAAAACCTGTGGGCTTGGTCAAATAATAATGCCTAACTAATTATTCCCTGTTTAAGCATTGCACTTTTGGATTTTTCCATCCAAAGTGTACTTTGCGCAAGTATTTAAAGACTTGACCTTGTTAATTGCCAAACAGTTCCCAAATTTATCAAGAATGCTGATCCTTTTCTGCAAAGCCTCTGCAGTCCCTTCTAGTTGTTACAACCTACAAAATGTATAAAGTAAACTCAATTCCAGCAGCCAACACCTTGAGGAAAATATAGAAGTGAACCAGACCAACAACTAGAGTTCACTTAATATATGTCCATGACATGACTTGGTTATTGACATCAATGACTTATTTCAGTACAGTTTTCAACCAGCTGTGGACATACACTACAATGATTTTGTCTGGAAAACACTCCCTTTCTGTTTCAGGAATGGCATGCTGGGATGTGCTGCTTGCCTCTTCTATCCTTCCAACAACAGAGGACATTAATTTATCATGACAAGCAACCTTGTACATATTTAAGACTGGCTCTCTCTTCCTGCAGTCTGCTTACGCAAATTCAGCCTGGCTGAGTATCACGATCCTCCTGGAGTATATTTTCCAGTCCTGAGGTAATCTCTAGATTTTTCTTTCAAACAGCTTTCACATTTAGAGCACAAAATACAGTGCTCTTTTCGATCCTGACTCCACCAGGTCACAAAGCGTTTTCACCCGATCATGGCCAACGGTATCCTGGGATGCATCAAAAGGAGCACGGCCAGCAGGTCAAGGGAGCTTATCCTCCCCCTCTACTCCGCCCTAGTGAGGCCACATCTGGAGCACTGTCCCCAGTTCAAGAAGGACACGGAACTGCTGGAGCAAGTCCAGCGGAGAGCCACAAAGATGATCAGGGGACTGGAGCACCTCTCTTATGAGGAAAGGCTGAGAGACCTGGGTCTGTTCAGCCTAGAGAAGAGAAGACTGAGGGGGGATCTTGTTACTGCTTACAAATATCTGAAGGGTGGGTGTCAAGAGGATGGGGCCAGACTCTTCTCAGTGGTGCCCAACGACAGGACAAGGGGCAATGGGCACAAATTGGAACACAGGAAGTTCCACCTGAACATGAGGAAAAGCTTCTTTACTTTGAGGGCGACAGAGCACTGGAACAGGCTGCCCAGAAGTCCCATGTGACTGGTTTCAGGGGATCTATTGCCTCTCTGGTTAAGACACAAGGGACAAGCAGTTGCCCATCCACTTCCACCACAGCCAGTTGTAATCTCTGTCACAGAAGTCCTAAAATATTTGACAGGAACAAGTGGGTTTTGCCTGGATGTAGAGAGCAAAGCCATGTGCAAAGCACAGCCCCTGGGGGTTTCCCACTCTGCTGAGCTGACACAACACAGATCACAAGGTAGAGTGCTCAGGACAAGATGGGGTTTTAAAACTTTTACAGATTTTGGAGTATTTCCTGGGAAGATCCAACTGGTGCTCTTCAAGAGTATTACACAAACTTGGAGGAAAAATTACCTCTGTGTCAGGAGGTTATATAGCAATATCTACAGGAAGGAAAGGAGAAATCACTCACCTCTCCCCATTTAGTGAAAAAAATCATCACTAGAGAAAGTACATCAAACCCACTATAGGTAGCCTGTCACAACGTTTCTCCATCTAGCTGCTTCACACAAATATTCAAGTACTCCATTTGCCCCTCTGCATAGCAAGAAATTACATGAGAAAGGAGCCTAAAAAGAGCAGCACAGAGTAGACAGTGGTTTTTGTCATGCTCTAAAGAAATCCTTTTCTTTCTCTACTGTCAGTTCAGGCAGAAAAAACATTGTGCGCCATCTCAGCTCTTCCTGATTCACTGCTTTAGGCTGCAGTCATTGTCTCAGGCATTCTCCATCTTTTCCCATAGTTATTGACAGGAAAGGACAAGGAGCTTCCAAAATAGTCATACTTTGCACATCTGCCTTATTCTCCGACACAGTTCAGTGTCATCTTTGCCCTTTGAGGCCATTCCTTTTGAATTTTCTTGTGTTCTTCTGTTACCCCAAAATGCTCTAAGCAGACTTCAGCAAAGCTGAAAACTGCAGTCACTGAAACTCAATTATTTCCTTCCCAAATAATATTTTTTTAATATTCAATCTCTCTTGATCAACTTTTGCCGTGGAGGAGTCTACTCGTGCTTTGCAGTAGCACCCATGCCACAGTGTTGGCACCCTTGGTTACAGCGGTACTTTACTCCTCAAACTTTTTTCTCTCCATATCCTGGAATTTTGCATTTCTATTTCATGACTGTTCTTTCTTATTTGTGGGTCACATCCTTGTTCAGTCCAGAGACTTCAAAGCATATTCTTACCTTGTATCTTGTTACTGTAATGCTCAGTAAATACAAATCATTGTTGCTGCATACATTTTAATAATTTATATTTTCTACAACAATTTCTTTCTACTAATATGAGAATGTAGGTAGTGTTTTACGGGTCCAGAGAATGAATCCTCAGTTTCCTGAAATCTGCAGTCAAAAGCAGCCAAGAGGAGACTTTAAAATATACTGAAAATGGATTCATTAAAGTATCAAGACAGGTTCCTCCAAAGCACGTTTCCCTCAAAACACACATTTTCCCCAGGGCAGTCCTGCCTCTCGCTGAACTCTCACTGTGCATTACACCCACTTCTTGATAGCTGCTTCCTTCTCTCCCACACTTGACTCTTTGATCTTACTGGTGAGGAAGGAGGCAGCCTTTAGTCAGTCCAGCCTGTCTCGGCAGGTGGCTTCTTTACTACAGCCATCTGTGTGCTGTACCACAGCCAGCGAATCTTTTTCTTCATTGATGCATGTGACTCTTATTTTGAACCTAGATCCTTGGGAGTTAGATGTAATTGCACACTGACTGGTGGGCATGGAGCACAGGTGCAGCTTCCAGGTTCCTGTTCAGCTCAATCCATGCACTCCTGTTGGACACCCATGTTCACCAACCTGGCAAAAGAGTGCTCCATAACCTACAAACAAGATCTCTGCATCCTCAGCACCTGCTGAAGGGGAGTTTGTTACAGTTCAGCATGCAGAAAGCCTGAGGCCACCCTTATATACAGCAGAAGGAAAATAGGAGCTGGAAGCTGCACATGAAAAACAGTGGGACTCTGATAACAGTACTGGATTACATGCTTTGACAACTAGGGGAAAAAAAGATACTGAGACAGAAGAGAGGAGGAGACAAGTAGATCATATTAAAGGAAGAGAAGATACATTCTTTCTTCATATGCAGCCTGCCCTAACTAATCAGCATTTTTCTCTTCATTTGTATTTATTTTGCAAAAATCCATTTTATTCTCATCTGATTCAAATTACTAAAGAATAAGCAGCTTGGGTTCCAGTATATGGACTGATAAATAGTTGCTTTGGTCTTTAGCAGTCTGCATTTTCATACACAAATGATTGAAGTCTCCCAACCTTGAAAGATCTGTCTTCATTTCCGAGATTGCCATGTAGTGATTCCTGAATCGTCTTCAGCAGTGTTAGAAGGCTGATTAGAGCACCATGGTAAATGGCTCTGCACCAAGCTAGACTCCTGCCTACACCTGAGCTTCTATCTTGCTATAGTGAGATGCACATGAGTGCTGCACTGCAGACAGCCCTTATATAGCATTTCTCAAACTACAAGGAAGGGACTCAAGAGGCTCATAAGGGCCAGGAGGAGAGCTAGAGAAAGGTTCAAGGAAGTGCTCCATTCAGAAACCGGCATGAGCTACAGCTGGAAGAGAGGGACTGAAGAGGGGGAATAGCTGAGTTCACTTGCAAAGTGAGCACTGATCAAATTTTGTCAAAATTTGAGTTTTATGTGAAGCTTTCCGTTTCTGCAAGGAAGAAAGGTTCACACTCTGCAGGTATGCACTCCTGCAGCAATTTTGCTAGGAGTAATTTTAATCCTGCTGAAGTCTGGCTGATTTGATTCATTTCCCCACAAATGTATTGATGTTCTGTTATTCCTATCATGTAAGGCCCAATATCAGAAAGTTTGTGCATTTGGGCCAGGTTTGCAATGAGGTGGGAGGCAAGACTCACACAGCTAGCTCAATGCTAGCTAACTACAATGTAAATCACATGCCTCTCCCTTGCTCAGAAGGCCTCTTCCTAGCGCCAGGTTCTGGGCATTTAAAACAGTATCTGCCATATGCATTGCAGGATCTCTCCGTGACTGAGCACAAGCAGGTCAGTGGAGGTCTCTCAGATGAAGGTGGCTGAAGTCTTGAGGAATTTCTTTGCCCTTCAGTAGGGCTGAACAGACTATCATCTGCTCCTGGCGGACATTTTCAGATTTCTCTCCTGTATTTCCTCATTTGTTTTCTCAAAGTCTTTGTGACTCCTAACGCATCTAATCGATACGCAAATACTCACAGCAAAATCTTTTTATAGTCTATAGCTTTCCTACCTAATTCTTCCATAGCCTTACAGTAAAGACAAAGTTAATAAACTTTTTCTCCCTCCGAGTTGCTAGATTTCTTTCCTCATTAACATTGTATAATACACCCTTGATTTGCAGCCTCACTAAACTTTGAGAATTTTTTTTGTAATACAATTATAAAGTTTGTTTTAAATATGAAACATGGGCATTTAACCTGTCAAAAACAAAGTTCAAGCCTGCAGCTTCCTGTATTTCTGCCACTAAAGATAACAGACCTGATGCTGCAGGTTTTTTACTCAAGGAAACCTCTCAAGTTTAAATGGGAATTTTGAGTAAGCAAGGGTTCATGGTGAAATATGGCTTCAAATCCCTGCTAACCTGTCCAAGGGCACAATAAATTGCTCTCACATTGGGAGTGTAACAAAGATAAAGGGAAAGGAATCCTCCCCTCAGTCTGGCATCCCAGTGCTGCTAATGAGTTGTAAGGGTTATAGCAGCAGCCAAAGCACCTATATAGCCTCTGAAGGAGGCTGTTTCAGCGGGAGCAAAGCTAAAACAGAATTAAACACTGTCAAAAACCCCATCTTTTATGTACACTGCTGAATATTAACTTAGTGTCAGGTCAACTAGTCACAACCTATTGTAGCTCACTCCCTCCAGAGGCGAAATCTCAATGACAATACTCAGTTGATGGCAAGGAACGATGGATCAGGGGGCACATTCAGCACAACACACAGTAGTCTTGATTCCAGTCAGTTTTAGCAATTCTCCTCATTTTTAAACTTTTCACTTCTGAATACTCTGTGTCACCAAACAAGTCAGAGTTTTTCATCCAGATGGTATTTTTCAGGGCACAAGCTATACCAGCGACAAGGTTATTTATCTTAGTCTAAAAGTGCAACACAACCAATGTTTATTCAGCTAAGGGAATCCTATTTCCTTTTCTGAACATCTCTCTCCCATTCACATACACACCTGCAGACACAATCTTTTTTCAAGGCACCCTAGGGTAAATTAGGATTCATTTAAAAGTGGTGAATTTGTAACAATCTAAAACTGGCAAACTCAAAATTGGACTTTACACTTCTAGTGCTAATAGTCTTAGTTACGAACTGATTCAGCGCTGAAATTTTGCTGTCCAGTTTCAGTTCTCCAAGTCACTCTTTATAAGCAGATTACACAGTTAACAAATGCCCTAGATTATTATGGAGTCATTTGCTGCAATCACCATGTATTCACCGTCTCAGGTGTCTCTACATGTTACCTTACAGTCTCACATTTTACTATTAACAACAGGCTATGTAACGAAACCAGATACTCAGAGAAGAAAACATCAACATAAATAAGCCATGGGGCAAATGGAGAGAGAGGGAAAGCAGTTAGAAAATGCCCTAAAAGCCTGTTTTATAAAGAGAGCATACAAATATTATACTATAATACACCTGAAGGTAATTGCATTTAAAATTTTCCCCACTGTTGTGTTGCTGAGGAGACAAACACCCTTGACATTCAGGGTTCCTGTAGTCTAGTCTCAAACACAAACCCAAGCTTTAATTAAAAAAAAAAAAAGAGAGAGAGAGAGAAAGGAAGAGCAGGAGAAGAAGCAGATAACAAGGGAATATTTGGCACATACACTAAGTGTGAAGTCAAAGTTTCAGTCATGGCAGACCTGCGATCAGATTGCTGGAGGAACATAATAAAAGGGCTATCCAGCTAGAGAAATTAAGTATATCTAACATAAGAAACAGGCCAGGTAGTGATGATGGAGCATTGTTTTTGTCCCAAGTTAAATTTGACAGTGGATAACATTCAGAATAAGGGAACAGCTCAATTAAACCAGGAAGGAAGGGGATCACTTAGAAATGGCAAGACATACCCTGTCCATCTACATGTCATGAACCAGATAACAATGAAGAAATACTCAATTTTCCACATGGTCTGGATGTGTTTCTACCACACAAAATAAGGTATACTATGCACATTGCTGATGCCAAGACCCCTGCAAAAGTCCCTATTACTGTTTGCATCAACTAATGACCTATTTTTCTTACAGTAGTATATTCAAAATGTTACCAATAAAAGCATCTCCTGTGGCTCTGACAATGCTTGGCAGACTCTAACTCCTTGTTCTTGTTATCTCCTGAACCGTACCCAGCCCATTTCCCACTTACAAAGTGGCTCTGCATCTTTCTATTCACTCCCAATCTCTTGTCTCTCCTCTACTACTCCCTTGTCTCCCTGCTGCCATCTCTCTTCACCTTGCCCCATGAAACCCTCTATCTTCACAGCACCATTCATCACCTAACCCCACTCTTTTTCCAGTCTCCCCTCCTTAACACCTTCTTACATCAGATACAGCAAGCCTAATTTTGTTTTCAGAGAAGAGTTTGTAATGACGAGCAAAGCCCTCTAATGCTTTGTGGATCTAACTCAACTAGAAAAGTGTCCCAAAATTTCCAATTTCTCTTCTTAAAAGTAATGAAAAAGAAACCTTACCACAAGACAGGGAAATCAGCAAGAAATCTAGTGTCCTTCACTGAGTTTGTTGCCTTTCCAACGTCTTTGGATTACACAGACTGGATGCATTTCAGGAAAATGACAGTCTTATTAATGAAAGTAGCGTATGGTTGGTGTTAAACATGTAAAAGTGAGTTAATGTTTAAAATGGTAGTAGTAGTTATACGCATTTAGAGAATTGGCTCTTGCAATCATGAATGAAATACAGCAGCCTCATACTTCATGCCAGCAAGAGCACTCAAGGAAAAGCTATTGTACAAAACTACTAGTAGAGACTTCTAATGATTATTAAACTAGTCAGGAAACCCAGAACTTAAAGTAGAGGTGATCCGTCAGAGTCCTACTGCTCCTGGAGCTACAGCAACACATGCTGATCCCCTTCAGATTTCCAGTTCCCAAAACTCAGTGAATAAAATCTTCCCTCACCAAGGTGAAAAACTCCCCATTTCCACCTGTATGCCTGCAGTGGCAAAACACCGGGACAAAAAAAACACATCAGCCTCACACTGCAAACTTTCCTTTTGCATTACCTGCAGGGAAGGCTGATCTCGGTATTTGGATGAGAACTTTATACACACAGCAGTACTAGTACAGTAATACAGAGAATTAAAAGTCCGTGCCACCGGTCCTTATAACATTAGGGACATAAATAGGATTGAGCCTCTTACATAGGTACCTTCAGGACAAAACTCTTTTCAGACAAGAAGAATTATTTTTCCATTAAGTACATGTACGTAAAGATAAGAGTAAACAATTCAAATTAAAGTATCTGCCATACCATGACGGGAGCAGCCTTCTCTTCACACACACCTCCTTTCCGTTTTGGTTGGCCAAGCAAGTGAAGTCTAAGCTGTCCCGGGTCCCTTGGGCAGGACATATCTCCTACATTGTGAGACAGAGACATGATCAGGGAATAAAGCCAAAGCAACATCCTGCCATCCTCGTTACAGAGCTGAAGCCCGTATGAATTCAGACCACGACCAGACCTCATTTGGTTCAGTCCCTGGGAGCACACGCTCCCACGCACAGCAAATCACACCATTTCCCAAACCCATTTCAAAGTTTATCCTCATTCTAATTTAATTAATCAGAAATATATCATCTTGGTGTGCCACAAAGGTAGCCAAAGAGGAGGCCAAAGCTGCCTTTTTCTTTTTTGGTTAAAGCTTGTTTAAGAAAAAAAAAAAACAGAGTTTAAGANGTTAAAGCTTGTTTAAGAAAAAAAAAAACAGAGTTTAAGAATAATCATTGAGTTTCCCCATCCTTCCAAATATTACTTTCCACTTTTAGATCACAGTGTGTCATCTGGATGAGCACCTTATCACCAGCCAACAGGGGAAATTCAGTGTTTGTATTTATATTTGCATTTATATGGCATTTTCATACACTGTATCTCAAACCACTGACAGAGCAATGAATCACAGACCTGGGGAGTGGTGACTACATGCATCACGGCAGCAGCATCGCACAAGTGGTACAGCTGGAAACGCTTTGGGTGCTAATTAATCTTGGCTGCTACTAATTCAGAGAGGAGAGCCTGGCCTGACAGATTTGGCTCTGTCTTACAGTTTAGAGGAGAGCTCAGAGAGACAGCATTTAAAAAATTTGCTTTGGGAATGTCTGACATAGCATTTCATTCAGAGGATGGGACCAGCACAGTGCTCTCAAAAGACAGCACGTGTTGTAGATGCTTGACTAAAATACGGCAGTATACTATGGGGTTCAAGTAATTTTTTCTCTTATTTGGGTACATAAACAGAGCACATCTGAAGTATTTGGGAACTTAAAGATCAGTCCATTTAGTATGAAGGCATACTAAAAAATCACTACGTGTATTCAGGAGGAGAAAAGTAAAACAACAAAAAACCCACACAAAAAACCACACCAAAACTACTCAGCTTTCAAAAGATACCAGAAAGAATGTAAAATTCAGTCTGCTCAGAGTCTGGCTCTGGCTATTTGCAAAACCTGGATATGGCTTGGAAAAAACAAAGGGATCAGACCAGAGCATGTGGTTCTCATCCCTCTTTAATTTGAGATTCAGTGCAGATCTGAGACAACCGCTAGGAGCAGTAAGACCTGTCACACTGTAGGGACCAACCCAGTGATCCTGCAGCTAATAATGCAGCCACTTAGGATGTGCAAATAAGCTTGCTTCCCAGAGAAGCTGAGACACCTCCAGGGTCACTAAAACTGCCCTGTGCTGCTAGCAGGGAGTAATTGCTGTATTCATGAGAAAGTCAGGATTCCCGCAGGACAGCCCCTTTTATGCGACTGAAAGGAGTGGGAGTGTCTCCTAACAGCCACCTTCTGTGCCTCATGCAAAAGGTTGCCACATCAGGGCCCCAAATAATTCATGTTTGTCATTCTGCATCAGCCCTCTCACTCTGTCCCCCTCACACCAGCAAACTCAGTTGTACTGCTGAGGCTGCAGACTGCTCTGATTAATTGCTCTCATTACCAGCTCATTTTTTAAATTTCCCTTCATTTTAATGTAGAACTTTTCTCTGGAACCTGAATTGCAGTAAGTAAAAAGCGGCAATAAGTATGACAACAGGGCTCAGTGGCTGGCAAGAAGTGACCACTTCCCTAAAGGGAGAAAAATGAGAAGGCAGCCCCTCAGAAGAGAGGAGCTAATGATGAGCAATCGCAAGCAAAGTGACCTGCTCAGAGAGGCCTGCAGACATGCATAAAGGGTGCTAACACTTACAAGAAGAACAGCAAGAAGCACCATTGCAGGAGTGCCATGGAAACGACACCTGGATAAACCCTGCAGCCCCTGCCCTGCCTCAAGTGCTGCTGGAGA